>CM050652.1:25344493-25801396 GCA_027574665.1 Rhynochetos jubatus | reverse complement strand
GCCTCTCAACAACTCAGCCTAAAGAATACTAGAGACACCCACGCAGAGTTTTGACAAAGCCCTCACCTTTCACACTGATCTCGAGCATGCACATCAGCTCCTTCTTTAAGGAGAAACTCCACCATCTCTACATGATGTAGAGAGACAGCAAGCATAAGCGGGGTAAATCCCTCCTGCAAGGTCAGATCAAGAAATCAAGTTAAAATTCAAAGTAAAATAAACCTTCAAGAGAAAGAGTCACGCAACTCTTTGAAAGAACGTCTTTCAAAAACATAAAAGTTTACCTTATTCTGGGCATCAATCTCGGCATTATGCTCAAGTAAAAGCACTGCTACAGAAGTACTGGGAGACACGACTGCAAGGTGAAGGGCGGTGTTGCCGTCAGCGTCTGCCAGGTTCACGTCGGCACCGTGCTGCAGCAGAACAGCCACACATTCTTCTTGCTGGCACTGTACTGCCTGGGAACAACACACACACAACAGGAAAAACTTCCAACGTTTACATTTCACACTCAAAACTGCCCCAGCTTCCCAGGGATGGAAAAGAAGAGCCTCTTCAAAGATGGGCTAACATACGCCCATTCCACACTACTTACAACATGCACGTTTCTGCACAGGTCTGCGTGAAGCATCCCGCCCGCCAGACACCTCTCGTTTCAGGCACTGTCGATAAGCCCCACTTACAAGCGCGTAACACATTCCACGTACCTTCATCAGTGGTGATCTGTTCTCACTGTCCAAAAGATTTAGCTCCCACTTGTTTTCTACTAGAGACGTAACGACGTCCACATGGCCATTGGCACAAGCAAGATGCAGAGCTGTCCTAAAAACCAGGTATGTTAAATTAGCCCAGAGAGACAGCTAAAGAAATTCTTTCAGGCTGAGACAAATGGAGAGGGCCACAAGCTTCGCTTTGCAAAAAGCAATCTGAAGAGATTCTTTTTCATTCCTTTACCACTAGCAGCAACTGCACACCAAACGCCTGCGGCGGGTTAGCAAAACCTTCACAGCTTCCGCTCAGGGAGGTGACATTTTCTTCACTGTAGAACTCAATCTGCACAGATTCCCTTGCCCAGGCACCGGTCACTGCCTCCAGCAGGACTACACGCGTGCCACAGCAACAGAGACCAAAGCTTGGCAATCTGAGGACTGGGGCAACTAAACCTCGGTGTCCTTCTACGATCATTCACGTGCCAGAAGCGCAGCAGAGATGTGGGAGTGGGTTATACAGCGACAAGGTTAGTGTCTCCCTGCACGGGGAGAAGTTCTGCATTGTCTCTTGCTTAAGCAAGCAGCAGACCCAAGAACACACTTGCATCAAAGCCCCTCTGACAACATGCAGCAAACCCAACAGCAGAACCCTGTAATCCTGGTTACAGAAAAGCAGTATTTGACTTTCTTGACATGGGCAACTATCACAGTCCTAAACAGCCTACTACAGAGGCAGTCCTCTCCAAGGAGGGCATACTGTGCTTCCACAAGCCGTGACCAGCAAAAGAAAATCACCCTTTTTTCTTCATCTTAGACCATTGCCAGAAAGAAAAGGGCTCCTTCAGACCACAGAACATCTCTAGGTCCGACGTCAATTCAGCAGCCTGCTTGTACCCAAAGACACCATCACCCACAAAGTCCTGTTTCCCCCTGTATGTTCACAGCTGCCTGTCCCAGCAGGCACCCAAAGCTGTGTTCTGCCACCAAGCCCTGGGGACCCTGCCCAGGCTCTCTTCCTCCTCCTGCTGCTGCAATCCTACGCTCATCACCCATGGCGTAGAAGAGAACCGCTGATGCCTGAGCAGCTGCAAAATAACCCCACTGGGGGATCACAGGGAAACTGGCAGCAGGCAAGGCCAAGAGCACTTGAGCCGACGACCCAGCAGCTACCAGCTAAGCAATGAAAAGCTCTGGAGTTCACCTTGACAGGTATCTGACAGGGTAAATCTCTCTTAGTGATTAGCTCTCACCCAGGATTCATCACTAGCTGGCATCGTGCCTGCACTGCTTCCAACTCTGTGCTGAGTTTGGCCCATCTCTTTCAGCAAGGCCGAAAGCTTTGCTGAAACACCTCTGAAAAGCTGCCTGCTCCTAACAGCTGTTCCAGGTGCGGTTTGGGGAGGTCCTATGGGTTACAGGACCCGCTTTCTGGAAGGAGCCTGTAGGTGTGACACTTGCCACAGCCCTGGTGCAGGATTTTGCTTTTAGAAGTCCTAAGGAGCGGAACGGAGATGCTCCTATGAACAACGCACACGTTTTAACCACCACCTGCAACACTTCTCTTTCCAATGATGTCAACTTCTCCAGTCCCTGGAGAATGTGATGAAGCTCTGGAACACAACTGCAGCTGGTGGTCACTCAAAACACACACCACACCCACCAGCACCTAAAGGGCGTAGGTGGGCCTGGAACCCTCCTGGCTGTGAAGCGTACGGGGTCTGCAGAAAGCAGGCAGACTGGCCATGGAATCCCTCCCAGGTAAGCTTGTCAGCACTGGGCATTGTCATGCCAAAAGCATCCCAGTGCTCTATTGGACCTACACTGCCTTGTATCTTGGGGTTTTTTTTACAGTCTGTTACTTTCTTTGCCCAGTTACAACACCGATAATGGCATGACACACAGCAGGAAACCTTTCCAGAGGAATCAAGGCTTTCTTGACAAGACGAACTTCAGATGAAAAAGCTAGCCACATGTCATACTAGGGTCCGCTACGAACTGACGAATCAGCCACAGCGAAAGAGAAGGCAGTACGTTTTGTATGCACAAAACGCACTCAACCCACCTTCAACTGCATCTCCCATCGCCGGCTGCAGAAACAAATACGGACTGGCAACACCCAGGCACACTACCCACATTACTCAAGCGCATGCTTACCACGCTCTCCTTGCTTCTCCTACAAATCCAGCTAGGGTGGGGTGTTTTCAGGGCAATGAACTAGCTGGCTGGCAAAAGCCTTCAAGACAGACAGCCTAGGCAGATGAGCTACTCTGACAAAAGCAGCATCTCTTCAGAACAGCAGGAAGGTTTGGACTCTGAGCCTTTTCAGGAAAGACATTCAAGGGTTGACAAATACAAGACCCAAAACCTCCAGCCGTTTCCCTTATGCCCACGATGGATCACCAAGGAGCCATGCTGCAGCTCAGGCCTTCTCCTTAAGATACACTTCCCCACTGCTTGCTGTGCTCGACTCAGACCCCCCCACAACAGTACCCAGGCAGGGAACTGAGGGCACCGAGGAGGCCGGGGCCAAAGGGGAAGGCGACAGTCGGATGCCGGGCCGAATGCACGGGCTTCTGGCGGCACAAGCCCGAGTCCCACCCCCCGCCGAGCTGCCGAGGGCCGTAGCTGCGGCCCGGGGCTTCTGGCGCCGCCGGCCGGCCCACCCACCCCCCCAGCCGTCCACCCCCCCGGCGCTGGTCCCGCTCACCGCTCCGCCTTGGCCCGCCCGGCGATGCCGCACTTCTTCAGCGCCTGCCGCACCGGGGCCAGGGCGCCGCTGGCGGCCGCGCGGTGCAGCTTGCCCACGTCCTTCTGCCGGAGCTCGGAGGCACCAGCGGGGCAGGGCGGCCCGGCGCTGCCGGGCGACGGCTGCTCCTTCTTCTTCTTCCTCCCGAACCCCAAGAACCTCTTCATCCCGCGCCGGGGACGCGGGCCCGGGCCCGCCTCAGGGCAGCGACGGCGGGATGCACACGGGCTGTGCCGGGCACGGGCAGGGGAGCGGAGCCGCCAGCAGCAGCTCGCTCCGGTCCGGGTGCTGCGAAGCGAACCACCGTGGCGCTGGCAAACCGGGGACAGGGACGCGTTCCCTCGGTGATGGCGGCACCTCCTTGACCACCACCTACCGCGCGATGGCGACCCCGCGCACGCGCGGTTGGAGAGTAATGGCGGGGGCGCGCGGGCGGGTCCGCGCATGCGCGGCCTGCGGAGGGCCGGCGGTGGGGGCGGAGGGCCGACAGCGCCGACAGCGCCATACGCTGCGGAAGTCTCGGTCGCGACAGGGCACTGCCGGGGCCCGGCCCGGCCCGGCCCGGGAGACCCTACAGCCCCTGTCCAATGTGACACTTTCACAAGGGTGTCAATCAAAAGAGCCCTGTGATTAGAGCCAGCTGTAGGCGGTAGGGCCTTTGGCAGCTCGTTGGGCTGCAGTGTCGGTTCACACCCTGAGGAGCAGAGACTGCTGCTGGGGCTGTGGGTACAGGCCCGTAGGCACCGCAGGAGCTGCTGACTCGTTAGGAGCCAACAGAGGGGCCAAAGGAGCAGCTGGAATCTACCACTAAACCAAACAGCAGCTGGTTGGGTTCCTTTTTGACCAGCTTCTTGATCTTCGTTCACACCATTTCTTTGGTCTCTGGCTCCTGGGTGATACCTAATGTTTTGGGGTTAGTTTTCATGTAGCTCACAGTCGCGGTCCTGCTGAGGGTACAAGCAAAAGGCTCATTACATGGGGCAGGAGGTTCATTGTTTGAATCAATCTGGTACCTGCCAAAGGCCATTTTGGTTTTACATCCCAGACATGCCCTGACATACCTAACGGTGAAGGGTGATCACCTGCAGAGGAGGGAAAAACATCATTTCAGTGGTTTTTACCCCAAGTGTGCTTTGGTGTACACGGGAACAGTGAATCGTCAAAGCTGTAAGGCCTATCTGCATGCACCTGAGGAGACGAGAACTGGCTAGGTGGACTTCCATAGCCAGTTGCTTTCCAGCCAGACCTGGAACGTGGTGGTTCTACAATTAAAGCTGAGGTTAGGCCAGGACTCAAGCAAAAGGCGCAGTACAGGCTTTCGTTAAAACACAGAACACGAGTGGAGCAAAAGGATGCATCGACCTTCGTAAGAAACATTTTGACAGCTGTGTCAGGCTAAAGAATGAAGAGTAGTCAGCCTGCTAGTCAGAAAAAATAGATCTGGTTCTTCTTGTTAGTGTAAAATAAAACAACTGTGCAGCAATAAACCGACAGGGAAGTGCAATGTGCCTGAAATCCATTTAAGAGACTTTATTTTCAGACTGAAATAAATACAGATTCACATCTAAAATCCAGGAGAGCCGGTTTCAAGTTCAGCCATGGCTGGAGGGAAAAAAAAAGACAAGATTCCTGGTGTTACTTTTACAGCAGACTGGGCCAAATCCATCCCTGTAAAACCATCATTTGCTCCCCAAACCAAACACACCCCGACTCCGAGCAGAGGAGCAGTGCTGTTCAGAATGCACCCGGATGCACAGCAGTGGCCTTGTGCCCATCCAGACACACGGAAAGAGCTACGAAGCAACTGCTGAACGCTCTGTGATCACAAGCACGCAGGAACGGCAGGAAACGCTCTCGGGGCCTACCTGCTCTGAAGCAGCACCAGTCACTGCAAAGCGGTGACTCTGGAGAAATCATTACCGTGACACAGGTGGAATTCCTCTTCGGACCCCTGGCCTCGTAGGATAAAGCACCTCTAGGCTATACATTACAAGCATTCCACTCATCTTACGTTTGCCTAACCACGCTGAATGATCTTTCCCTCAAGAAAGGTGATCTTTTGCCACTGAGGATACCCTTGCTTCTTCAAAAGACTGAAACATATAAGCTACAGATAGAAGCAGTGAGTAAGAGACACAGCAAACCCAAGCACTATCAGCGGGGAATGTGTAATGGCTCAGTGCTGAATGCAGTTGATGTACATGGAGGGAGATGTGATGGCTGAAGCCCATAAAAATCTTGTCTCATGGATGTTTGCTCTTTGTGCTTGGGGATTAACTGTAGGGAAAGGTGACTTCAGCTTAATCCGGGTGTCTCTGCCTGGGGGAACGGGGTTAGTTTTCTGTGGGGTTTTTTCCAGGTCCTGCATAACGTTCCATACAATACTTTGGGAAGGGGCAAGTTATCACAGTCTAAAGTGGAAAGCTAGCAGAAAAAGCCCTGTGCTTACACAGGAACTTGACTGCTCTCAAGCCATTATTCGAAAGAGTTAGCAACAGGCATCATCTGCCTCACAAACGCTCCTAACATAACGACACATTACCCTGTTCAAGTTCTTGGGTGATTTTTTCATCCAGTTCCCGCTGTACCTAGAATTATACAGAAAATATACAGTTAGTATTTTAACAGCTACAGTTTTGTAATATTAAACTTGTAAAACATTCTTAAAGCCCACACATAACGTGTTAAAAGCTAAAAATATCATCCCAAACATCTTGGTTTGGGGGTTGATTTTTTTAATGAAGAGAAACTCGTGGTCAGGCAGGCGGTGGCACTCTCACGGCTGGGCAACATTCACTGCAGCACAGAGCAATGTGGAGCTCACCAGCTGGGTTAGAACGGGGCACTGACAATATAGACACGGGAAGAGAGCAGAGTGGAGCTGGTTCTCTTTATTGTTATTGCAAATACCCTGACACACACATCTAAAGATAGAAAGACACAAGCTTTTCTTGCACGCTTTGTACTACGAGAAGCTACCAACGACTACAGCTTGTGCACAGCAAGTGCTGTGGGGTTCGTTCCGTAACCAAAATCAGCTTGGATCGCTCGAAAGGAGCGCTTAGCCCTTTCTCCCCCGAAGGTGATTTTCAAAATAGACAGCATACAGCTTCCAGGCCTATGATGGCCACGAAGATGCTGAAGGGCTTGGACCACCTGAGCTACGTGGAGAGGCTGAGGAAGCTGTGACTGTTGCTGTACTGGAGCAGAGAAAGCTCCAGGGGACCTTATCTATGTGTGTAAATCCCTGCTGGGGGGAGTAAGGAAGACGGAGCCAAGTAAAGGACAAGAGGAATGGGCACAAAGCGAAAGAGAGGAAATGGCATTTTAACAGAAGGCATTTTTAACTGTAAGCATGGTCAAGCCATGGAACAAGTTGCCCGGAAAAGGCTGTGGGGTGTCCATCCTTGGAGACGTGCAAAAACCTGGCTGGACCTAACCCTGAGCCACCTGCTATGGCTGACCCTGCTTTGAGCAGGGGGGGGTTGGACTAGATGATCCTCAGAGGCCCCTTCCACTCTCACCCATTCTGTGATGCTCCAATTTCAGTACCGCCTCCCTGAGGGAAGAAGTATTGTAGGAAACGAGCAGGCTGGCCTAGCAACGGGCCAACAAAGGGAAGAACTGAAACACTGTACAATGGACTCCACAGGCCGCAGAAAGCAGCCGCCTCAGGAAGGGAAGCACTCTGCAAACCTCCACGAGAGGAGCAGTCCCAGGCAGGAACCCCAAGGGCCAAAGGAGCGGGGCCATAAACCAGCGGAGTGGAGGGAAGGGCCCTCTCCCCAGGACTACAGGGAGAGCTGCAACCGAATTCACCAGCTCCTCCAGGGGAAGGACCACTCAGTGGCACTTTGTGGAACAGTCTGTGCCTTCACAGCTACAAGAGGCTAGCACAGAGCTGAAAGAGCAGTGGAAAAGGACCCCTCAAAACCCCAAACCTTCTCTGCAAGCAGGTACAAGCAGCAGCAAAATCCTTGGCAGAAGGGACCCCCCTAACACATGAAGTGAGACACGGGTAGCAGGAAAAAAAGCAGGAAAACTAAAGCCTAAGCCAAAGGTCACCTCAGACCGGGAGCAATCCTAAGCAAAGCAGTAGGAGCTGAGGTGTCAGAAGAAACCACTTTCCCTCACTACCGCCCCAGACCTGGAAAGCAGAACAGCGACTGCTCTCTCTTGTGCACTAAGTTCTGCATGGAGGTACTTCCCACCTGACTGCGCATCTCTTCAGGCGCTAACACGCTGGGTTCCCTGACAGCAGTCACCTCGGCAATTCTTTTTCAGAGAGCGGTATTGATTCACTACTTACCCACACGGGTTGCCTGAGCAGAGAGTAAGTTGGATCCTGTAAGACTCGATGAGCTGACACTCAGAGCCTAGGGATTCAGCTTCGGAACAGCGCTGGTACTCCAGACACAACTGCTGTTACTACCGAGAACCGTCTGAACATCGGAACCGGCAAGGAGGGTAAACCAGCCTACGCCTACAGTTTAAAGAAGTCCCATTACAACAGGCGAAATCCATACGTACGCGGTCATCTTACAGACGGTTCACTACCACGGAAGCCCTAACAATACAAATACACAGCGCGTCAAAGTACTCTGCAGCAGTCATTCCTTCATTTGGACAAGGAACAAGTGCAAGAGACTTGCAGGAGTAGGAAAACGTGAATGCATCACGAAGTTTCAATCAAAACCTAACAGTACAAACAGACACAACATTTCCAGTATAAAACAGCACCCAACATTAAACAACACTGGCTACAAACCTTGCCATGCATGTGGCTGCAGAGAGGAGAGAGAACAGATTTTGTGATTAAGGAGCTGAGGGAGAAAGAAAAACGGCCTTCAATTCCAAGGTCTTCGGTGAGAAGTAAGCACATGGCCTACAAGTAAAAAAGCTAGCAATACAAACCCTGCTACAACCCAAGAGTGCAGACGGAAAACAAAATCAGAAAAGGAATAGAAATCGAGAGGCAGAGTAGGATGCAGACATTGCCCTTCTCACGTTGTGTGGCAAAACTGGTATCACTAATCCACTAACTCACACTGGCTGCAGCGAGCAGAGTTCACTCTTCTGCGTCCAGACACCCAACATTCATTGTCACCAGCCTTTCACACGGCTGCTGGGATTTAGGCTTGACTTTTGTTAAACCTAACAACAGGACTCCAGTGCCCAAAACTCCTTGCCACAGACATTCCTTGCCTTGGGCTGTGAACGGAAGCAGCAGCTCCCAAAGGATGGTGCACAGACCACGAGCAGTACCTCGTCTCTGTGCTTCACCTGCTTGATTCAATTTAGTTCTGGGGGGGGGCCGACATGCCAATTCATGAGCAGTTTGGGAGTCAGCAGACCACATCATGAAGACAAAAAGACCCCATCAAAGACCTCTACTCCGGTAAAAAACAGGCAGTACACACGCACATCCTTCGCATGACACAAGTCCTACTACGAAACAAGTTTCAGCCCTCCTCCTTCCAGAACCGAATGAATGCTCATGGCTGCAGTCACTGTCACCACACGCACAGAATTTTTCAAGTACTTGCAATTGAGTCCTCACTACTGGAACTCTAATAAAAACCAAAACAACCAAAAATCCCACAGATATTTGCATCTGAGTGGCATTTTGCTGGTTACTTCTGCCCAGATGACCTTTTTTATAGTTTTCAAGCTACTTTTGCCCCTCCGTTTCAAGGGTCTTGATTTCTAGTAGCGTATATATTTGGTAAGCCAAAAGGGGCTAGACTGGAGTCCCAGAGCCAGCCTTCTGCTTGCAGTGAGGGAAAACAGGCAGGCTGAGGTTTCCAGCTTTTTAATAAGAGAACCTGGCAGATATAGTAAGAAATGGCTACGATCTCGCAGGCTTAGCAAGAGTTTTACTCACCTTCGTTCAAGGAAGAAAACGTTCTGGTTTCATACTAGATTAGAATGAAAAGCTAGTCCTGAGGAGACAAACTGTGTCTAGTTAAGAGCCCATTATCCCCAGCTCCTCTGCCGAGGAGGAAGCTAAAAGCATTCCCCAGCGCATGGCAGTCCATCACAAAACGTGACAGACCTGTGCTCTGAAAAGAAACTTGGGTGCTGTTGAAGTCAGGACACTGAGCGAGAGCCGCGTCACCGTTCTCAGATCTAATGCTCCCTTTCCCTGACATCAGCTCCAACGGTTTTCAACAACGGATCTGGGAACCATTTCTCACAAAAGGTTCAAGCAGCCTAAGTAACTACTGGAAATATATATCTGCATATATTAGCAACTGCATAAAGGCAACGAGCTAGGAAATAGCCTTTTAAATTATTTAGTTTCTGTACTATACTAAAGGGAAGCCAATAAACTAGGAAAGGTATCTACCTCGATATTGACAAAACTTTGACATGCCCAGAGTTTCAATTTCTTCTGGAAAATTAGAATGGAAAGGACTACCTGAAGAATGTTGCTGCAATTCAGCTAGGAAGCACTGAGCACTCACACCTCTGTTCCCTTCACCATCTTTTACCCTGTTCCTCCTCCTTCTTCTTCTTCCAGAAAGGCACTTCTCTTTTCACCTAGGGCAGCTTTTTTTTTCCTAGGAGGGGGAGGGTTTCCTCCTCTGCCTTTTTCTTCTTTTAACATCTTGCTCCCATCTCTGTCCTTTCTTTTCCTCACTTGTTCCCTGCTCCCTACCCTTCTTGTTCCCTTGGCCTTATTTCACTTTTGCAGCGGCTCCCTGACTTCTGCCTCCTTTCCACCGCTTGCACGCGCAACAGCCCTGCAGACGGTCCCGTAGTAACGGCCTCCCGAGGCCGTTTTCACGTAGTAACACACAGCAGGAACTACAAAACCCAATGCCTCCTACGCATCCTGCACATCCTGCACTGAAGTGGAAAGTGAGAAGTTACGTGACCCCGTTCACATCATCCTGTGTTTGAAGCATCCCTTTGCTGGTATTGATGTACTACAGCAAGTTCCAGCAAAGAAACTGCTAGAATGAAGACCAGTGAAGAAGGAAAAGGTGTTTCAAGCAAAGGTGTCTATGACGAGTGCTGAATCCCACCAAAGTTTGGTGTTTTAAATCGGTCACACATACTCTCCAGTTTAACGAAGAGCTTAGCTGGGGACTTCCTATGCCACAGTATTCTTTATCAGCTTCTCTTGCAAAAGAACGTAGTTACACAGTTCGTTACTTAGATGTCGGCAGTTTTTGGTCTTGGAGCACCCTTGGAAATTTACACAACCCTGATGACCAAAGTCTTCATCCCGATCACGTACAGTCACACACCGTTCTGACGCTTAGCAGCTGTTTAGGCGTATCAGACCCTATGGCTTGGAATTATAAATGGATGCTAACTTTAGGATAGCAAGCACAGCCTGGCTTACGGATACTCATCAGCAGTAGTCGAGAACAGTATTTCAAAATGCTTACCTGGGCCACATAGGCTTCAACCCTGCTTCTTGACGACAACGCGGTCCTGGCCGAGTTTAGGAAGCTGCCTCCCAGGCTCAGACTCCTGTTCAGGGCCAAACTGCTGCCCAGATGTCCCAGCCCAGCTGAATACAGAACTGGACTTGCAGCCACACCTTCACTGACAATGCTGCTCCTCAGTAAAGACTTGCTTCTGTGGCGCTCCTGAAGGAGCTTAGCCTTGGCTTCGGCCACTCTCTCGGTAGCTCTGAAACATCCAGAAGCAGAGAAAGCATTACCTTCGGCAGCGACACTTCCACAAAGTTACCCTCCAGGTCTTTCACTGTTATTGGACTTCTGGAAGTGAGCGGCATGAAGGGCATCCAAAACAAGAACATCGTTTGAGCTGAGGGCTTTTGGAGAACCTAGTTCGACGTCACCCTACCTGCAAGGAGCAGCAAGTTACCAACACTTAGGACTTCTCAGCATTAGGGCTTCAAAGCAACCTGTGAATGGCACGTGTTTACACAGCTGCTTCTGAACAGCGTGTCACCTGCAGCACAGCTCTGGGCTACCCCCCTTTCCCCAGGGAAGCTCAAACCCCAGACACGCTGCTGAAACAGAAGCCAAAAAGCGATGATTTTTTGCTTCCCAGAATAAACGCTGTTCTCTGAAGGACCTGTCCTTATTCAAGCAGTGAAGGTCCTGAAATTTATCTTTTCTGCACACACAGAATAAGGGGAGGAGATTATTAGAGCCGGGCAAAAAGGCTGCCTGTGAAAACACAGTCGAGTTAGTAAATACGCTGTTAATGCCGTGAGCAGCGGTGTTACTGCTGGAATACTAAAGAGAAACAAAGACAGTCCTCATGAAGAGGAAGGCTCTTAAGGTACTTTCCTCTCAAATATGCCATCTCATGCTCACCTACATGATGCTGACCAGATGCAGAAGAGGGATTTTAGGAGGAAAGCGCATGAGGAAAAAGCAGGATCTTATTGCTACTCCAAAAAAGCATGGACTTACCTTTCCAGTTTATTTGCTAGGCATCTTCTTATTTTCATTTCCTCCAGATACAGCTCTTTGAACCTTTCCGCTTCCGCCTGCATGGATTCTTTCTGAAAAACACTGTCTTCCTGGGTACTTTTTACCCTGTCCAATGCACATTCGAGATCTCTAATTCTGTGCTGCAGCTGGTTTCTCAGTGAGGTGTGATGACTGGCTCTGATTTCTTCTAATCGGTCCTGGGAGGCTGCCTGCGTCTGAAGCAGATAATGCGCTTTCAACCACCGCAAAACAAAAACGTCAGTCTACCTCGGGCCAGCTTCTCACGGGGGGCAGGGAAGCATAGACAGCCCAAAAAAAACCCCAAATGCAGCAGTCCACTATTTCCACTCTTCTTCAGAAATCAGACAACCTGCTTGGCCAAGCCAAACGCAATGAGCTCTAGACACATCAGTTTATGCTGCAAAGCACCTTGGCAAATGTAACCCTCTGTCCAAGTAAGGGCACAGTGTCCTCATATGAAAGACCTTTCGATCGCCGACAGCAGGCCTATGAAACAGTGCAGTTCATTCAGCCATCATTAGATCTACCCTGTGGAAGTTTCTTCTGAGTTTCAGTACAACACTCGCTCCTCATTTCACCAGCCACCCTCTGAGTTTTTAGTTACAGACATTACGTACCTTGGTTTTAACCTCTTCCAATTCCTTCTGTAAGCGCAATTTGTCTTCCTCCAGATCCCTGCGGTAGCGGGGAGTAACTTCAAGTGCAGCTTCTGACGTGGACTGCTTTTTAAGAGCATCGGCAAGCTCCTGCTGCAGCTGTCTGACCATGCCCTAAGAAAACAGTTCCATGAACATGAAGAAAATGGCAAGAACATGAAATATGCCTTTAACTGATTTGATTATACAGTTAGACCTGTCTTCGGGTTGAACTCAAAGGCATGAATTTTTGCCTGCCACCAGCAGGCACCTGCACAGATGCTGACCTCTCCTCATCCTTCTCAGCTGAGCACCTCCAAACTACCAGCAGCTCTGAATGAGGAGTTCTGTTTCACAGCACACAAAAAAGGCTCAAGCACTGTTCTTCTTGGAACCATACACCAGCACACACGGCAAACACGTATTATCTTCCTAACAAAACCCAGAGAAACCTGTTGCCATGGAAGAGCTATAGTTCGACTGCAGATGTTACGCTGATCCCCAGAGGCAGGACTTTGTATCAGATCCATCCCTGCCCTACTCCATTATGCAAACAGAATTAAACGAATACACACATCTGAAAGCTCTTTGGAGATACCCTTTGAGCGTGTGTTGCAGTCTCCTTACCGCGCTCATTTCCCAACAACAACTGACTTGATACCCACAGATCACGTTCACAAGTATCCGGATGGTTCATACATACATCTAGAATCTTCAAAAGGAGCCTGTTATTTCGGTAGTAAGGACACAAAACAATTCACAGGCTAAAATTACTGACCATACTGCTGGAGGTTCCCTGTCCCCCACCTTAAAGTAACCGACCGACGAAGAATAAGGTGGTTACCTGACACACGTAGATATTTACCTCACGCAGAGGTTCTGGATTTGTTATGAGGAAGGAAATGGAATTTTACATCGCTATTTAAAATCATTAAGGGAGACAAACCTTACACTGGGCTGTCTAAATACTAAATGTGATTAGTTCCTGGTTTCCAGAAAGTAAAGGAAGATTAAACAAAATGCAGAAGGCACCTTTTAAATCACTGCTCTACCTGGAATTGCCAGAACACTCTTATCAGTCGCCCAGACCCTACCTGCTCCTAGGAACAGATCTCATTATGCATTCTCCCCTTACCTAGGGCCTTCGTAACCGTCCACCTGTTCCTCACTCCTACTCCTGCCTTTATTTTCTTCTTCCACCCTTTTTCTTGACAAGAACAATCTCCATGCAGAAAGGGGAGCGACACTCGGTTCATACGTACACGAGCAACAAAATCATGCCGGGGCTCTGCACAGGAGCACGTTTCATGCTCATGCATCGCGCCCATTTGCAGAAAGACAGTTTAACTGATTTCTTCGTTAGGCTTCTATCCAGTTAATTACTCTTTCACAGAGCCACAGAGAAGGAACGCATTTAAATATGGCTACACGTCATAAAAGAGAGAAGGAAAAGCTTAGATCAGCGTCTGCAACGAACTTCTTGAGGAACGGGCAGGCCCCTTACAACCCCCAAAACACATACATAAGGTAACACCCGCACACTACTAATACGCCTCAATTTAGACAGCAACTTAGGGAGCCGCTGTTTTGTTTCTCCTTTGTAGAGGCTTAATATAAATTCACTGCCCATCGCGGCACTTGTCTGCGCCTTCATTCCTCAACCCTGGCGTGTTGGATGGTTCTTCCTTTTATACCACGCTTCTTTGCCTCGTCAGTGCCGTACGTATATAAACCCCCATCAAACACACAAAACCATTCTATAGGGCATCAAATGGACACAGGAAGAGAGATTAAAAAAAAGCTCGGAGAAGAATCGCCTTTCTTGATCCAAGCTTAGACTTGGCTACCTCGTTTCTGTTCTCTGCTCAGATCTGAGCAGGAACATCCGGATTGACTTCCACAACTCCAAGGCAAACAGGACAAATCAGAACAAATGGTCATCATTTGGCCCCATGCATCTAACTTACACCTGGCACATTTCAGAAA
The DNA here is from genome assembly GCA_027574665.1 of Rhynochetos jubatus. Classification (NCBI taxonomy): domain Eukaryota; kingdom Metazoa; phylum Chordata; class Aves; order Eurypygiformes; family Rhynochetidae; genus Rhynochetos; species Rhynochetos jubatus. The sequence goes on along the minus strand of CM050652.1, from coordinate 25,786,875 downwards.
TGTAAAATAATTACAAGAACAGACAAACTTTACGTTGCTCTAAGGGTACACTTTACCTCTCTTTCTACTTTGTCCGTCTCATATTTAAGGACTTGTTCTCTTAAGTCAGTGCACTGGGCATTTAATTCCTTGTTTCTCTCTTCCACCAGGTAAACTTGCTTCTCTGTATCAGCTCTGAGTTGGTTGAAAATATCATTAAACCAATCCCGCACATCGTTTGCTACTTTTTCTTTGATGACGCCCTTGTTCTGCGTATCTTCCAGTTGCTGGCGGAGTAGAAGGTTTTCACTCTGGAGCTGGGCCAATCGCTCCTGCATGGATTCCTCCTTCATCAGAAACTGGCTTACTTGATCTTTCTCCAGGTGTCGAGCACGATCGCATTCCTTTGCCTGACACTGGGCTTGACTTAATTCTTTTTGTGTCGTCTCTAAAAGCAAGGTTTTTTCTCTGAGCACTCGTTTCAACTCGTGAAGCTCATTTTGGAGACTATTAGCTTTGTTTTCAGCTTCACTCAGCTGCTGAGACAGGCTCTTACTGGTTTCTTGCACATCAGAGAGGTCACGATGGAGCTTGTCTTGCAAGCGAAGCCACTCATCACGCTCTCTCTGAAGCGTTCGTTCGACATCACTTTTGGATGACTGAAGACGTTCAAGTTCTTGAGCAGCAGAGCTCAGGCGGCATCGGAACGATTCAAGTTCTGTCTCCAGTCTGTCTTTGCCTTCTTGTGTCTGCTCAAGCTTGGAAGTCAGCACTGCAGATTCTGTCCTCAGTAAGTTCAGCTGTCCGTCGTACTGAAGAACTGTTTGTGTTAAGGCTTCCTCGTTCCGTTGAAGTTCCTTTTTCAGATCTTCGTTTTTCTCCTTCAAGGCCTCATTCTCCTCTGAAAGTTTTCCTTCTTCCTCCTGGTGCTTAAGTCTTACTTGATCCAGTTCTCGTCTCAGCATAGCAATCTCATCTTGTAGGAACTGATTTTTGAGCAACGCTGCCTTTTCTCTCTCCGTGTCGGATTCCTGCATGAGAGAGAACATGAATAAATAAATAGCCCGTTGGGAAATAAATCTACAAAACTCCCGCACACTGTTCTAAACATCGCCAGTACTGAAGCAGGACTTCAAAGAGGAGAGTGAAATGTCATGAGCTGCTCTATGAACCCATGCACATGTGCAACGCATGCACACACTGCAAGCGTAACACACCCTTAAAACCTAAAGGAACATCCTAAATACACAAAGCCCTTTTTTGTTTTTCTTAGAGGGAATTTTTTTTTCCTTAAGGGAAAACAGAAAAGGTATTGACACAGTGAAGTTACATTGGATTACTCAGTTTACCATCAAGAAGCAGAAAAAATGATGTAAGAGTTATTATGGCTTCGGAACAAACATGGTGCAATTTCATTAGTTAGAAAAGTATCTGCTTACCTCTGGAGTTTTTTCTGTAGTTCTTGTCTCTTCCTCTAGCTCCTTCTGTCTCCAAAGGTGGTGGCTCCAAACTCCTTCTTGCAGGGCTCTGGCACTCTTTTCCTGAGAGAGCTGTCTCTGCGTTTCATCACGCTCTTCTTCAGTCTACAGGAATAAAATTAAATCGCATGCACCTTGAGAAGAACAGAGCTAGCAATATCTTCCCGTTTTCCTTTGGGTTTGTAACTATTTTTTTTGCTTCCCCACAGTTTTGATAATCCACCTACAAGTAATAAATCGTAATTTTCTTCTGAAAAATCAAGAGGAAATACGGAATGTTTTGTAGTACTTCAGAAAAATAACCAAGTCAGCTGTCCTCCAAATTCAGAAGCAGCCAACCATGTCGGTTGTAGACCCTCAGGGCAACCACTGACCAGGTCAGCAGAACAGAGCCCTGTGCTGAAAAAGCAGCCATCCTGCCAGCCCCTGAGAAAAGCTTTGAGTATCTGAAGCAGCAAGAAACTTCACTGCTTCAATACTAAACTAGAAACCAAAGTCAAAGGCCAGTTGCTGTGAGACCCACGCCCCTAGCTTGACCCAACTTCATCCCCCCACTCTGAACTGAACAGCTGGCCCACAGCACAAGTATTTCAAGGGCCCCCAGTTACAAACATATGGCAGAAGCAGGAAAAGACAAAATAAGCCTCATCAGTGGTAGGGCCCAAGTCAAAAGGAAGCTCTCAGGGGCTTCTGGATCTTACTCCTCCCCACGTCTCTGGTGGAAACCTCCATGTCCTTCACAGAAAGTACCTCAGAATCCCAAGGAGACTCAGTATCTTCCTCTGCCTCTGCTCCCTCTGCTGGCGGGGCACCTACAAGTGAGGTAAGAAGGGAGAAACCCAGCGTCTGTATTTCGCTCTGCTGCTCCCCATCAGTCAAGCCCTGCATCCAAACACGCGCAGTGGCTCCACTGCTGAGGACAAACTAAGAAGTGAGTGTTATTCCAGGGTTTCTTCACGCCCACTCTCACATCGTGGTATCTCCTCGACACCGCCACCTCCTCTTGCCTCCTTGACAGCGGAAGAGGGCGATGCACAACAGCAGCCACAGCTACAAGCAACACCCAACACATGTTTGCCTAACATTCAGGATGGGACTCCAGCACGCTGCAGTCATGGGACATTCAGCTGAGGCCACCTGGTCTCCAGCCTACAGCTCCAGAAGGTGGCAGCTATGACCACTTTCCACTGTACAGGAGGTACTGTAGGAACACTATCCAAAACATCCTCACGCTAACATCACACAAATCACCAGGTAGCAACGCTCCTGTTGCAGTACTACCAGGAACGATCCTCCTTAACAGACATTGCCGTTTAAACATGGAGGCTCCCAGCTCAAACACTCACCCCAAACACACAAAAGCCATTTCTATCTCAGGAGGTTAACACCCAAATCTCTTCTCTACCAGTCCAATGTAAGGCTCAGTCTCAGCGTTTCCTGGGCAGATCAGACTCTCCTCATTTCTCTGTCAGATACAACTGAGTCAGCATTCACTTGTGTGGAGACTTTCTTGCAACCTTTCGCAACACCCACCTACCTGTAAAAGACACACGAGTGTCAACAGGTTCCTCCGCCTTTTCAGCAAGTTCTTCATCTGTTTTATGATCATCACCACAGACAGCTCCAGTTCCACGCTGAGCTTCCCCTTCACACGCAGCATCACCAAAATACTCCAGCTTCTGATTAATGTCCCCTTTCCGTTTTGTTTCCCCATCCTGCTCCTCCTCCAGTATGTCATTAGACTGAGTTTCTTCATCTTCCAGATCTTCCTTCTCCTTTTTATCTCGTGTAAGATCTTCCTTCTCCTCCTCTTCTTCATCATCATCTCCATTGTCATTTTCAGCATCTTCGGTATCGTGATGCAACAATTCCCCACGTTCTCTTTTGTTCAGGTTTCCGTGGGACCGGGGTCTTTTTCTGACACTTTTCTTTGGTGACTTAGGGCTTTCAGTTCCAGAACCATTACGATCACCTTCAAGCACAAGAAAAGGAAAAACGCATGTGAACAACAGGAGTTAGGTAAGGAGCAATAGGCACCTTGCTACATTAATGCACACGAGTCAGCTGGGAATGGCTGGAAAAGGAGCCAGGTAGGGGATGGGCAGGACGGAGGAAGGACTTGGCCACAGACAAAGGCTTAGGAGGGAATTAAGATCTTCATTCTAACAATAGCACTTCTTTTTGTCTGAAATGACTACGTGCTGTGTTTCAAAAGGCTACTTTGCTCGTTTGCTACAGCAAACCCCAATTATTACAAAATACTTAACAAGTCTACTTTCATATATCAGTACGTCACGCAATCTTTTCCAAAGAGCTTACTGTTTTCCCTGAATTGCTGGAAAGCCTTCATTAACAGGACCAGATTTGGCTTCTGCGGCTCCTGCAAATAAAGATTTATGTAAGCAAAAGCATTTTTTGAAACAGTAATAACAACCAATTCTTTATTCACCTCAGCTCTTGAGCAGTAAACATAACCAGGCTGTCCTCCTGACAGTGCTCAGGTGATGGTTCCCCCCTGCCCCCCGTCGTTCTAACTACACAAACACTCCTCAGAGATGCTCCAGACATGACTGAAGAACTTGATAACCCCTCAGAACATGAGTAAACACGGCAGGGGCGAGAGCTGGCAGCTGACAAGAAAGAATACTGCCCAAGCATTCACAAAACACAGGGAAAACACGCAGCGTGAGATTACACGCAAGCCCAGGCGGCCAGCTCATGGAAGAATAAAGATGGCCCATTTGAGGAACTCCTCCTTGGAGCGCCCTTGAGGAGCCTGAGGAGGAGGAAAGGACAAGTAGGTGGTGAAGGATTTCAGTAGATCCTGACACACAAATGCCCTTTATCGCTTAGGAGTCTATCACCAAATTCATGGGAAACAATCACAAAGTGTGGTGAAGACCAGAAGAGGTTGTAATAGCAACTTAAAAACTTCTCAGCCCTGCAAATCTGCCTCAAACGAGCAAGAAGAAACAAAGCAAAGTGGCTGTTTATTTTGTCACCTATTGCCCTTGGGCCCCAAAGCACAAACCTCCTGCATGCTCTGCCACAGCTACAGGCCTTTCAGGCAAAACTCACAGCAGAAGAAAGGCTGGCAGGCCAGAGACTGCTTCTAAGGACAAAACAGCATTTGCTGGAACTGCAGTTTCTTTCAATCCCAGAGAAAACTTGCCTTCAAACCGCTTATTTTTACAGGACGTTTTGTCTGTAAGGGCACCATACCTTGGGGTGGAAATCAAGTTCTTCATCCTCCGAAGTGTGCCAAGTGTCATCACTCCCCTCTTTCTCAGAACTTCTTAAAAAACAAAGCAAAATGACTACTGTGTCTCAAATTATTCCTCAAGTGAGCCTTAGGTATTTTAACAAAGTAAGTCTCACCTTATTGAGTCTCCTTGGGAAAAGTCATCAACTGCTGTTCAAAGAGGAATCGACATGTTGACGTTAGATTTGGCACGCAAAAATGAAGCGGTACATGTACATAACTCTACAGGTCAGAACAGAATCAAACTTGGGGGAGTCAATTCAACACAAGATGGCATGAATGAATGTGTTTCCAAAACAACTGCTTTTTCAAGCCATACGGAAGTAAAACCAAAACCAAACCAGGCCAGAGTTATATTTCCTTTGGACTCTTATACCCAGAAGCTTAAGAAACTTCTCTACCCTAACAGAACATAGGACAGCATGAGCGTGCTATGGTAGTAAACAGTTAACAGAATGGCAGTGGTTTAGCAAGATGCTCAGGAAGTGAACCTCCAAAGTACTGATCTTACACCCGAGCACACATCACACACAGAGATTTTACCACGTTATGTAACGTTATGCTATCTACTACACTCTCTGCTCTTCCACCCAGTTACAGATTATTCTGGAATGGTCATTTGTTTTCTCCTCATACGTACTGGAAGCTGCTGCTAGGTCCCCTTCAAAGCCACCTCTTCTCTAGGCTGAACAAGCCCAGTTTCCTCAGCCTCTCCTCAAAGGGCAAGCACTCCTGCCCCTGGTGACTTGGATGGCCCCCAACCGAACGCGCTCACTGCTGACAGACCAATCGCTCTTGCACTGCGGGCTCATAATTACACCCAGGAAGCTGGGCACAATCCAGGGAGTGCCAAGGAGGGGTGAACAACCACCTTCCTCAATCTCGTGGCTACGCTGCTCTTAGTACAGCCCAGGACACTGGTGATCTTCCCAGCTGCCAGGGCAGCAGGCTGCCTCATGCTCAGCTCACTCTCTGCCAAGACCCCCCGCGCCTTCTCAGCAGAGCAGCTCCCCAGCCAGGCAGTCCCAGCAGGTTTTGTAGAAAGGGCTTGTTCCTCTCCATGTGCAAGGCTTGGCGTTTGCCCTCGCTGAATTTCAAGACAGACCTGACAGTCCATTTGCCCAGCTTGTCAAGGTCCTTCTGAAGGGCAGCACGGCCCTGAAGCATATCGACTGGTCCCCCCACTTTGGGGGCATGCATCGTAAAACCTGGTCGTAAAACCTCTCACCGTAGGGCCTGAGACGTAAAGCACAAGACGACTTCATTTATATTAACATCTTAATTTTCTAAGATTCCTCTAGGGCAATGGGAATTCCTAAGCATGGATTGCATTTTACAGACTCACTGAAGAGTCAATTTTTTCATCACAAGGTAATGTCACTGTTTTTCTGTGCCACCAGTTAAAATGGTTTTTTAAAAGTTTATTTCATTAAATTAACCAAAGTGGAAGCAAAGCATTTTTTTACTGTAGATCAAAACTACGTCCAAGAAGGTACAGTAGACACACACACTGCACGGTTGTTGGCAAAAACGTTACTTTTCCAAGGCCGTTTTTCCTGAATATGTCTCTACAGCACCTCCACAGTCACGGATGCTGAGAAATAAGATGACTCACTAAAAGGAGCTTAGTGCAGGTGAACTATTAATATTAAAACAAAGACACACACACTCAGTGGAAATCAACAAGCCGGGTCTTCCTGCTAACTCACCTGCTGCTTTCCAACTAGAGAGAGATGAACAAGCACTCAGGAAGAACCGACTGCTTCTGCAATTGGATTTTCCCAACCTGAATGGCCATCTACAGCTATAAGTACCCACCTAAAACCCAAACCACTCCGGTCTAGTTCCTTCCCTGTGCCCCTTCTCTCTCCCTACAGGAAAACCTACACAGGTGGGCAAACGCACAGGCAGAAGGCCACAACCCTGGAAGCAGACATGTAGCACACAAGTCACAACTACCTTCGCAGCCTGACAAGAGGCACCTCCAAGTAGCGACAAAGAAGCACACTCACAAAACTCCGTTGCTACCGGCTAAAGCCAAGGGTGAACACAAGAAGCTCTAACAACACAAACCACCTAAACAAGAGGCCAGAGAGACTCTCCTTATCAGCAACCCCAGGGTTAAGGATCCTACCTCCTCTGTCCGCAGCAGGTGCGCCCAACATAAAGCCAGCATCTCCTGCCTGGCGAGGAGGGCTAAGGGTTGCGATGCCTTGTGCGCCACCTGCAGAACCTGCTCCTGTGTTCTCCCAGTCTCCATGGTCTGTCAGTTGTTCGCTAAGACTAGAGAGAGAAAGAGAGGAAATATATTTAGTAAAAAATAGCCACACACTCGCACATACCATTTAACAGAATGGTTAACGGCCACTTAGTATCCATCCTCCACATCTTCCTCGCCACATAAATTCACATACACTAACACAGCACTGCTCGCAGGACTCTCGCACACGTCCATATTCACTACCTAGTATTCTGTAGATGCATATTCACACCTATAAAGTTATTAACTCCTGCTTGGTACCCTTTTGTCAGCCTACCTTTGAAGCACACATAACCACCTCAGAGAAGGAACACCCACAGCTGCAAAGCTATGCAGAAGAGGAGTAGTTCTCGTCAGGGTAGTGGAAATCAGGAAGGACAATGGTGCTGCTCCAGGGACAGTGTTCACATGCATTTCAGTGTGCCATGTTCCACCTTCGGGTAACTTCACGCTACAAACACTTTGTAGAGTTTATACTGGGCAGATGTCAACTTGGCCACAAAACTCGAAATCTAACAGAGATTTCTGGGTCTAAATTTTCCTCAACTTCCAAATTAACACTACACACAGGAATGATACGTAGCAGAAGCGCGGAGCACAGCTTCAAGACGGGACTCACACACCGTTAAACATTTGTGCTTCACCAAAAATGTTCAAAAGCCCCACTGAAAACTTATTCTAATGATAACTTAAAAATTTACCTAGAATGTCCATGAATAACAGCATAATCCGCAGCTGTCCGTCCATTGGTATCTTTATGGGAAACATCAGCGCCATAATGAAGAAGAACTTCTATCAAATTACGCTCCCCACCAGAAGCAGCTCTCATAAGTGGGGTCCTGAAACATCCAAAATACGGCAATAGATCATTTTACACATACAATGTAAATCTTTTCATTCATATTCAGTTTCAAAGAGAGTATTTTCTCCATTACTTGAAAATGAACTAAAGAAATGAACTTTCACAAGTCACACAGAAATAGCTGCTCCCACGTGGCTCCCTGGTTTTATTTCAGAGCTCATTCCCATGCCTCTCAACAACTCAGCCTAAAGAATACTAGAGACACCCACGCAGAGTTTTGACAAAGCCCTCACCTTTCACACTGATCTCGAGCATGCACATCAGCTCCTTCTATAAGGAGAAACTCCACCATCTCTACATGATGTAGAGAGACAGCAAGCATAAGCGGGGTAAATCCCTCCTGCAAGGTCAGATCAAGAAATCAAGTTAAAATTCAAAGTAAAATAAACCTTCAAGAGAAAGAGTCACGCAACTCTTTGAAAGAACGTCTTTCAAAAACATAAAAGTTTACCTTATTCTGGGCATCAATCTCGGCATTATGCTCAAGTAAAAGCACTGCTACAGAAGTACTGGGAGACACGACTGCAAGGTGAAGGGCGGTGTTGCCGTCAGCGTCTGCCAGGTTCACGTCGGCACCGTGCTGCAGCAGAACAGCCACACATTCTTCTTGCTGGCACTGTACTGCCTGGGAACAACACACACACAACAGGAAAAACTTCCAACGTTTACGTTTCACACTCAAAACTGCCCCAGCTTCCCAGGGATGGAAAAGAAGAGCCTCTTCAAAGATGGGCTAACATACGCCCATTCCACACTACTTACAACATGCACGTTTCTGCACAGGTCTGCGTGAAGCATCCCGCCCGCCAGACACCTCTCGTTTCAGGCACTGTCGATAAGCCCCACTTACAAGCACGTAACACATTCCACGTACCTTCATCAGTGGTGATCTGTTCTCACTGTCCAAAAGATTTAGCTCCCACTTGTTTTCTACTAGAGACGTAACGACGTCCACATGGCCATTGGCACAGGCAAGATGCAGAGCTGTCCTAAAAACCAGATATGTTAAATTAGCCCAGAGAGACAGCTAAAGAAATTCTTTCAGGCTGAGACAAATGGAGAGGGCCACAAGCTTCGCTTTGCAAAAAGCAATCTGAAGAGATTCTTTTTCATTGCTTTACCACTAGCAGCAACTGCACACCAAACGCCTGCGGCGGGTTAGCAAAACCTTCACAGCTTCCGCTCAGGGAGGTGACATTTTCTTCACTGTAGAACTCAATCTGCACAGGTTCCCTTGCCCAGGCACCGGTCACTGCCTCCAGCAGGACTACACGCGTGCCACAGCAACAGAGACCAAAGCTTGGCAATCTGAGGACTGGGGCAACTAAACCTCGGTGTCCTTCTACGATCATTCACGTGCCAGAAGCGCAGCAGAGATGTGGGAGTGGGTTATACAGCGACAAGGTTAGTGTCTCCCTGCACGGGGAGGAGTTCTGCATTGTCTCTTGCTTAAGCAAGCAGCAGACCCAAGAACACACTTGCATCAAAGCCCTTCTGACAACATGCAGCAAACCCAACAGCAGAACCCTGTAATCCTGGTTACAGAAAAGCAGTATTTGACCTTCTTGACATGGGCAACTATCACAGTCCTAAACAGCCTACTACAGAGGCAGTCCTCTCCAAGGAGGGCATACTGTGCTTCCACAAGCCGTGACCAGCAAAAGAAAATCACCCTTTTTTCTTCATCTTAGACCATTGCCAGAAAGAAAAGGGCTCCTTCAGACCACAGAACATCTCTAGGTCCGACGTCAATTCAGCAGCCTGCTTGTACCCAAAGACACCATCACCCACAAAGTCCTGTTTCCCCCTGTATGTTCACAGCTGCCTGTCCCAGCAGGCACCCAAAGCTGTGTTCTGCCACCCAGCCCTGGGGACCCTGCCCAGGCTCTCTTCCTCCTCCTGCTGCTGCAATCCTACGCTCATCACCCATGGCGTAGAAGAGAACCGCTGATGCCTGAGCAGCTGCAAAATAACCCCACTGGGGGATCACAGGGAAACTGGCAGCAGGCAACTGACTGAATCAGCCACAGCGAAAGAGAAGGCAGTACGTTTTGTTTGCACAAAACGCACTCAACCCACCTTCAACTGCATCTCCCATCACCGGCTGCAGAAACAAATACGGACTGCAACAACCAGGCACACTACCCACATTACTCAAGCGCATGCTTACCACGCTCTCCTTGCTTCTCCTACAAATCCAGCTAGGGTGGGGTGTTTTCAGGGCAATGAACTAGCTGGCTGGCAAAAGTCTTCAAGACAGACAGCCTAGGCAGATGAGCTACTCTGACAAAAGCAGCATCTCTTCAGAACAGCAGGAAGGTTTGGACTCTGAGCCTTTTCAGGAAAGACATTCAAGGGTTGACAAATACAAGACCCAAAACCTCCAGCCGTTTCCCTCATGCCCACGATGGATCACAAGGAGCCATGCTGCAGCCCAGGCCTTCTCCTTAAGATACACTTCTCCACTGCTTGCTGTGCTCGACTCAACCCCCCCCCACAACAGCACCTGCCAGAAGCAGCAGCTTCTCCTTCAGTAGCTGCCCCATCTCCCAAGCCAAGGTCCTGATGAGCTGCTCCAAAGCCTCAGAGCGAACAACTAAACAACTGCCACCTGAACTCACACTGCTGCCTCGGCTGCCACAGGGCAGTCACAAAAGGCCCGTCAGGCAACGGCACGTGCTGCACCAACATCCCACCCGTTTATTCGGTGCTGTGACCCTTGCCCAGCTGCACTGCTCACCTCTCCTTCAGTTACTCCCTGTTAACGCAGGGCAGCTTTCTCGGCTCAGCTGCTAAGCCTGCACGCTGAGCCCTCCAAGCTGCACAGAGGCAAGCAATTGCAATTCGGCTGCAAGGCGTGGCCGCAGAATGGCCAGGAGGCTCCTCCAGCAACCCACCTCTGGGGGGCTGCCGCCGGCAGCCCTCTCCTGCGCCCCCGGGCACGGAACTGAGGGCACCGAGGAGGCCGGGGCCAAAGGGGAAGGCGACAGTCGGATGCCGGGCCGAATGCACGGGCTTCTGGCGGCACAAGCCCGAGTCCCACCCCCCGCCGAGCTGCCGAGGGCCGTAGCTGCGGCCCGGGGCTTCTGGCGCCGCCGGCCCACCCACCCCCCCAGCCGTCCACCCCCCCGGCGCTGGTCCCGCTCACCGCTCCGCCTTGGCCCGCCCGGCGATGCCGCACTTCTTCAGCGCCTGCCGCAACGGGGCCAGGGCGCCGCTGGCGACCGCGCGGTGCAGCTTGCCCACGTCCTTCTGCCGGAGCTCGGAGGCACCAGCGGGGCAGGGCGGCCCGGCGCTGCCGGGCGACGGCTGCTCCTTCTTCTTCTTCCTCCCGAACCCCAAGAACCTCTTCATCCCGCGCCGGGGACGCGGGCCCGGGCCCGCCTCAGGGCAGCGACGGCGGGAGGCACCTGTCGGGCTGTGCCGGGCACGGGCAGGGGAGCGGAGCCGCCAGCAGCAGCTCGCTCCGGTCCGGGTGCTGCGAAGCGAACCACCGTGGCGCTGGCAAACCGGGGACAGGGACGCGTTCCCTCGGTGACGGCGGCACCTCCTTGAGCACCGCCTACCGCGCGATGGCGACCCCGCCCACGCACCGTTGGAGGGTAACGGCCGGGGCGCGCGGGCGGGTCCGCGCATGCGCGGCTTGTGGATGGCCGGCGGTGGGGGCGACGGGCCGACAGCGCCATCCGCTGCGGAAAAGTCCTGGTCGCGACAGGGCGCTGCCAGGGCCCGGCCCGGCCCGAGAGACCCTACAGCCCCTGTCCAATGTGACACGTTTCACAAGGGTGTCAATCAAAAGAGCCCTGTGATTAGAGCCAGCTGTAGGCGGTAGGGCCTTTGGCAGCTCGTTGGGCTGCAGTGTCGGTTCACACCCTGAGGAGCAGAGACTGCTGCTGGGGCTGTGGGTACAGGCCCGTAGGCACCGCAGGAGCTGCTGACTCGTTAGGAGCCAACAGAGGGGCCAAAGGAGCAGCTGGAATCTACCACTAAACCAAACAGCAGCTGGTTGGGTTCCTTTTTGACCAGCTTCTTGATCTTCGTTCACACCATTTCTTTGGTCTCTGGCTCCTGGGTGATACCTAATGTTTTGGGGTTAGTTTTCATGTAGCTCACAGTCGCGGTCCTGCTGAGGGTACAAGCAAAAGGCTCATTACATGGGGCAGGAGGTTCATTGTTTGAATCAATCTGGTACCTGCCAAAGGCCATTTTGGTTTTACATCCCAGACATGCCCTGACATACCTAACGGTGAAGGGTGATCACCTGCAGAGGAGGGAAAAACATTATTTCAGTGGTTTTTACCCCAAGTGCGGTTTGGTGTACACGGGAACAGTGAATCGTCAAAGCTGTAATGCCTATCTGCATGCACCTGAGGAGACGAGAACTGGCTAGGTGGACTTCCGTAGCCGGTTGCTTTCCAGCCAGACCTGGAACGTGGTGGTTCTACAATTAAAGCTGAGGTTAGGCCAGGACTCAAGCAAAAGGCGCAGTACAGGCTTTCGTTAAAACACAGAACACGAGTGGAGCAAAAGGATGCATCGACCTTCGTAAGAAACATTTTGACAGCTGTGTCAGGCTAAAGAATGAAGAGTAGTCAGCCTGCTAGTCAGAAAAAATAGATCTGGTTCTTCTTGTTAGTGTAAAATAAAACAACTGTGCAGCAATAAACCGACAGGGAAGTGCAATGTGCCTGAAATCCATTTAAGAGACTTTATTTTCAGACTGAAATAAATACAGATTCACATCTAAAATCCAGGAGAGCCGGTTTCAAGTTCAGCCATGGCTGGAGGGAAAAAAAAAGACAAGATTCCTGGTGTTACTTTTACAGCAGACTGGGCCAAATCCATCCCTGTAAAACCATCATTTGCTCCCCAAACCAAACACACCCCGACTCCGAGCAGAGGAGCAGTGCTGTTCAGAATGCACCCGGATGCACAGCAGTGGCCTTGTGCCCATCCAGACACACGGAAAGAGCTACGAAGCAACTGCTGAACGCTCTGTGATCACAAGCACGCAGGAACGGCAGGAAACGCTCTCGGGGCCTACCTGCTCTGAAGCAGCACCAGTCACTGCAAAGCGGTGACTCTGGAGAAATCATTACCGTGACACAGGTGGAATTCCTCTTCGGACCCCTGGCCTCGTAGGATAAAGCACCTCTAGGCTATACATTACAAGCATTCCACTCATCTTACGTTTGCCTAACCACGCTGAATGATCTTTCCCTCAAGAAAGGTGATCTTTTGCCACTGAGGATACCCTTGCTTCTTCAAAAGACTGAAACATATAAGCTACAGATAGAAGCAGTGAGTAAGAGACACAGCAAACCCAAGCACTATCAGCGGGGAATGTGTAATGGCTCAGTGCTGAATGCAGTCGATGTACATGGAGGGAGATGTGATGGCTGAAGCCCATAAAAATCTTGTCTCATGGATGTTTGCTCTTTGTGCTTGGGGATTAACTGTAGGGAAAGGTGACTTCAGCTTAATCCAGGTGTCTCTGCCTGGGGGAACGGGGTTAGTTTTCTGTGGGGTTTTTTCCAGGTCCTGCATAACGTTCCATACAATACTTTGGGAAGGGGCAAGTTATCACAGTCTAAAGTGGAAAGCTAGCAGAAAAAGCCCTGTGCTTACACAGGAACTTGACTGCTCTCAAGCCATTATTCGAAAGAGTTAGCAACAGGCATCATCTGCCTCACAAACGCTCCTAACATAACGACACATTACCCTGTTCAAGTTCTTGGGTGATTTTTTCATCCAGTTCCCGCTGTACCTAGAATTATACAGAAAATATACAGTTAGTATTTTAACAGCTACAGTTTTGTAATATTAAACTTGTAAAACATTCTTAAAGCCCACACATAACGTGTTAAAAGCTAAAAATATCATCCCAAACATCTTGGTTTGGGGGTTGATTTTTTTAATGAAGAGAAACTCGTGGTCAGGCAGGCGGTGGCACTCTCACGGCTGGGCAACATTCACTGCAGCACAGAGCAATGTGGAGCTCACCAGCTGGGTTAGAACGGGGCACTGACAATATAGACACGGGAAGAGAGCAGAGTGGAGCTGGTTCTCTTTATTGTTATTGCAAATACCCTGACACACACATCTAAAGATAGAAAGACACAAGCTTTTCTTGCGCGCTTTGTACTACGAGAAGCTACCAACGACTACAGCTTGTGCACAGCAAGTGCTGTGGGGTTCGTTCCGTAACCAAAATCAGCTTGGATCGCTCGAAAGGAGCGCTTAGCCCTTTCTCCCCCGAAGGTGATTTTCAAAATAGACAGCATACAGCTTCCAGGCCTATGACGGCCACGAAGATGCTGAAGGGCTTGGACCACCTGAGCTACGTGGAGAGGCTGAGGAAGCTGTGACTGTTGCTGTACTGGAGCAGAGAAAGCTCCAGGGGACCTTATCTATGTGTGTAAATCTCTGCTGGGGGGAGTAAGGAAGACGGAGCCAAGTAAAGGACAAGAGGAATGGGCACAAAGCGAAAGAGAGGAAATGGCATTTTAACAGAAGGCATTTTTAACTGTAAGCATGGTCAAGCCATGGAACAAGTTGCCCGGAAAAGGCTGTGGGGTGTCCATCCTTGGAGACGTGCAAAAACCTGGCTGGACCTAACCCTGAGCTACCTGCTACGGCTGACCCTGCTTTGAGCAGGGGGGGGTTGGACTAGATGATCCTCAGAGGCCCCTTCCACTCTCACCCATTCTGTGATGCTCCGATTTCAGTACCGCCTCCCTGAGGGAAGAAGTATTGTAGGAAACGAGCAGGCTGGCCTAGCAACGGGCCAACAAAGGGAAGAACTGAAACACTGTACAATGGACTCCACAGGCCGCAGAAAGCAGCCGCCTCAGGAAGGGAAGCACTCTGCAAACCTCCACGAGAGGAGCAGTCCCAGGCAGGAACCCCAAGGGCCAAAGGAGCGGGGCCATAAACCAGCGGAGTGGAGGGAAGGGCCCTCTCCCCAGGACTACAGGGAGAGCTGCAACCGAATTCACCAGCTCCTCCAGGGGAAGGACCACTCAGTGGCACTTTGTGGAACAGTCTGTGCCTTCACAGCTACAAGAGGCTAGCACAGAGCTGAAAGAGCAGTGGAAAAGGACCCCTCAAAACCCCAAACCTTCTCTGCAAGCAGGTACAAGCAGCAGCAAAATCCTTGGCAGAAGGGACCCCCCTAACACATGAAGTGAGACACGGGTAGCAGGAAAAAAAGCAGGAAAACTAAAGCCTAAGCCAAAGGTCACCTCAGACCGGGAGCAATCCTAAGCAAAGCAGTAGGAGCTGAGGTGTCAGAAGAAACCACTTTCCCTCACTACAGCCCCAGACCTGGAAAGCAGAACAGCGACTGCTCTCTCTTGTGCACTAAGTTCTGCATGGAGGTACTTCCCACCTGACTGCGCATCTCTTCAGGCGCTAACACGCTGGGTTCCCTGACAGCAGTCACCTCGGCAATTCTTTTTCAGAGAGCGGTATTGATTTACTACTTACCCACACGGGTTGCCTGAGCAGAGAGTAAGTTGGATCCTGTAAGACTCGATGAGCTGACACTCAGAGCCTAGGGATTCAGCTTCGGAACAGCGCTGGTACTCCAGACACAACTGCTGTTACTACCGAGAACCGTCTGAACATCGGAACCGGCAAGGAGGGTAAACCAGCCTACGCCTACAGTTTAAAGAAGTCCCATTACAACAGGCGAAATCCATACGTACGCGGTCATCTTACAGACGGTTCACTACCACGGAAGCCCTAACAATACAAATACACAGCGCGTCAAAGTACTCTGCAGCAGTCATTCCTTCATTTGGACAAGGAACAAGTGCAAGAGACTTGCAGGAGTAGGAAAACGTGAATGCATCACGAAGTTTCAATCAAAACCTAACAGTACAAACAGACACAACATTTCCAGTATAAAACAGCACCCAACATTAAACAACACTGGCTACAAACCTTGCCATGCATGTGGCTGCAGAGAGGAGAGAGAGAACAGATTTTGTGATTAAGGAGCTGAGGGAGAAAGAAAAACAGCCTTCAATTCCAAGGTCTTCGGTGAGAAGTAAGCACATGGCCTACAAGTAAAAAAGCTAGCAATACAAACCCTGCTACAACCCAAGAGTGCAGACGGAAAACAAAATCAGAAAAGGAGCAGAAATCGAGAGGCAGAGCAGGATGCAGACATTGCCCTTCTCACGTTGTGTGGCAAAACTGGTATCACTAATCCACTAACTCACACTGGCTGCAGCGAGCAGAGTTCACTCTTCTGCGTCCAGACACCCAACATTCATTGTCACCAGCCTTTCACACGGCTGCTGGGATTTAGGCTTGACTTTTGTTAAACCTAACAACAGGACTCCAGTGCCCAAAACTCCTTGCCACAGACATTCCTTGCCTTGGGCTGTGAACGGAAGCAGCAGCTCCCAAAGGATGGTGCACAGACCACGAGCAGTACCTCGTCTCTGTGCTTCACCTGCTTGATTCAATTTAGTTCTGGGGGGGACGGACATGCCAATTCATGAGCAGTTTGGGAGTCAGCAGACCACATCATGAAGACAAAAAGACCCCATCAAAGACCTCTACTCCGGTAAAAAACAGGCAGTACACACGCACATCCTTCGCATGACACAAGTCCTACTACGAAACAAGTTTCAGCCCTCCTCCTTCCAGAACCGAATGAACGCTCGTGGCTGCAGTCGCTGTCACCACACGCACAGAATTTTTCAAGTACTTGCAATTGAGTCCTCACTACTGGAACTCTAATAAAAACCAAACCAACCAAAAATCCCACAGACATTTGCATCTGAGTGGCATTTTGCTGGTTACTTCTGCCCAGATGACCTTTTTTATAGTTTTCAAGCTACTTTTGCCCCTCCGTTTCAAGGGTCTTGATTTCTAGTAGCGTATATATTTGGTAAGCCAAAAGGGGCTAGACTGGAGTCCCAGAGCCAGCCTTCTGCTTGCAGTGAGGGAAAACAGGCAGGCTGAGGTTTCCAGCTTTTTAATAAGAGAACCTGGCAGATATAGTAAGAAATGGCTACGATCTCGCAGGCTTAGCAAGAGTTTTACTCACCTTCGTTCAAGGAAGAAAACGTTCTGGTTTCATACTAGATTAGAATGAAAAGCTAGTCCTGAGGAGACAAACTGTGTCTAGTTAAGAGCCCATTATCCCCAGCTCCTCTGCCGAGGAGGAAGCTAAAAGCATTCCCCAGCGCATGGCAGTCCATCACAAAACGTGACAGACCTGTGCTCTGAAAAGAAACTTGGGTGCTGTTGAAGTCAGGACACTGAGCGAGAGCCGCGTCACCGTTCTCAGATCTAATGCTCCCTTTCCCTGACATCAGCTCCAACGGTTTTCAACAACGGATCTGGGAACCATTTCTCACAAAAGGTTCAAGCAGCCTAAGTAACTACTGGAAATATATATCTGCATATATTAGCAACTGCATAAAGGCAACGAGCTAGGAAATAGCCTTTTAAATTATTTAGTTTCTGTACTATACTAAAGGGAAGCCAATAAACTAGGAAAGGTATCTACCTCGATATTGACAAAACTTTGACATGCCCAGAGTTTCAATTTCTTCTGGAAAATTAGAATGGAAAGGACTACCTGAAGAATGTTGCTGCAATTCAGCTAGGAAGCACTGAGCACTCACACCTCTGTTCCCTTCACCATCTTTTACCCTGTTCCTCCTCCTTCTTCTTCTTCCAGAAAGGCACTTCTCTTTTCACCTAGGGCAGCTTTTTTTTCCTAGGAGGGAGAGGGTTTCCTCCTCTGCCTTTTTCTTCTTTTAACATCTTGCTCCCATCTCTGTCCTTTCTTTTCCTCACTTGTTCCCTGCTCCCTACCCTTCTTGTTCCCTTGGCCTTATTTCACTTTTGCAGCGGCTCCCTGACTTCTGCCTCCTTTCCACCGCTTGCATGCGCAACAGCCCTGCAGACGGTCCCGTAGTAACGGCCTCCTGAGACCGTTTTCACGTAGTAACACACAGCAGGAACTACAAAACCCAATGCCTCCTACGCATCCTGCACATCCTGCACTGAAGTGGAAAGTGAGAAGTTACGTGACCCCGTTCACATCATCCTGTGTTTGAAGCATCCCTTTGCTGGTATTGATGTACTACAGCAAGTTCCAGCAAAGAAACTGCTAGAATGAAGACCAGTGAAGAAGGAAAAGGTGTTTCAAGCAAAGGTGTCTATGACGAGTGCTGAATCCCACCAAAGTTTGGTGTTTTAAATCGGTCACACATACTCTCCAGTTTAACGAAGAGCTTAGCTGGGGACTTCCTATGCCACAGTATTCTTTATCAGCTTCTCTTGCAAAAGAACGTAGTTACACAGTTCGTTACTTAGATGTCGGCAGTTTTTGGTCTTGGAGCACCCTTGGAAATTTACACAACCCTGATGACCAAAGTCTTCATCCCGATCACGTACAGTCACACACCGTTCTGACGCTTAGCAGCTGTTTAGGCGTATCAGACCCTATGGCTTGGAATTATAAATGGATGCTAACTTTAGGATAGCAAGCACAGCCTGGCTTACGGATACTCATCAGCAGTAGTCGAGAACAGTATTTCAAAATGCTTACCTGGGCCACATAGGCTTCAACCCTGCTTCTTGACGACAACGCGGTCCTGGCCGAGTTTAGGAAGCTGCCTCCCAGGCTCAGACTCCTGTTCAGGGCCAAACTGCTGCCCAGATGTCCCAGCCCAGCTGAATACAGAACTGGACTTGCAGCCACACCTTCACTGACAATGCTGCTCCTCAGTAAAGACTTGCTTCTGTGGCGCTCCTGAAGGAGCTTAGCCTTGGCTTCGGCCACTCTCTCGGTAGCTCTGAAACATCCAGAAGCAGAGAAAGCATTACCTTCGGCAGCGACACTTCCACAAAGTTACCCTCCAGGTCTTTCACTGTTATTGGACTTCTGGAAGTGAGCGGCATGAAGGGCATCCAAAACAAGAACACCGTTTGAGCTGAGGGCTTTCGGAGAACCTAGTTCGACATCACCCTACCTGCAAGGAGCAGCAAGTTACCAACACTTAGGACTTCTCAGCATTAGGGCTTCAAAGCAACCTGTGAACGGCACGTGTTTACACAGCTGCTTCTGAACAGCGTGTCACCTGCAGCACAGCTCTGGGCTACCCCCCTTTCCCCAGGGAAGCTCAAACCCCAGACACGCTGCTGAAACAGAAGCCAAAAAGCGATGATTTTTTGCTTCCCAGAATAAACGCTGTTCTCTGAAGGACCTGTCCTTATTCAAGCAGTGAAGGTCCTGAAATTTATCTTTTCTGCATACACAGAATAAGGGGAGGAGATTATTAGAGCCGGGCAAAAAGGCTGCCTGTGAAAACACAGTCGAGTTAGTAAATACGCTGTTAATGCCGTGAGCAGCGGTGTTACTGCTGGAATACTAAAGAGAAACGAAGACAGTCCTCATGAAGAGGAAGGCTCTTAAGGTACTTTCCTCTCAAATATGCCATCTCATGCTCACCTACATGATGCTGACCAGATGCAGAAGAGGGATTTTAGGAGGAAAAGTGCATGAGGAAACAGCAGGATCTTATTGCTACTCCAAAAAAGCACGGACTTACCTTTCCAGTTTATTTGCTAGGCATCTTCTTATTTTCATTTCCTCCAGGTACAGCTCTTTGAACCTTTCCGCTTCTGCCTGCGTGGATTCTTTCTGAAAAACACTGTCTTCCCGGGTATTTTTTACCCTGTCCAATTCACATTCGAGATCTCTAATTCTGTGCTGCAGCTGGTGTCTCAGTGAGGTGTGATGACTGGCTCTGATTTCTTCTAATCGGTCCTGGGAGGCTGCCTGCGTCTGAAGCAGATAACGCGCTTTCAACCACCGCAAAACAAAAATGTCAGTCTACCTCGGGCCAGCTTCTCACGGGGGGCAACGAAGCATAGACAGCCCAAAAAAAACCCCAAATGCAGCAGTCCACTATTTCCACTCTTCTTCAGAAATCAGACAACCTGCTTGGCCAAGCCAAACGCAATGAGCTCTAGACACATCAGTTTATGCTGCAAAGCACCTTGGCAAATGTAACCCTCTGTCCAAGTAAGGGCACAGTGTCCTCATATGAAAGACCTTTCGATCGCCGACAGCAGGCCTATGAAACAGTGCAGTTCATTCAGCCATCATTAGATCTACCCTGTGGAAGTTTCTTCTGAGTTTCAGTACAACACTCGCTCCTCATTTCACCAGCCACCCTCTGAGTTTTTAGTTACAGACATTACGTACCTTGGTTTTAACCTCTTCCGATTCCTTCTGTAAGCGCCATTTGTCTTCCTCCAGATCCCTGCGGTAGCGGGGAGTAACTTCAAGTGCAGCTTCTGACGTGGATTGCTTTTTAAGAGCATCGGCAAGCTCCTGCTGCAGCTGTCTGACCATGCCCTAAGGAAACAGTTCCATGAACATGAAGAAAATGGCAAGAACAAGAAATATGCCTTTAACTGATTTGATTATACAGTTAGACCTGTCTTCGGGTTGAACTCAAAGGCATGAATTTTTGCCTGCCACCAGCAGGCACCTGCACAGATGCTGACCTCTCCTCATCCTTCTCAGCTGAGCACCTCCAAACTACCAGCAGCTCTGAATGAGGAGTTCTGTTTCACAGCACACAAAAAAGGCTCAAGCACTGTTCTTCTTGGAACCATACACCAGCACACACGGCAAACACGTATTATCTTCCTAACAAAACCCAAAGAAACCTGTTGCCATGGAAGAGCTATAGTTCGACTGCAGATGTTACGCTGATCCCCAGAGGCAGGACTTTGTATCAGATCCATTCCTGCCCTACTCCATTATGCAAACAGAATTAAACGAATACACACATCTGAAAGCTCTTTGGAGACACCCTTTGAGCGTGTGTTGCAGTCTCCTTACCACGCTCATTTCCCAACAACAACTGACTTGATACCCACAGATCACGTTCACAAGTATCCAGATGGTTCATACATACATCTAGAATCTTCAAAAGGAGCCTGTTATTTCGGTAGTAAGGACACAAAACAATTCACAGGCTAAAATTACTGACCATACTGCTGGAGGTTCCCTGTCCCCCACCTTAAAGTAACCGACCGATGAAGAATAAGGTGGTTACCTGACACACGTAGATATTTACCTCACGCAGAGGTTCTGGATTTGTTATGAGGAAGGAAATGGAATTTTACATCGCTATTTAAAATCATTAAGGGAGACAAACCTTACACCGGGCTGTCTAAATACTAAATGTGATTAGTTCCTGGTTTCCAGAAAGTAAAGGAAGATTAAACAAAATGCAGAAGGCACCTTTTAAATCACTGCTCTACCTGGAATTGCCAGAACACTCTTATCAGTCGCCCAGACCCTACCTGCTCCTAGGAACAGATCTCATTATGCATTCTCCCCTTACCTAGGGCCTTCGTAACCGTCCACCTGTTCCTCACTCCTACTCCTGCCTTTATTTTCTTCTTCCACCCTTTTTCTTGACAAGAACAATCTCCATGCAGAAAGGGGAGCGACACTCGGTTCATACGTACACGAGCAACAAAATCATGCCGGGGCTCTGCACAGGAGCACGTTTCATGCTCATGCATCGCGCCCATTTGCAGAAAGACAGTTTAACTGATTTCTTCGTTAGGCTTCTATCCAGTTAATTACTCTTTCACAGAGCCACAGAGAAGGAACGCATTTAAATATGGCTACACGTCATAAAAGAGAGAAGGAAAAGCTTAGATCAGCGTCTGCAACAAACTTCTTGAGGAACGGGCAGGCCCCTTACAACCCCCAAAACACATACATAAAGTAACACCCGCACACTACTAATACGCCTCAATTTAGACAGCAACTTAGGGAGCCGCTGTTTTGTTTCTCCTTTGTAGAGGCTTAATATAAATTCACCGCCCATCGCGGCACTTGTCTGCGCCTTCATTCCTCAACCCTGGCGTGTTGGATGGTTCTTCCTTTTATACCACGCTTCTTTGCCTCGTCAGTGCCGTACGTATATAAACCCCCATCAAACACACAAAACCATTCTATAGGGCATCAAATGGACACAGGAAGAGAGATTAAAAAAAAGCTCGGAGAAGAATCACCTTTCTTGATCCAAGCTTAGACTTGGCTACCTCGTTTCTGTTCTCTGCTCAGATCTGAGCAGGAACATCTGGATTGACTTCCACAACTCCAAGGCAAACAGGACAAATCAGAACAAATGGTCATCATTTGGCCCCATGCATGTAACTTACACCTGGCACATTTCAGAAATGTAAAATAATTACAAGAACAGACAAACTTTACGTTGCTCTAAGGGTACACGTTACCTCTCTTTCTACTTTGTCCGTCTCATATTTAAGGACTTGTTCTCTTAAGTCAGTGCACTGGGCATTTAATTCCTTGTTTCTCTCTTCCACCAGGTAAACTTGCTTCTCTGTATCAGCTCTGAGTTGGTTGAAAATATCATTAAACCAATCCCGCACATCGTTTGCTACTTTTTCTTTGATGACGCCCTTGTTCTGCGTATCTTCCAGTTGCTGGCGGAGTAGAAGGTTTTCACTCTGGAGCTGGGCCAATCGCTCCTGCATGGATTCCTCCTTCATCAGAAACTGGCTTACTTGATCTTTCTCCAGGTGTCGAGCACGATCGCATTCCTTTGCCTGACACTGGGCTTGACTTAATTCTTTTTGTGTCGTCTCTAAAAGCAAGGTTTTTTCTCTGAGCACTCGTTTCAACTCGTGAAGCTCGTTTTGGAGACTATTAGCTTTGTTTTCAGCTTCACTCAGCTGCTGAGACAGGCTCTTACTGGTTTCTCGCACATCAGAGAGGTCACGATGGAGCTTGTCTTGCAAGCGAAGCCACTCATCACGCTCTCTCTGAAGCGTTCGCTCGACATCACTTTTGGATGACTGAAGACGTTCAAGTTCTTGAGCAGCAGAGCTCAGGCGGCATCGGAACGATTCAAGTTCTGTCTCCAGTCTGTCTTTGCCTTCTTGTGTCTGCTCAAGCTTGGAAGTCAGCACTGCAGATTCTGTCCTCAGTAAGTTCAGCTGTCCGTCGTACTGAAGAACTGTTTGTGTTAAGGCTTCCTCGTTCCGTTGAAGTTCCTTTTTCAGATCTTCGTTTTTCTCCTTCAAGGCCTCATTCTCCTCTGAAAGTTTTCCTTCTTCCTCCTGGTGCTTAAGTCTTACTTGATCCAGTTCTCGTCTCAGCATAGCAATCTCATCTTGTAGGAACTGATTTTTGAGCAACGCTGCCTTTTCTCTCTCCGTGTCGGATTCCTGCATGAGAGAGAACATGAATAAATAAATAGCCCGTTGGGAAATAAATCTACAAAACCACTTCCGCACACTGTTCTAAACATCGCCAGTACTGAAGCAGGACTTCAAAGAGGAGAGTGAAATGTCATGAGCTGCTCTATGAACCCATGCACATGTGCAACGCATGCACACACTGCAAGCGTAACACACCCTTAAAACCTAAAGGAACATCCTAAATACACAAAGCCCTTTTTTGTTTTCCTTAGAGGGATTTTTTTTTTCCTTAAGGGAAAACAGAAAAGGTATTGACACAGTGAAGTTACATTGGATTACTCAGTTTACCATCAAGAAGCAGAAAAAATGATGTAAGAGTTATTATGGCTTCGGAACAAACATGGTGCAATTTCATTAGTTAGAAAAGTATCTGCTTACCTCTGGAGTTTTTTCTGTAGTTCTTGTCTCTTCCTCTAGCTCCTTCTGTCTCCAAAGGTGGTGGCTCCAAACTCCTTCTTGCAGGGCTCTGGCACTCTTTTCCTGAGAGAGCTGTCTCTGCGTTTCATCACGCTCTTCTTCAGTCTACAGGAATAAAATTAAATCGCATGCACCTTGAGAAGAACAGAGCTAGCAATATCTTCCCGTTTTCCTTTGGGTTTGTAACTATTTTTTTTGCTTCCCCACAGTTTTGATAATCCACCTACAAGTAATAAATCGTAATTTTCTTCTGAAAAATCAAGAGGAAATACGGAATGTTTTGTAGTACTTCAGAAAAATAACCAAGTCAGCTGTCCTCCAAATTCAGAAGCAGCCAACCATGTCGGTTGTAGACCCTCAGGGCAACCACTGACCAGGTCAGCAGAACAGAGCCCTGTGCTGAAAAAGCAGCCATCCTGCCAGCCCCTGAGAAAAGCTTTGAGTATCTGAAGCAGCAAGAAACTTCACTGCTTCAATACTAAACTAGAAACCAAAGTCAAAGGCCAGTTGCTGTGAGACCCACGCCCCTAGCTTGACCCAACTTCATCCCCCCACTCTGAACTGAACAGCTGGCCCACAGCACAAGTATTTCAAGGGCCCCCAGTTACAAACATATGGCAGAAGCAGGAAAAGACAAAATAAGCCTCATCAGTGGTAGGGCCCAAGTCAAAAGGAAGCTCTCAGGGGCTTCTGGATCTTACTCCTCCCCACGTCTCTGGTGGAAACCTCCATGTCCTTCACAGAAAGTACCTCAGAATCCCAAGGAGACTCAGTATCTTCCTCTTCCTCTGCTCCCTCTGCTGGCGGGGCACCTACAAGTGAGGTAAGAAGGGAGAAACCCAGCGTCTGTATTTCGCTCTGCTGCTCCCCATCAGTCAAGCCCTGCATCCAAACACGCGCAGTGGCTCCACTGCTGAGGACAAACTAAGAAGTGAGTGTTATTCCAGGGTTTCTTCACGCCCACTCTCACATCGTGGTATCTCCTCGACACCGCCACCTCCTCTTGCCTCCTTGACAGCGGAAGAGGGCGATGCACAACAGCAGCCACAGCTACAAGCAACACCCAACACATGTTTGCCTAACATTCAGGATGGGACTCCAGCACGCTGCAGTCATGGGACATTCAGCTGAGGCCACCTGGTCTCCAGCCTACAGCTCCAGAAGGTGGCAGCTATGACCACTTTCCACTGTACAGGAGGTACTGTAGGAACACTATCCAAAACATCCTCACGCTAACATCACACAAATCACCAGGTAGCAACGCTCCTGTTGCAGTACTACCAGGAACGATCCTCCTTAACAGACATTGCCGTTTAAACATGGAGGCTCCCAGCTCAAACACTCACCCCAAACACACAAAAGCCATTTCTATCTCAGGAGGTTAACACCCAAATCTCTTCTCTACCAGTCCAATGTAAGGCTCAGTCTCAGCGTTTCCTGGGCAGATCAGACTCTCCTCATTTCTCTGTCAGATACAACTGAGTCAGCATTCACTTGTGTGGAGACTTTCTTGCAACCTTTCGCAACACCCACCTACCTGTAAAAGACACACGAGTGTCAACAGGTTCCTCCGCCTTTTCAGCAAGTTCTTCATCTGTTTTATGATCATCACCACAGACAGCTCCAGTTCCACGCTGAGCTTCCCCTTCACACGCAGCATCACCAAAATACTCCAGCTTCTGATTAATGTCCCCTTTCCGTTTTGTTTCCCCATCCTGCTCCTCCTCCAGTATGTCATTAGACTGAGTTTCTTCATCTTCCAGATCTTCCTTCTCCTTTTTATCTCGTGTAAGATCTTCCTTCTCCTCCTCTTCTTCATCATCATCTCCATTGTCATTTTCAGCATCTTCGGTATCGTGATGCAACAATTCCCCACGTTCTCTTTTGTTCAGGTTTCCGTGGGACCGGGGTCTTTTTTTGACACTTTTCTTTGGTGACTTAGGGCTTTCAGTTCCAGAACCATTACGATCATCTTCAAGCACAAGAAAAGGAAAAACGCATGTGAACAACAGGAGTTAGGTAAGGAGCAATAGGCACCTTGCTACATTAATGCACACGAGTCAGCTGGGAACGGCTGGAAAAGGAGCCAGGTAGGGGATGGGCAGGACGGAGGAAGGACTTGGCCACGGACAAAGGCTTAGGAGGGAATTAAGATCTTCATTCTAACAATAGCACTTCTTTTTGTCTGAAATGACTACGTGCTGTGTTTCAAAAGGCTACTTTGCTCGTTTGCTACAGCAAACCCCAATTATTACAAAATACTTAACAAGTCTACTTTCATATATCAGTACGTCACGCAATCTTTTCCAAAGAGCTTACTGTTTTCCCTGAATTGCTGGAAAGCCTTCATTAACAGGACCAGATTTGGCTTCTGCGGCTCCTGCAAATAAAGATTTATGTAAGCAAAAGCATTTTTTGAAACAGTAATAACAACCAATTCTTTATTCACCTCAGCTCTTGAGCAGTAAACATAACCAGGCTGTCCTCCTGACAGTGCTCAGGTGATGGTTCCCCCCTGCCCCCCGTCGTTCTAACTACACAAACACTCCTCAGAGATGCTCCAGACATGACTGAAGAACTTGATAACCCCTCAGAACATGAGTAAACACGGCAGGGGCGAGAGCTGGCAGCTGACAAGAAAGAATACTGCCCAAGCATTCACAAAACACAGGGAAAACACGCAGCGTGAGATTACACGCAAGCCCAGGCGGCCAGCTCATGGAAGAATAAAGATGGCCCATTTGAGGAACTCCTCCTTGGAGTGCCCTTGAGGAGCCTGAGGAGGAGGAAAGGACAAGTAGGTGGTGAAGGATTTCAGTAGATCCTGACACACAAATGCCCTTTATCGCTTAGGAGTCTATCACCAAATTCATGGGAAACAATCACAAAGTGTGGTGAAGACCAGAAGAGGTTGTAATAGCAACTTAAAAACTTCTCAGCCCTGCAAATCTGCCTCAAACAAGCAAGAAGAAACAAAGCAAAGTGGCTGTTTATTTTGTCACCTATTGCCCTTGGGCCCCAAAGCACAAACCTCCTGCATGCTCTGCCACAGCTACAGGCCTTTCAGGCAAAACTCACAGCAGAAGAAAGGCTGGCAGGCCAGAGACTGCTTCTAAGGACAAAACAGCATTTGCTGGAACTGCAGTTTCTTTCAATCCCAGAGAAAACTTGCCTTCAAACCGCTTATTTTTACAGGACGTTTTGTCTGTAAGGGCACCATACCTTGGGGTGGAAATCAAGTTCTTCATCCTCCGAAGTGTGCCAAGTGTCATCACTCCCCTCTTTCTCAGAACTTCTTAAAAAACAAAGCAAAATGACTACTGTGTCTCAAATTATTCCTCAAGTGAGCCTTAGGTATTTTAACAAAGTAAGTCTCACCTTATTGAGTCTCCTTGGGAAAAGTCATCAACTGCTGTTCAAAGAGGAATCGACACGTTGACGTTAGATTTGGCACGCAAAAATGAAGCGGTACATGTACATAACTCTACAGGTCAGAACACAATCAAACTTGGGGGAGTCAATTCAACACAAGATGGCATGAATGAATGTGTTTCCAAAACAACTGCTTTTTCAAGCCATACGGAAGTAAAACCAAAACCAAACCAGGCCAGAGTTATATTTCCTTTGGACTCTTATACCCAGAAGCTTAAGAAACTTCTCTACCCTAACAGAACATAGGACAGCGTGAGCGTGCTATGGTAGTAAACAGTTAACAGAATGGCAGTGGTTTAGCAAGACGCTCAGGAAGTGAACCTCCAAAGTACTGATCTTACACCCGAACACACATCACACACAGAGATTTTACCACGTTATGTAACGTTATGCTATCTACTACACTCTCTGCTCTTCCACCCCGTTACAGATTATTCTGGAATGGTCATTTGTTTTCTCCTCATACGTACTGGAAGCTGCTGCTAGGTCCCCTTCAAAGCCACCCCTTCTCTAGGCTGAACAAGCCCAGTTTCCTCAGCCTCTCCTCAAAGGGCAAGCACTCCTGCCCCTGGTGACTTGGATGGCCCCCAACTGAACGCGCTCACTGCTGACAGACCAATCGCTCTTGCACTGCGGGCTCATAATTACACCCAGGAAGCTGGGCACAATCCAGGGAGTGCCAAGGAGGGGTGAACAACCACCTTCCTCAATCTTGTGGCTACGCTGCTCTTAGTACAGCCCAGGACACTGGTGATCTTCCCAGCTGCCAGGGCAGCAGGCTGCCTCATGCTCAGCTCTCTCTCTGCCAAGACCCCCCGCGCCTTCTCAGCAGAGCAGCTCCCCAGCCAGGCAGTCCCAGCAGGTTTTGTAGAAAGGGCTTGTTCCTCTCCATGTGCAAGGCTTGGCGTTTGCCCTCGCTGAATTTCAAGACAGACCTGACAGTCCATTTGCCCAGCTTGTCAAGGTCCTTCTGAAGGGCAGCACGGCCCTGAAGCATATCGACTGGTCCCCCCACTTTGGGGGCATGCATCGTAAAACCTGGTCGTAAAACCTCTCACCGTAGGGCCTGAGGTGTAAAGCACAAGACGACTTCATTTATATTAACATCTTAATTTTCTAAGATTCCTCTAGGGCAATGGGAATTCCTAAGCATGGATTACATTTTACAGACTCACTGAAGAGTCAATTTTTTCATCACAAGGTAATGTCACTGTTTTTCTGCGCCACCAGTTAAAATGGTTTTTTAAAAGTTTATTTCATTAAATTAACCAAAGTGGAAGCAAAGCATTTTTTTACTGTAGATCAAAACTACGTCCAAGAAGGTACAGTAGACACACACACTGCACGGTTGTTGGCAAAAACGTTTCTTTTCCAAGGCCGTTTTTCCTGAATATGTCTCTACAGCACCTCCACAGTCACGGATGCTGAGAAATAAGATGACTCACTAAAAGGAGCTTAGTGCAGGTGAACTATTAATATTAAAACAAAGACACACACACTCAGTGGAAACCAACAAGCCGGGTCTTCCTGCTAACTCACCTGCTGCTTTCCAACTAGAGAGAGATGAACAAGCACTCAGGAAGAACCGACTGCTTCTGCAATTGGATTTTCCCAACCTGAATGGCCATCTACAGCTATAAGTACCCACCTAAAACCCAAACCACTCCGGTCTAGTTCCTTCCCTGTGCCCCTTCTCTCTCCCTACAGGAAAACCTACACAGGTGGGCAAACGCACAGGCAGAAGGCCACAACCCTGGAAGCAGACATGTAGCACACAAGTCACAACTACCTTCGCAGCCTGACAAGAGGCACCTCCAAGTAGCGACAAAGAAGCACATTCACAAAACTCCGTTGCTACCGGCTAAAGCCAAGGGTGAACACAAGAAGCTCTAACAACACAAACCACCTAAACAAGAGGCCAGAGAGACTCTCCTTATCAGCAACCCCAGGGTTAAGGATCCTACCTCCTCTGTCCGCAGCAGGTGCGCCCAACATAAAGCCAGCATCTCCTGCCTGGCGAGGAGGGCTAAGGGTTGCGATGCCTTGTGCGCCACCTGCAGAACCTGCTCCTGTGTTCTCCCAGTCTCCATGGTCTGTCAGTTGTTCGCTAAGACTAGAGAGAGAAAGAGAGGAAATATATTTAGTAAAAAATAGCCACACACTCGCACATACCATTTAACAGAATGGTTAACGGCCACTTAGTATCCATCCTCCACATCTTCCTCGCCACATAAATTCACATACACTAACACAGCACTGCTCGCAGGACTCTCGCACACGTCCATATTCACTACCTAGTATTCTGTAGATGCATATTCACACCTATAAAGTTATTAACTCCTGCTTGGTACCCTTTTGTCAGCCTACCTCTGAAGCACACATAACCACCTCAGAGAAGGAACACCCACAGCTGCAAAGCTATGCAGAAGAGGAGTAGTTCTCGTCAGGGTAGTGGAAATCAGGAAGGACAATGGTGCTGCTCCAGGGACAGTGTTCACATGCATTTCAGTGTGCCATGTTCCACCTTCGGGTAACTTCACGCTACAAACACTTTGTAGAGTTTATACTGGGCAGATGTCAACTTGGCCACAAAACTCAAAATCTAACGGAGATTTCTGGGTCTAAATTTTCCTCAACTTCCAAATTAACATTACACACAGGAATGATACGTAGCAGAAGCGCGGAGCACAGCTTCAAGACGGGACTCACACACCGTTAAACATTTGTGCTTCACCAAAAATGTTCAAAAGCCCCACTGAAAACTTATTCTAATGATAACTTAAAAATTTACCTAGAATGTCCATGAATAACAGCATAATCCGCAGCTGTCCGTCCATTGGTATCTTTATGGGAAACATCAGCGCCATAATGAAGAAGAACTTCTATCAAATTACGCTCCCCACCAGAAGCAGCTCTCATAAGTGGGGTCCTGAAACATCCAAAATACGGCAATAGATCATTTTACACATACAATGTAAATCTTTTCATTCATATTCAGTTTCAAAGAGAGTATTTTCTCCATTACTTGAAAATGAACTAAAGAAATGAACTTTCACAAGTCACACAGAAATAGCTGCTCCCACGTGGCTCCCTGGTTTTATTTCAGAGCTCATTCCCATGCCTCTCAACAACTCAGCCTAAAGAATACTAGAGACACCCACGCAGAGTTTTGACAAAGCCCTCACCTTTCACACTGATCTCGAGCATGCACATCAGCTCCTTCTATAAGGAGAAACTCCACCATCTCTACATGATGTAGAGAGACAGCAAGCATAAGCGGGGTAAATCCCTCCTGCAAGGTCAGATCAAGAAATCAAGTTAAAATTCAAAGTAAAATAAACCTTCAAGAGAAAGAGTCACGCAACTCTTTGAAAGAACGTCTTTCAAAAACATAAAAGTTTACCTTATTCTGGGCATCAATCTCGGCATTATGCTCAAGTAAAAGCACTGCTACAGAAGTACTGGGAGACACGACTGCAAGGTGAAGGGCGGTGTTGCCGTCAGCGTCTGCCAGGTTCACGTCGGCACCGTGCTGCAGCAGAACAGCCACACATTCTTCTTGCTGGCACTGTACTGCCTGGGAACAACACACACACAACAGGAAAAACTTCCAACGTTTACATTTCACACTCAAAACTGCCCCAGCTTCCCAGGGATGGAAAAGAAGAGCCTCTTCAAAGATGGGCTAACATACGCCCATTCCACACTACTTACAACATGCACGTTTCTGCACAGGTCTGCGTGAAGCATCCCGCCCGCCAGACACCTCTCGTTTCAGGCACTGTCGATAAGCCCCACTTACAAGCACGTAACACATTCCACGTACCTTCATCAGTGGTGATCTGTTCTCACTGTCCAAAAGATTTAGCTCCCACTTGTTTTCTACTAGAGACGTAACGACGTCCACATGGCCATTGGCACAGGCAAGATGCAGAGCTGTCCTAAAAACCAGATATGTTAAATTAGCCCAGAGAGACAGCTAAAGAAATTCTTTCAGGCTGAGACAAATGGAGAGGGCCACAAGCTTCGCTTTGCAAAAAGCAATCTGAAGAGATTCTTTTTCATTCCTTTACCACTAGCAGCAACTGCACACCAAACGCCTGCGGCGGGTTAGCAAAACCTTCACAGCTTCCGCTCAGGGAGGTGACATTTTCTTCACTGTAGAACTCAATCTGCACAGATTCCCTTGCCCAGGCACCGGTCACTGCCTCCAGCAGGACTACACGCGTGCCACAGCAACAGAGACCAAAGCTTGGCAATCTGAGGACCGGGGCAACTAAACCTCAGTGTCCTTCTACGATCATTCACGTGCCAGAAGCGCAGCAGAGATGTGGGAGTGGGTTATACAGCGACAAGGTTAGTGTCTCCCTGCACGGGGAGGAGTTCTGCATTGTCTCTTGCTTAAGCAAGCAGCAGACCCAAGAACACACTTGCATCAAAGCCCCTCTGACAACATGCAGCAAACCCAACAGCAGAACCCTGTAATCCTGGTTACAGAAAAGCAGTATTTGACCTTCTTGACACGGGCAACTATCACAGTCCTAAACAGCCTACTACAGAGGCAGTCCTCTCCAAGGAGGGCATACTGTGCTTCCACAAGCCGTGACCAGCAAAAGAAAATCACCCTTTTTTCTTCATCTTAGACCATTGCCAGAAAGAAAAGGGCTCCTTCAGACCACAGAACATCTCTAGGTCCGACGTCAATTCAGCAGCCTGCTTGTACCCAAAGACACCATCACCCACAAAGTCCTGTTTCCCCCTGTATGTTCACAGCTGCCTGTCCCAGCAGGCACCCAAAGCTGTGTTCTGCCACCAAGCCCTGGGGACCCTGCCCAGGCTCTCTTCCTCCTCCTGCTGCTGCAATCCTACGCTCATCACCCATGGCGTAGAAGAGAACCGCTGATGCCTGAGCAGCTGCAAAATAACCCCACTGGGGGATCACAGGGAAACTGGCAGCAGGCAACTGACTGAATCAGCCACAGCGAAAGAGAAGGCAGTACGTTTTGTTTGCACAAAACGCACTCAACCCACCTTCAACTGCATCTCCCATCACCGGCTGCAGAAACAAATACGGACTGCAACAACCAGGCACACTACCCACATTACTCAAGCGCATGCCTACCACGCTCTCCTTGCTTCTCCTACAAATCCAGCTAGGGTGGGGTGTTTTCAGGGCAATGAACTAGCTGGCTGGCAAAAGTCTTCAAGACAGACAGCCTAGGCAGATGAGCTACTCTGACAAAAGCAGCATCTCTTCAGAACAGCAGGAAGGTTTGGACTCTGAGCCTTTTCAGGAAAGACATTCAAGGGTTGACAAATACAAGACCCAAAACCTCCAGCCGTTTCCCTCATGCCCACGATGGATCACCAAGGAGCCACGCTGCAGCCCAGGCCTTCTCCTTAAGATACACTTCTCCACTGCTTGCTGTGCTCGACTCAACCCCCCCCCCCCACAACAGCACCTGCCAGAAGCAGCAGCTTCTCCTTCAGTAGCTGCCCCATCTCCCAAGCCAAGGTCCTGATGAGCTGCTCCAAAGCCTCAGAGCGAACAACTAAACAACTGCCACCTGAACTCACACTGCTGCCTCGGCTGCCACAGGGCAGTCACAAAAGGCCCGTCAGGCAACGGCACGTGCTGCACCAACATCCCACCCGTTTATTCGGTGCTGTGACCCTTGCCCAGCTGCACTGCTCACCTCTCCTTCAGTTACTCCCTGTTAACGCAGGGCAGCTTTCTCGGCTCAGCTGCTAAGCCTGCACGCTGAGCCCTCCAAGCTGCACAGAGGCAAGCAATTGCAATTCGGCTGCAAGGCGTGGCCGCAGAATGGCCAGGAGGCTCCTCCAGCAACCCACCTCTGGGGGGCTGCCGCCGGCAGCCCTCTCCTGCGCCCCCGGGCACGGAACTGAGGGCACCGAGGAGGCCGGGGCCAAAGGGGAAGGCGACAGTCAGATGCCGGGCCGAATGCACGGGCTTCTGGCGGCACAAGCCCGAGTCCCACCCCCCGCCGAGCTGCCGAGGGCCGTAGCTGCGGCCCGGGGCTTCTGGCGCCGCCGGCCCACCCACCCCCCCAGCCGTCCACCCCCCCGGCGCTGGTCCCGCTCACCGCTCCGCCTTGGCCCGCCCGGCGATGCCGCACTTCTTCAGCGCCTGCCGCAACGGGGCCAGGGCGCCGCTGGCGACCGCGCGGTGCAGCTTGCCCACGTCCTTCTGCCGGAGCTCGGAGGCACCAGCGGGGCAGGGCGGCCCGGCGCTGCCGGGCGACGGCTGCTCCTTCTTCTTCTTCCTCCCGAACCCCAAGAACCTCTTCATCCCGCGCCGGGGACGCGGGCCCGGGCCCGCCTCAGGGCAGCGACGGCGGGAGGCACCTGTCGGGCTGTGCCGGGCACGGGCAGGGGAGCGGAGCCGCCAGCAGCAGCTCGCTCCGGTCCGGGTGCTGCGAAGCGAACCACCGTGGCGCTGGCAAACCGGGGACAGGGACGCGTTCCCTCGGTGACGGCGGCACCTCCTTGAGCACCGCCTACCGCGCGATGGCGACCCCGCCCACGCACCGTTGGAGGGTAACGGCCGGGGCGCGCGGGCGGGTCCGCGCATGCGCGGCTTGTGGATGGCCGGCGGTGGGGGCGACGGGCCGACAGCGCCATCCGCTGCGGAAAAGTCCTGGTCGCGACAGGGCCCTGCCAGGGCCCGGCCCGGCCCGAGAGACCCTACAGCCCCTGTCCAATGTGACACGTTTCACAAGGGTGTCAATCAAAAGAGCCCTGTGATTAGAGCCAGCTGTAGGCGGTAGGGCCTTTGGCAGCTCGTTGGGCTGCAGTGTCGGTTCACACCCTGAGGAGCAGAGACTGCTGCTGGGGCTGTGGGTACAGGCCCGTAGGCACCGCAGGAGCTGCTGACTCCTTAGGAGCCAACAGAGGGGCCAAAGGAGCAGCTGGAATCTACCACTAAACCAAACAGCAGCTGGTTGGGTTCCTTTTTGACCAGCTTCTTGATCTTTGTTCACACCATTTCTTTGGTCTCTGGCTCCTGGGTGATACCTAATGTTTTGGGGTTAGTTTTCATGTAGCTCACAGTCGCGGTCCTGCTGAGGGTACAAGCAAAAGGCTCATTACATGGGGCAGGAGGTTTATTGTTTGAATCAATCTGGTACCAGCCAAAGGCCATTTTGGTTTTACATCCCAGACATGCCCTGACATACCTAACGGTGAAGGGTGATCACCTGCAGAGGAGGGAAAAACATCATTTCAGTGGTTTTTACCCCAAGTGTGCTTTGGTGTACACGGGAACAGTGAATCGTCAAAGCTGTAATGCCTATCTGCATGCACCTGAGGAGACGAGAACTGGCTAGGTGGACTTCCGTAGCCGGTTGCTTTCCAGCCAGACCTGGAACGTGGTGGTTCTACAATTGAACCTGAGGTTAGGCCAGGACTCAAGCAAAAGGCGCAGTACAGGCTTTCGTTAAAACACAGAACACGAGTGGAGCAAAAGGATGCATCGACCTTCGTAAGAAACATTTTGACAGCTGTGTCAGGCTAAAGAATGAAGAGTAGTCAGCCTGCTAGTCAGAAAAAATAGATCTGGTTCTTCTTGTTAGTGTAAAATAAAACAACTGTGCAGCAATAAACCGACAGGGAAGTGCAATGTGCCTGAAATCCATTTAAGAGACTTTATTTTCAGACTGAAATAAATACAGATTCACATCTAAAATCCAGGAGAGCCGGTTTCAAGTTCAGCCATGGCTGGAGGGAAAAAAAAAAAGACAAGATTCCTGGTGTTACTTTTACAGCAGACTGGGCCAAATCCATCCCTGTAAAACCATCATTTGCTCCCCAAACCAAACACACCCCGACTCCGAGCAGAGGAGCAGTGCTGTTCAGAATGCACCCAGATGCACAGCAGTGGCCTTGTGCCCATCCAGACACACGGAAAGAGCTACGAAGCAACTGCTGAACGCTCTGTGATCACAAGCACGCAGGAATGGCAGGAAACGCTCTCGGGGCCTACCTGCTCTGAAGCAGCACCAGTCACTGCAAAGCGGTGACTCTGGAGAAATCATTACCGTGACACAGGTGGAATTCCTCTTCGGACCCCTGGCCTCGTAGGATAAAGCACCTCTAGGCTATACATTACAAGCATTCCACTCATCTTACGTTTGCCTAACCACGCTGAATGATCTTTCCCTCAAGAAAGGTGATCTTTTGCCACTGAGGATACCCTTGCTTCTTCAAAAGACTGAAACATATAAGCTACAGATAGAAGCAGTGAGTAAGAGACACAGCAAACCCAAGCACTATCAGCGGGGAATGTGTAATGGCTCAGTGCTGAATGCAGTTGATGTACATGGAGGGAGATGTGATGGCTGAAGCCCATAAAAATCTTGTCTCATGGATGTTTGCTCTTTGTGCTTGGGGATTAACTGTAGGGAAAGGTGACTTCAGCTTAATCCGGGTGTCTCTGCCTGGGGGAACGGGGTTAGTTTTCTGTGGGGTTTTTTCCAGGTCCTGCATAACGTTCCATACAATACTTTGGGAAGGGGCAAGTTATCACAGTCTAAAGTGGAAAGCTAGCAGAAAAAGCCCTGTGCTTACACAGGAACTTGACTGCTCTCAAGCCATTATTCGAAAGAGTTAGCAACAGGCATCATCTGCCTCACAAACGCTCCTAACATAACGACACATTACCCTGT
Source organism: Rhynochetos jubatus (assembly GCA_027574665.1). Taxonomy (NCBI): domain Eukaryota; kingdom Metazoa; phylum Chordata; class Aves; order Eurypygiformes; family Rhynochetidae; genus Rhynochetos; species Rhynochetos jubatus. The sequence continues at coordinate 25,751,213 of CM050652.1, read as the reverse complement.
TCAAGTTCTTGGGTGATTTTTTCATCCAGTTCCCGCTGTACCTAGAATTATACAGAAAATATACAGTTAGTATTTTAACAGCTACAGTTTTGTAATATTAAACTTGTAAAACATTCTTAAAGCCCACACATAACGTGTTAAAAGCTAAAAATATCATCCCAAACATCTTGGTTTGGGGGTTGATTTTTTTAATGAAGAGAAACTCGTGGTCAGGCAGGCGGTGGCACTCTCACGGCTGGGCAACATTCACTGCAGCACAGAGCAATGTGGAGCTCACCAGCTGGGTTAGAACGGGGCACTGACAATATAGACACGGGAAGAGAGCAGAGTGGAGCTGGTTCTCTTTATTGTTATTGCAAATACCCTGACACACACATCTAAAGATAGAAAGACACAAGCTTTTCTTGCGCGCTTTGTACTACGAGACGCTACCAACGACTACAGCTTGTGCACAGCAAGTGCTGTGGGGTTCGTTCCGTAACCAAAATCAGCTTGGATCGCTCGAAAGGAGCGCTTAGCCCTTTCTCCCCCGAAGGTGATTTTCAAAATAGACAGCATACAGCTTCCAGGCCTATGATGGCCACGAAGATGCTGAAGGGCTTGGACCACCTGAGCTACGTGGAGAGGCTGAGGAAGCTGTGACTGTTGCTGTACTGGAGCAGAGAAAGCTCCAGGGGACCTTATCTATGTGTGTAAATCCCTGCTGGGGGGAGTAAGGAAGACGGAGCCAAGTAAAGGACAAGAGGAATGGGCACAAAGCGAAAGAGAGGAAATGGCATTTTAACAGAAGGCATTTTTAACTGTAAGCATGGTCAAGCCATGGAACAAGTTGCCCGGAAAAGGCTGTGGGGTGTCCATCCTTGGAGACGTGCAAAAACCTGGCTGGACCTAACCCTGAGCCACCTGCTATGGCTGACCCTGCTTTGAGCAGGGGGGGGTTGGACTAGATGATCCTCAGAGGCCCCTTCCACTCTCACCCATTCTGTGATGCTCCGATTTCAGTACCGCCTCCCTGAGGGAAGAAGTATTGTAGGAAACGAGCAGGCTGGCCTAGCAACGGGCCAACAAAGGGAAGAACTGAAACACTGTACAATGGACTCCACAGGCCGCAGAAAGCAGCCGCCTCAGGAAGGGAAGCACTCTGCAAACCTCCACGAGAGGAGCAGTCCCAGGCAGGAACCCCAAGGGCCAAAGGAGCGGGGCCATAAACCAGCGGAGTGGAGGGAAGGGCCCTCTCCCCAGGACTACAGGGAGAGCTGCAACCGAATTCACCAGCTCCTCCAGGGGAAGGACCACTCAGTGGCACTTTGTGGAACAGTCTGTGCCTTCACAGCTACAAGAGGCTAGCACAGAGCTGAAAGAGCAGTGGAAAAGGACCCCTCAAAACCCCAAACCTTCTCTGCAAGCAGGTACAAGCAGCAGCAAAATCCTTGGCAGAAGGGACCCCCCTAACACATGAAGTGAGACACGGGTAGCAGGAAAAAAAGCAGGAAAACTAAAGCCTAAGCCAAAGGTCACCTCAGACCGGGAGCAATCCTAAGCAAAGCAGTAGGAGCTGAGGTGTCAGAAGAAACCACTTTCCCTCACTACAGCCCCAGACCTGGAAAGCAGAACAGCGACTGCTCTCTCTTGTGCACTAAGTTCTGCATGGAGGTACTTCCCACCTGACTGCGCATCTCTTCAGGCGCTAACACGCTGGGTTCCCTGACAGCAGTCACCTCGGCAATTCTTTTTCAGAGAGCGGTATTGATTCACTACTTACCCACACGGGTTGCCTGAGCAGAGAGTAAGTTGGATCCTGTAAGACTCGATGAGCTGACACTCAGAGCCTAGGGATTCAGCTTCGGAACAGCGCTGGTACTCCAGACACAACTGCTGTTACTACCGAGAACCGTCTGAACATCGGAACCGGCAAGGAGGGTAAACCAGCCTACGCCTACAGTTTAAAGAAGTCCCATTACAACAGGCGAAATCCATACGTACGCGGTCATCTTACAGACGGTTCACTACCACGGAAGCCCTAACAATACAAATACACAGCGCGTCAAAGTACTCTGCAGCAGTCATTCCTTCATTTGGACAAGGAACAAGTGCAAGAGACTTGCAGGAGTAGGAAAACGTGAATGCATCACGAAGTTTCAATCAAAACCTAACAGTACAGACACAACATTTCCAGTATAAAACAGCACCCAACATTAAACAACACTGGCTACAAACCTTGCCATGCATGTGGCTGCAGAGAGGAGAGAGAACAGATTTTGTGATTAAGGAGCTGAGGGAGAAAGAAAAACGGCCTTCAATTCCAAGGTCTTCGGTGAGAAGTAAGCACATGGCCTACAAGTAAAAAAGCTAGCAATACAAACCCTGCTACAACCCAAGAGTGCAGACGGAAAACAAAATCAGAAAAGGAATAGAAATCGAGAGGCAGAGTAGGATGCAGACATTGCCCTTCTCACGTTGTGTGGCAAAACTGGTATCACTAATCCACTAACTCACACTGGCTGCAGCGAGCAGAGTTCACTCTTCTGCGTCCAGACACCCAACATTCATTGTCACCAGCCTTTCACACGGCTGCTGGGATTTAGGCTTGACTTTTGTTAAACCTAACAACAGGACTCCAGTGCCCAAAACTCCTTGCCACAGACATTCCTTGCCTTGGGCTGTGAACGGAAGCAGCAGCTCCCAAAGGATGGTGCACAGACCACGAGCAGTACCTCGTCTCTGTGCTTCACCCGCTTGATTCAATTTAGTTCTGGGGGGGACGGACATGCCAATTCATGAGCAGTTTGGGAGTCAGCAGACCACATCATGAAGACAAAAAGACCCCATCAAAGACCTCTACTCCGGTAAAAAACAGGCAGTACACATGCACATCCTTCTCATGACACAAGTCCTACTACGAAACAAGTTTCAGCCCTCCTCCTTCCAGAACCGAATGAACGCTCGTGGCTGCAGTCACTGTCACCACACGCACAGAATTTTTCAAGTACTTGCAATTGAGTCCTCACTACTGGAACTCTAATAAAAACAAAAACAACCAAAAATCCCACAGACATTTGCATCTGAGTGGCATTTTGCTGGTTACTTCTGCCCAGATGACCTTTTTTATAGTTTTCAAGCTACTTTTGCCCCTCCGTTTCAAGGGTCTTGATTTCTAGTAGCGTATATATTTGATAAGCCAAAAGGGGCTAGACTGGAGTCCCAGAGCCAGCCTTCTGCTTGCAGTGAGGGAAAACAGGCAGGCTGAGGTTTCCAGCTTTTTAATAAGAGAACCTGGCAGATATAGTAAGAAATGGCTACGATCTCGCAGGCTTAGCAAGAGTTTTACTCACCTTCGTTCAAGGAAGAAAACGTTCTGGTTTCATACTAGATTAGAATGAAAAGCTAGTCCTGAGGAGACAAACTGTGTCTAGTTAAGAGCCCATTATCCCCAGCTCCTCTGCCGAGGAGGAAGCTAAAAGCATTCCCCAGCGCATGGCAGTCCATCACAAAACGTGACAGACCTGTGCTCTGAAAAGAAACTTGGGTGCTGTTGAAGTCAGGACACTGAGCGAGAGCCGCGTCACCGTTCTCAGATCTAATGCTCCCTTTCCCTGACATCAGCTCCAACGGTTTTCAACAACGGATCTGGGAACCATTTCTCACAAAAGGTTCAAGCAGCCTAAGTAACTACTGGAAATATATATCTGCATATATTAGCAACTGCATAAAGGCAACGAGCTAGGAAATAGCCTTTTAAATTATTTAGTTTCTGTACTATACTAAAGGGAAGCCAATAAACTAGGAAAGGTATCTACCTCGATATTGACAAAACTTTGACATGCCCAGAGTTTCAATTTCTTCTGGAAAATTAGAATGGAAAGGACTACCTGAAGAATGTTGCTGCAATTCAGCTAGGAAGCACTGAGCACTCACACCTCCGTTCCCTTCACCATCTTTTACCCTGTTCCTCCTTCTTCTTCTTCCAGAAAGGCACTTCTCTTTTCACCTAGGGCAGCTTTTTTTTCCTAGGAGGGAGAGGGTTTCCTCCTCTGCCTTTTTCTTCTTTTAACATCTTGCTCCCATCTCTGTCCTTTCTTTTCCTCACTTGTTCCCTGCTCCCTACCCTTCTTGTTCCCTTGGCCTTATTTCACTTTTGCAGCGGCTCCCTGACTTCTGCCTCCTTTCCACCGCTTGCACGCGCAACAGCCCTGCAGACGGTCCCGTAGTAACGGCCTCTCGAGGCCGTTTTCACGTAGTAACACACAGCAGGAACTACAAAACCCAATGCCTCCTACGCATCCTGCACATCCTGCACTGAAGTGGAAAGTGAGAAGTTACGTGACCCCGTTCACATCATCCTGTGTATGAAGCATCCCTTTGCTGGTATTGATGTACTACAGCAAGTTCCAGCAAAGAAACTGCTAGAATGAAGACCAGTGAAGAAGGAAAAGGTGTTTCAAGCAAAGGTGTCTATGACGAGTGCTGAATCCCACCAAAGTTTGGTGTTTTAAATCGGTCACACATACTCTCCAGTTTAACGAAGAGCTTAGCTGGGGACTTCCTATGCCACAGTATTCTTTATCAGCTTCTCTTGCAAAAGAACGTAGTTACACAGTTCGTTACTTAGATGTCGGCAGTTTTTGGTCTTGGAGCACCCTTGGAAATTTACACAACCCTGATGACCAAAGTCTTCATCCCGATCACGTACAGTCACACACCGTTCTGACGCTTAGCAGCTGTTTAGGCGTATCAGACCCTATGGCTTGGAATTATAAATGGATGCTAACTTTAGGATAGCAAGCACAGCCTGGCTTACGGATACTCATCAGCAGTAGTCGAGAACAGTATTTCAAAATGCTTACCTGGGCCACATAGGCTTCAACCCTGCTTCTTGACGACAACGCGGTCCTGGCCGAGTTTAGGAAGCTGCCTCCCAGGCTCAGACTCCTGTTCAGGGCCAAACTGCTGCCCAGATGTCCCAGCCCAGCTGAATACAGAACTGGACTTGCAGCCACACCTTCACTGACAATGCTGCTCCTCAGTAAAGACTTGCTTCTGTGGCGCTCCTGAAGGAGCTTAGCCTTGGCTTCGGCCACTCTCTCGGTAGCTCTGAAACATCCAGAAGCAGAGAAAGCATTACCTTCGGCAGCGACACTTCCACAAAGTTACCCTCCAGGTCTTTCACTGTTATTGGACTTCTGGAAGTGAGCGGCATGAAGGGCATCCAAAACAAGAACACCGTTTGAGCTGAGGGCTTTCGGAGAACCTAGTTCGACGTCACCCTACCTGCAAGGAGCAGCAAGTTACCAACACTTAGGACTTCTCAGCATTAGGGCTTCAAAGCAACCTGTGAATGGCACGTGTTTACACAGCTGCTTCTGAACAGCGTGTCACCTGCAGCACAGCTCTGGGCTACCCCCCTTTCCCCAGGGAAGCTCAAACCCCAGACACGCTGCTGAAACAGAAGCCAAAAAGCGATGATTTTTTGCTTCCCAGAATAAACGCTGTTCTCTGAAGGACCTGTCCTTATTCAAGCAGTGAAGGTCCTGAAATTTATCTTTTCTGCATACACAGAATAAGGGGAGGAGATTATTAGAGCCGGGCAAAAAGGCTGCCTGTGAAAACACAGTCGAGTTAGTAAATACGCTGTTAATGCCGTGAGCAGCGGTGTTACTGCTGGAATACTAAAGAGAAACGAAGACAGTCCTCATGAAGAGGAAGGCTCTTAAGGTACTTTCCTCTCAAATATGCCATCTCATGCTCACCTACATGATGCTGACCAGATGCAGAAGAGGGATTTTAGGAGGAAAAGTGCATGAGGAAACAGCAGGATCTTATTGCTACTCCAAAAAAGCACGGACTTACCTTTCCAGTTTATTTGCTAGGCATCTTCTTATTTTCATTTCCTCCAGATACAGCTCTTTGAACCTTTCCGCTTCTGCCTGCGTGGATTCTTTCTGAAAAACACTGTCTTCCCGGGTATTTTTTACCCTGTCCAATTCACATTCGAGATCTCTAATTCTGTGCTGCAGCTGGTGTCTCAGTGAGGTGTGATGACTGGCTCTGATTTCTTCTAATCGGTCCTGGGAGGCTGCCTGCGTCTGAAGCAGATAATGCGCTTTCAACCACCGCAAAACAAAAATGTCAGTCTACCTCGGGCCAGCTTCTCACGGGGGGCAGGGAAGCATAGACAGCCCAAAAAAAACCCCAAATGCAGCAGTCCACTATTTCCACTCTTCTTCAGAAATCAGACAACCTGCTTGGCCAAGCCAAACGCAATGAGCTCTAGACACATCAGTTTATGCTGCAAAGCACCTTGGCAAATGTAACCCTCTGTCCAAGTAAGGGCACAGTGTCCTCATATGAAAGACCTTTCGATCGCCGACAGCAGGCCTATGAAACAGTGCAGTTCATTCAGCCATCATTAGATCTACCCTGTGGAAGTTTCTTCTGAGTTTCAGTACAACACTCGCTCCTCATTTCACCAGCCACCCTCTGAGTTTTTAGTTACAGACATTACGTACCTTGGTTTTAACCTCTTCCGATTCCTTCTGTAAGCGCAATTTGTCTTCCTCCAGATCCCTGCGGTAGCGGGGAGTAACTTCAAGTGCAGCTTCTGACGTGGACTGCTTTTTAAGAGCATCGGCAAGCTCCTGCTGCAGCTGTCTGACCATGCCCTAAGAAAACAGTTCCATGAACATGAAGAAAATGGCAAGAACATGAAATATGCCTTTAACTGATTTGATTATACAGTTAGACCTGTCTTCGGGTTGAACTCAAAGGCATGAATTTTTGCCTGCCACCAGCAGGCACCTGCACAGATGCTGACCTCTCCTCATCCTTCTCAGCTGAGCACCTCCAAACTACCAGCAGCTCTGAATGAGGAGTTCTGTTTCACAGCACACAAAAAAGGCTCAAGCACTGTTCTTCTTGGAACCATACACCAGCACACACGGCAAACACGTATTATCTTCCTAACAAAACCCAAAGAAACCTGTTGCCATGGAAGAGCTATAGTTCGACTGCAGATGTTACGCTGATCCCCAGAGGCAGGACTTTGTATCAGATCCATCCCTGCCCTACTCCATTATGCAAACAGAATTAAACGAATACACACATCTGAAAGCTCTTTGGAGATACCCTTTGAGCGTGTGTTGCAGTCTCCTTACCGCGCTCATTTCCCAACAACAACTGACTTGATACCCACAGATCACGTTCACAAGTATCCGGATGGTTCATACATACATCTAGAATCTTCAAAAGGAGCCTGTTATTTCGGTAGTAAGGACACAAAACAATTCACAGGCTAAAATTACTGACCATACTGCTGGAGGTTCCCTGTCCCCCACCTTAAAGTAACCGACCGACGAAGAATAAGGTGGTTACCTGACACACGTAGATATTTACCTCACGCAGAGGTTCTGGATTTGTTATGAGGAAGGAAATGGAATTTTACATCGCTATTTAAAATCATTAAGGGAGACAAACCTTACACTGGGCTGTCTAAATACTAAATGTGATTAGTTCCTGGTTTCCAGAAAGTAAAGGAAGATTAAACAAAATGCAGAAGGCACCTTTTAAATCACTGCTCTACCTGGAATTGCCAGAACACTCTTATCAGTCGCCCAGACCGTACCTGCTCCTAGGAACAGATCTCATTATGCATTCTCCCCTTACCTAGGGCCTTCGTAACCGTCCACCTGTTCCTCACTCCTACTCCTGCCTTTATTTTCTTCTTCCACCCTTTTTCTTGACAAGAACAATCTCCATGCAGAAAGGGGAGCGACACTCGGTTCATACGTACACGAGCAACAAAATCATGCCGCGGCTCTGCACAGGAGCACGTTTCATGCTCATGCATCGCGCCCATTTGCAGAAAGACAGTTTAACTGATTTCTTCGTTAGGCTTCTATCCAGTTAATTACTCTTTCACAGAGCCACAGAGAAGGAACGCATTTAAATATGGCTACACGTCATAAAAGAGAGAAGGAAAAGCTTAGATCAGCGTCTGCAACGAACTTCTTGAGGAACGGGCAGGCCCCTTACAACCCCCAAAACACATACATAAGGTAACACTCGCACACTACTAATACGCCTCAATTTAGACAGCAACTTAGGGAGCCGCTGTTTTGTTTCTCCTTTGTAGAGGCTTAATATAAATTCACCGCCCATCGCGGCACTTGTCTGCGCCTTCATTCCTCAACCCTGGCGCGTTGGATGGTTCTTCCTTTTATACCACGCTTCTTTGCCTCGTCAGTGCCGTACGTATATAAACCCCCATCAAACACACAAAACCATTCTATAGGGCATCAAATGGACACAGGAAGAGAGATTAAAAAAAAGCTCAGAGAAGAATCACCTTTCTTGATCCAAGCTTAGACCTGGCTACCTCGTTTCTGTTCTCTGCTCAGATCTGAGCAGGAACATCTGGATTGACTTCCACAACTCCAAGGCAAACAGGACAAATCAGAACAAATGGTCATCATTTGGCCCCATGCATGTAACTTACACCTGGCACATTTCAGAAATGTAAAATAATTACAAGAACAGACAAACTTTACGTTGCTCTAAGGGTACACGTTACCTCTCTTTCTACTTTGTCCGTCTCATATTTAAGGACTTGTTCTCTTAAGTCAGTGCACTGGGCATTTAATTCCTTGTTTCTCTCTTCCACCAGGTAAACTTGCTTCTCTGTATCAGCTCTGAGTTGGTTGAAAATATCATTAAACCAATCCCGCACATCGTTTGCTACTTTTTCTTTGATGACGCCCTTGTTCTGCGTATCTTCCAGTTGCTGGCGGAGTAGAAGGTTTTCACTCTGGAGCTGGGCCAATCGCTCCTGCATGGATTCCTCCTTCATCAGAAACTGGCTTACTTGATCTTTCTCCAGGTGTCGAGCACGATCGCATTCCTTTGCCTGACACTGGGCTTGACTTAATTCTTTTTGTGTCGTCTCTAAAAGCAAGGTTTTTTCTCTGAGCACTCGTTTCAACTCGTGAAGCTCGTTTTGGAGACTATTAGCTTTGTTTTCAGCTTCACTCAGCTGCTGAGACAGGCTCTTACTGGTTTCTCGCACATCAGAGAGGTCACGATGGAGCTTGTCTTGCAAGCGAAGCCACTCATCACGCTCTCTCTGAAGCGTTCGCTCGACATCACTTTTGGATGACTGAAGACGTTCAAGTTCTTGAGCAGCAGAGCTCAGGCGGCATCGGAACGATTCAAGTTCTGTCTCCAGTCTGTCTTTGCCTTCTTGTGTCTGCTCAAGCTTGGAAGTCAGCACTGCAGATTCTGTCCTCAGTAAGTTCAGCTGTCCGTCGTACTGAAGAACTGTTTGTGTTAAGGCTTCCTCGTTCCGTTGAAGTTCCTTTTTCAGATCTTCGTTTTTCTCCTTCAAGGCCTCATTCTCCTCTGAAAGTTTTCCTTCTTCCTCCTGGTGCTTAAGTCTTACTTGATCCAGTTCTCGTCTCAGCATAGCAATCTCATCTTGTAGGAACTGATTTTTGAGCAACGCTGCCTTTTCTCTCTCCGTGTCGGATTCCTGCATGAGAGAGAACATGAATAAATAAATAGCCCGTTGGGAAATAAATCTACAAAACCACTTCCGCACACTGTTCTAAACATCGCCAGTACTGAAGCAGGACTTCAAAGAGGAGAGTGAAATGTCATGAGCTGCTCTATGAACCCATGCACATGTGCAACGCATGCACACACTGCAAGCGTAACACACCCTTAAAACCTAAAGGAACATCCTAAATACACAAAGCCCTTTTTTGTTTTCCTTAGAGGGATTTTTTTTTTCCTTAAGGGAAAACAGAAAAGGTATTGACACAGTGAAGTTACATTGGATTACTCAGTTTACCATCAAGAAGCAGAAAAAATGATGTAAGAGTTATTATGGCTTCGGAACAAACATGGTGCAATTTCATTAGTTAGAAAAGTATCTGCTTACCTCTGGAGTTTTTTCTGTAGTTCTTGTCTCTTCCTCTAGCTCCTTCTGTCTCCAAAGGTGGTGGCTCCAAACTCCTTCTTGCAGGGCTCTGGCACTCTTTTCCTGAGAGAGCTGTCTCTGCGTTTCATCACGCTCTTCTTCAGTCTACAGGAATAAAATTAAATCGCATGCACCTTGAGAAGAACAGAGCTAGCAATATCTTCCCGTTTTCCTTTGGGTTTGTAACTATTTTTTTGCTTCCCCACAGTTTTGATAATCCACCTACAAGTAATAAATCGTAATTTTCTTCTGAAAAATCAAGAGGAAATACGGAATGTTTTGTAGTACTTCAGAAAAATAACCAAGTCAGCTGTCCTCCAAATTCAGAAGCAGCCAACCATGTCGGTTGTAGACCCTCAGGGCAACCACTGACCAGGTCAGCAGAACAGAGCCCTGTGCTGAAAAAGCAGCCATCCTGCCAGCCCCTGAGAAAAGCTTTGAGTATCTGAAGCAGCAAGAAACTTCACTGCTTCAATACTAAACTAGAAACCAAAGTCAAAGGCCAGTTGCTGTGAGACCCACGCCCCTAGCTTGACCCAACTTCATCCCCCCACTCTGAACTGAACAGCTGGCCCACAGCACAAGTATTTCAAGGGCCCCCAGTTACAAACATATGGCAGAAGCAGGAAAAGACAAAATAAGCCTCATCAGTGGTAGGGCCCAAGTCAAAAGGAAGCTCTCAGGGGCTTCTGGATCTTACTCCTCCCCACGTCTCTGGTGGAAACCTCCATGTCCTTCACAGAAAGTACCTCAGAATCCCAAGGAGACTCAGTATCTTCCTCTTCCTCTGCTCCCTCTGCTGGCGGGGCACCTACAAGTGAGGTAAGAAGGGAGAAACCCAGCGTCTGTATTTCGCTCTGCTGCTCCCCATCAGTCAAGCCCTGCATCCAAACACGCGCAGTGGCTCCACTGCTGAGGACAAACTAAGAAGTGAGTGTTATTCCAGGGTTTCTTCACGCCCACTCTCACATCGTGGTATCTCCTCGACACCGCCACCTCCTCTTGCCTCCTTGACAGCGGAAGAGGGCGATGCACAACAGCAGCCACAGCTACAAGCAACACCCAACACATGTTTGCCTAACATTCAGGATGGGACTCCAGCACGCTGCAGTCATGGGACATTCAGCTGAGGCCACCTGGTCTCCAGCCTACAGCTCCAGAAGGTGGCAGCTATGACCACTTTCCACTGTACAGGAGGTACTGTAGGAACACTATCCAAAACATCCTCACGCTAACATCACACAAATCACCAGGTAGCAACGCTCCTGTTGCAGTACTACCAGGAACGATCCTCCTTAACAGACATTGCCGTTTAAACATGGAGGCTCCCAGCTCAAACACTCACCCCAAACACACAAAAGCCATTTCTATCTCAGGAGGTTAACACCCAAATCTCTTCTCTACCAGTCCAATGTAAGGCTCAGTCTCAGCGTTTCCTGGGCAGATCAGACTCTCCTCATTTCTCTGTCAGATACAACTGAGTCAGCATTCACTTGTGTGGAGACTTTCTTGCAACCTTTCGCAACACCCACCTACCTGTAAAAGACACACGAGTGTCAACAGGTTCCTCCGCCTTTTCAGCAAGTTCTTCATCTGTTTTATGATCATCACCACAGACAGCTCCAGTTCCACGCTGAGCTTCCCCTTCACACGCAGCATCACCAAAATACTCCAGCTTCTGATTAATGTCCCCTTTCCGTTTTGTTTCCCCATCCTGCTCCTCCTCCAGTATGTCATTAGACTGAGTTTCTTCATCTTCCAGATCTTCCTTCTCCTTTTTATCTCGTGTAAGATCTTCCTTCTCCTCCTCTTCTTCATCATCATCTCCATTGTCATTTTCAGCATCTGAGGTATCGTGATGCAACAATTCCCCACGTTCTCTTTTGTTCAGGTTTCCGTGGGACCGGGGTCTTTTTTTGACACTTTTCTTTGGTGACTTAGGGCTTTCAGTTCCAGAACCATTACGATCATCTTCAAGCACAAGAAAAGGAAAAACGCATGTGAACAACAGGAGTTAGGTAAGGAGCAATAGGCACCTTGCTACATTAATGCACACGAGTCAGCTGGGAATGGCTGGAAAAGGAGCCAGGTAGGGGATGGGCAGGACGGAGGAAGGATTTGGCCACGGACAAAGGCTTAGGAGGGAATTAAGATCTTCATTCTAACAATAGCACTTCTTTTTGTCTGAAATGACTACGTGCTGTGTTTCAAAAGGCTACTTTGCTTGTTTGCTACAGCAAACCCCAATTATTACAAAATACTTAACAAGTCTACTTTCATATATCAGTACGTCACGCAATCTTTTCCAAAGAGCTTACTGTTTTCCCTGAATTGCTGGAAAGCCTTCATTAACAGGACCAGATTTGGCTTCTGCGGCTCCTGCAAATAAAGATTTATGTAAGCAAAAGCATTTTTTGAAACAGTAATAACAACCAATTCTTTATTCACCTCAGCTCTTGAGCAGTAAACATAACCAGGCTGTCCTCCTGACAGTGCTCAGGTGATGGCTCCCCCCTGCCCCCCGTCGTTCTAACTACACAAACACTCCTCAGAGATGCTCCAGACATGACTGAAGAACTTGATAACCCCTCAGAACATGAGTAAACACGGCAGGGGCGAGAGCTGGCAGCTGACAAGAAAGAATACTGCCCAAGCATTCACAAAACACAGGGAAAACACGCAGCGTGAGATTACACGCAAGCCCAGGCGGCCAGCTCATGGAAGAATAAAGATGGCCCATTTGAGGAACTCCTCCTTGGAGCGCCCTTGAGGAGCCTGAGGAGGAGGAAAGGACAAGTAGGTGGTGAAGGATTTCAGTAGATCCTGACACACAAATGCCCTTTATCGCTTAGGAGTCTATCACCAAATTCATGGGAAACAATCACAAAGTGTGGTGAAGACCAGAAGAGGTTGTAATAGCAACTTAAAAACTTCTCAGCCCTGCAAATCTGCCTCAAACGAGCAAGAAGAAACAAAGCAATGTGGCTGTTTATTTTGTCACCTATTGCCCTTGGGCCCCAAAGCACAAACCTCCTGCATGCTCTGCCACAGCTACAGGCCTTTCAGGGAAAACTCACAGCAGAAGAAAGGCTGGCAGGCCAGAGACTGCTTCTAAGGACAAAACAGCATTTGCTGGAACTGCAGTTTCTTTCAATCCCAGAGAAAACTTGCCTTCAAACCGCTTATTTTTACAGGACGTTTTGTCTGTAAGGGCACCATACCTTGGGGTGGAAATCAAGTTCTTCATCCTCCGAAGTGTGCCAAGTGTCATCACTCCCCTCTTTCTCAGAACTTCTTAAAAAACAAAGCAAAATGACTACTGTGTCTCAAATTATTCCTCAAGTGAGCCTTAGGTATTTTAACAAAGTAAGTCTCACCTTATTGAGTCTCCTTGGGAAAAGTCATCAACTGCTGTTCAAAGAGGAATCGACACGCTGACGTTAGATTTGGCACGCAAAAATGAAGCGGTACATGTACATAACTCTACAGGTCAGAACACAATCAAACTTGGGGGAGTCAATTCAACACAAGATGGCATGAATGAATGTGTTTCCAAAACAACTGCTTTTTCAAGCCATACGGAAGTAAAACCAAAACCAAACCAGGCCAGAGTTATATTTCCTTTGGACTCTTATACCCAGAAGCTTAAGAAACTTCTCTACCCTGACAGAACATAGGACAGCATGAGCGTGCTATGGTAGTAAACAGTTAACAGAATGGTGGTGGTTTAGCAAGACGCTCAGGAAGTGAACCTCCAAAGTACTGATCTTACACCCGAGCACACATCACACACAGAGATTTTACCACGTTATGTAACGTTATGCTATCTACTACACTCTCTGCTCTTCCACCCCGTTACAGATTATTCTGGAATGGTCATTTGTTTTCTCCTCATACGTACTGGAAGCTGCTGCTAGGTCCCCTTCAAAGCCACCCCTTCTCTAGGCTGAACAAGCCCAGTTTCCTCAGCCTCTCCTCAAAGGGCAAGCACTCCTGCCCCTGGTGACTTGGATGGCCCCCAACTGAACGCGCTCACTGCTGACAGACCAATCGCTCTTGCACTGCGGGCTCATAATTACACCCAGGAAGCTGGGCACAATCCAGGGAGTGCCAAGGAGGGGTGAACAACCACCTTCCTCAATCTCGTGGCTACGCTGCTCTTAGTACAGCCCAGGACACTGGTGATCTTCCCAGCTGCCAGGGCAGCAGGCTGCCTCATGCTCAGCTCACTCTCTGCCAAGACCCCCCGCGCCTTCTCAGCAGAGCAGCTCCCCAGCCAGGCAGTCCCAGCAGGTTTTGTAGAAAGGGCTTGTTCCTCTCCATGTGCAAGGCTTGGCGTTTGCCCTCGCTGAATTTCAAGACAGACCTGACAGTCCATTTGCCCAGCTTGTCAAGGTCCTTCTGAAGGGCAGCACGGCCCTGAAGCATATCGACTGGTCCCCCCACTTTGGGGGCATGCATCGTAAAACCTGGTCGTAAAACCTCTCACCGTAGGGCCTGAGACGTAAAGCACAAGACGACTTCATTTATATTAACATCTTAATTTTCTAAGATTCCTCTAGGGCAATGGGAATTCCTAAGCATGGATTGCATTTTACAGACTCACTGAAGAGTCAATTTTTTCATCACAAGGTAATGTCACTGTTTTTCTGCGCCACCAGTTAAAATGGTTTTTTAAAAGTTTATTTCATTAAATTAACCAAAGTGGAAGCAAAGCATTTTTTTACTGTAGATCAAAACTACGTCCAAGAAGGTACAGTAGACACACACACTGCACGGTTGTTGGCAAAAACGTTACTTTTCCAAGGCCGTTTTTCCTGAGTATGTCTCTACAGCACCTCCACAGTCACGGATGCTGAGAAATAAGATGACTCACTAAAAGGAGCTTAGTGCAGGTGAACTATTAATATTAAAACAAAGACACACACACTCAGTGGAAATCAACAAGCCGGGTCTTCCTGCTAACTCACCTGCTGCTTTCCAACTAGAGAGAGATGAACAAGCACTCAGGAAGAACCGACTGCTTCTGCAATTGGATTTTCCCAACCTGAATGGCCATCTACAGCTACAAGTACCCACCTAAAACCCAAACCACTCCGGTCTAGTTCCTTCCCTGTGCCCCTTCTCTCTCCCTACAGGAAAACCTACACAGGTAGGCAAACGCACAGGCAGAAGGCCACAACCCTGGAAGCAGACATGTAGCACACAAGTCACAACTACCTTCGCAGCCTGACAAGAGGCACCTCCAAGTAGCGACAAAGAAGCACATTCACAAAACTCCGTTGCTACCGGCTAAAGCCAAGGGTGAACACAAGAAGCTCTAACAACACAAACCACCTAAACAAGAGGCCAGAGAGACTCTCCTTATCAGCAACCCCAGGGTTAAGGATCCTACCTCCTCTGTCCGCAGCAGGTGCGCCCAACATAAAGCCAGCATCTCCTGCCTGGCGAGGAGGGCTAAGGGTTGCGATGCCTTGTGCGCCACCTGCAGAACCTGCTCCTGTGTTCTCCCAGTCTCCATGGTCTGTCAGTTGTTCGCTAAGACTAGAGAGAGAAAGAGAGGAAATATATTTAGTAAAAAATAGCCACACACTCGCACATACCATTTAACAGAATGGTTAACGGCCACTTAGTATCCATCCTCCACATCTTCCTCGCCACATAAATTCACATACACTAACACAGCACTGCTCGCAGGACTCTCGCACACGTCCATATTCACTACCTAGTATTCTGTAGATGCATATTCACACCTATAAAGTTATTAACTCCTGCTTGGTACCCTTTTGTCAGCCTACCTTTGAAGCACACCTCAGAGAAGGAACACCCACAGCTGCAAAGCTATGCAGAAGAGGAGTAGTTCTCGTCAGGGTAGTGGAAATCAGGAAGGACAATGGTGCTGCTCCAGGGACAGTGTTCACATGCATTTCAGTGTGCCATGTTCCACCTTCGGGTAACTTCATGCTACAAACACTTTGTAGAGTTTATACTGGGCAGATGTCAACTTGGCCACAAAACTCGAAATCTAACAGAGATTTCTGGGTCTAAATTTTCCTCAACTTCCAAATTAACATTACACACAGGAATGATACGTAGCAGAAGCGCGGAGCACAGCTTCAAGACGGGACTCACACACCGTTAAACCTTTGTGCTTCACCAAAAATGTTCAAAAGCCCCACTGAAAACTTATTCTAATGATAACTTAAAAATTTACCTAGAATGTCCATGAATAACAGCATAATCCGCAGCTGTCCGTCCATTGGTATCTTTATGGGAAACATCAGCGCCATAATGAAGAAGAACTTCTATCAAATTACGCTCCCCACCAGAAGCAGCTCTCATAAGTGGGGTCCTGAAACATCCAAAATACGGCAATACATCATTTTACACATACAATGTAAATCTTTTTATTCATATTCAGTTTCAAAGAGAGTATTTTCTCCATTACTTGAAAATGAACTAAAGAAATGAACTTTCACAAGTCACACAGAAATAGCTGCTCCCACGTGGCTCCCTGGTTTTATTTCAGAGCTCATTCCCATGCCTCTCAACAACTCAGCCTAAAGAATACTAGAGACACCCACGCAGAGTTTTGACAAAGCCCTCACCTTTCACACTGATCTCGAGCATGCACATCAGCTCCTTCTATAAGGAGAAACTCCACCATCTCTACATGATGTAGAGAGACAGCAAGCATAAGCGGGGTAAATCCCTCCTGCAAGGTCAGATCAAGAAATCAAGTTAAAATTCAAAGTAAAATAAACCTTCAAGAGAAAGAGTCACGCAACTCTTTGAAAGAACGTCTTTCAAAAACATAAAAGTTTACCTTATTCTGGGCATCAATCTCGGCATTATGCTCAAGTAAAAGCACTGCTACAGAAGTACTGGGAGACACGACTGCAAGGTGAAGGGCGGTGTTGCCGTCAGCGTCTGCCAGGTTCACGTCGGCACCGTGCTGCAGCAGAACAGCCACACATTCTTCTTGCTGGCACTGTACTGCCTGGGAACAACACACACACAACAGGAAAAACTTCCAACGTTTACATTTCACACTCAAAACTGCCCCAGCTTCCCAGGGATGGAAAAGAAGAGCCTCTTCAAAGATGGGCTAACATACGCCCATTCCACACTACTTACAACATGCACGTTTCTGCACAGGTCTGCGTGAAGCATCCCGCCCGCCAGACACCTCTCGTTTCAGGCACTGTCGATAAGCCCCACTTACAAGCGCGTAACACATTCCACGTACCTTCATCAGTGGTGATCTGTTCTCACTGTCCAAAAGATTTAGCTCCCACTTGTTTTCTACTAGAGACGTAACGACGTCCACATGGCCATTGGCACAGGCAAGATGCAGAGCTGTCCTAAAAACCAGATATGTTAAATTAGCCCAGAGAGACAGCTAAAGAAATTCTTTCAGGCTGAGACAAATGGAGAGGGCCACAAGCTTCGCTTTGCAAAAAGCAATCTGAAGAGATTCTTTTTCATTGCTTTACCACTAGCAGCAACTGCACACCAAACGCCTGCGGCGGGTTAGCAAAACCTTCACAGCTTCCGCTCAGGGAGGTGACATTTTCTTCACTGTAGAACTCAATCTGCACAGATTCCCTTGCCCAGGCACCGGTCACTGCCTCCAGCAGGACTACACGCGTGCCACAGCAACAGAGACCAAAGCTTGGCAATCTGAGGACTGGGGCAACTAAACCTCGGTGTCCTTCTACGATCATTCACGTGCCAGAAGCGCAGCAGAGATGTGGGAGTGGGTTATACAGCGACAAGGTTAGTGTCTCCCTGCACGGGGAGGAGTTCTGCATTGTCTCTTGCTTAAGCAAGCAGCAGACCCAAGAACACACTTGCATCAAAGCCCCTCTGACAACATGCAGCAAACCCAACAGCAGAACCCTGTAATCCTGGTTACAGAAAAGCAGTATTTGACCTTCTTGACACGGGCAACTATCACAGTCCTAAACAGCCTACTACAGAGGCAGTCCTCTCCAAGGAGGGCATACTGTGCTTCCACAAGCCGTGACCAGCAAAAGAAAATCACCCTTTTTTCTTCATCTTAGACCATTGCCAGAAAGAAAAGGGCTCCTTCAGACCACAGAACATCTCTAGGTCCGACGTCAATTCAGCAGCCTGCTTGTACCCAAAGACACCATCACCCACAAAGTCCTGTTTCCCCCTGTATGTTCACAGCTGCCTGTCCCAGCAGGCACCCAAAGCTGTGTTCTGCCACCCAGCCCTGGGGACCCTGCCCAGGCTCTCTTCCTCCTCCTGCTGCTGCAATCCTACGCTCATCACCCATGGCGTAGAAGAGAACCGCTGATGCCTGAGCAGCTGCAAAATAACCCCACTGGGGGATCACAGGGAAACTGGCAGCAGGCAACTGACTGAATCAGCCACAGCGAAAGAGAAGGCAGTACGTTTTGTTTGCACAAAACGCACTCAACCCACCTTCAACTGCATCTCCCATCGCCGGCTGCAGAAACAAATACGGACTGGCAACACCCAGGCACACTACCCACATTACTCAAGCGCATGCTTACCACGCTCTCCTTGCTTCTCCTACAAATCCAGCTAGGGTGGGGTGTTTTCAGGGCAATGAACTAGCTGGCTGGCAAAAGTCTTCAAGACAGACAGCCTAGGCAGATGAGCTACTCTGACAAAAGCAGCATCTCTTCAGAACAGCAGGAAGGTTTGGACTCTGAGCCTTTTCAGGAAAGACATTCAAGGGTTGACAAATACAAGACCCAAAACCTCCAGCCGTTTCCCTCATGCCCACGATGGATCACCAAGGAGCCATGCTGCAGCCCAGGCCTTCTCCTTAAGATACACTTCTCCACTGCTTGCTGTGCTCGACTCAACCCCCCCCCACAACAGCACCTGCCAGAAGCAGCAGCTTCTCCTTCAGTAGCTGCCCCATCTCCCAAGCCAAGGTCCTGATGAGCTGCTCCAAAGCCTCAGAGCGAACAACTAAACAACTGCCACCTGAACTCACACTGCTGCCTCGGCTGCCACAGGGCAGTCACAAAAGGCCCGTCAGGCAACGGCACGTGCTGCACCAACATCCCACCCGTTTATTCGGTGCTGTGACCCTTGCCCAGCTGCACTGCTCACCTCTCCTTCAGTTACTCCCTGTTAACGCAGGGCAGCTTTCTCGGCTCAGCTGCTAAGCCTGCACGCTGAGCCCTCCAAGCTGCACAGAGGCAAGCAATTGCAATTCGGCTGCAAAGCGTGGCCGCAGAATGGCCAGGAGGCTCCTCCAGCAACCCACCTCTGGGGGGCTGCCGCCGGCAGCCCTCTCCTGCGCCCCCGGGCACGGAACTGAGGGCACCGAGGAGGCCGGGGCCAAAGGGGAAGGCGACAGTCGGATGCCGGGCCGAATGCACGGGCTTCTGGCGGCACAAGCCCGAGTCCCACCCCCCGCCGAGCTGCCGAGGGCCGTAGCTGCGGCCCGGGGCTTCTGGCGCCGCCGGCCCACCCACCCCCCCAGCCGTCCACCCCCCCGGCGCTGGTCCCGCTCACCGCTCCGCCTTGGCCCGCCCGGCGATGCCGCACTTCTTCAGCGCCTGCCGCACCGGGGCCAGGGCGCCGCTGGCGACCGCGCGGTGCAGCTTGCCCACGTCCTTCTGCCGGAGCTCGGAGGCACCAGCGGGGCAGGGCGGCCCGGCGCTGCCGGGCGACGGCTGCTCCTTCTTCTTCTTCCTCCCGAACCCCAAGAACCTCTTCATCCCGCGCCGGGGACGCGGGCCCGGGCCCGCCTCAGGGCAGCGACGGCGGGAGGCACCTGTCGGGCTGTGCCGGGCACGGGCAGGGGAGCGGAGCCGCCAGCAGCAGCTCGCTCCGGTCCGGGTGCTGCGAAGCGAACCACCGTGGCGCTGGCAAACCGGGGACAGGGACGCGTTCCCTCGGTGACGGCGGCACCTCCTTGAGCACCGCCTACCGCGCGATGGCGACCCCGCCCACGCACCGTTGGAGGGTAACGGCCGGGGCGCGCGGGCGGGTCCGCGCATGCGCGGCTTGTGGATGGCCGGCGGTGGGGGCGACGGGCCGACAGCGCCATCCGCTGCGGAAAAGTCCTGGTCGCGACAGGGCCCTGCCAGGGCCCGGCCCGGCCCGAGAGACCCTACAGCCCCTGTCCAATGTGACACGTTTCACAAGGGTGTCAATCAAAAGAGCCCTGTGATTAGAGCCAGCTGTAGGCGGTAGGGCCTTTGGCAGCTCGTTGGGCTGCAGTGTCGGTTCACACCCTGAGGAGCAGAGACTGCTGCTGGGGCTGTGGGTACAGGCCCGTAGGCACCGCAGGAGCTGCTGACTCCTTAGGAGCCAACAGAGGGGCCAAAGGAGCAGCTGGAATCTACCACTAAACCAAACAGCAGCTGGTTGGGTTCCTTTTTGACCAGCTTCTTGATCTTCGTTCACACCATTTCTTTGGTCTCTGGCTCCTGGGTGATACCTAATGTTTTGGGGTTAGTTTTCATGTAGCTCACAGTCGCGGTCCTGCTGAGGGTACAAGCAAAAGGCTCATTACATGGGGCAGGAGGTTTATTGTTTGAATCAATCTGGTACCTGCCAAAGGCCATTTTGGTTTTACATCCCAGACATGCCCTGACATACCTAACGGTGAAGGGTGATCACCTGCAGAGGAGGGAAAAACATCATTTCAGTGGTTTTTACCCCAAGTGCGGTTTGGTGTACACGGGAACAGTGAATCGTCAAAGCTGTAATGCCTATCTGCATGCACCTGAGGAGACGAGAACTGGCTAGGTGGACTTCCGTAGCCGGTTGCTTTCCAGCCAGACCTGGAACGTGGTGGTTCTACAATTAAAGCTGAGGTTAGGCCAGGACTCAAGCAAAAGGCGCAGTGCAGGCTTTCGTTAAAACACAGAACACGAGTGGAGCAAAAGGATGCATCGACCTTCGTAAGAAACATTTTGACAGCTGTGTCAGGCTAAAGAATGAAGAGTAGTCAGCCTGCTAGTCAGAAAAAATAGATCTGGTTCTTCTTGTTAGTGTAAAATAAAACAACTGTGCAGCAATAAACCGACAGGGAAGTGCAATGTGCCTGAAATCCATTTAAGAGACTTTATTTTCAGACTGAAATAAATACAGATTCACATCTAAAATCCAGGAGAGCCGGTTTCAAGTTCAGCCATGGCTGGAGGGAAAAAAAAAAAGACAAGATTCCTGGTGTTACTTTTACAGCAGACTGGGCCAAATCCATCCCTGTAAAACCATCATTTGCTCCCCAAACCAAACACACCCCGACTCCGAGCAGAGGAGCAGTGCTGTTCAGAATGCACCCAGATGCACAGCAGTGGCCTTGTGCCCATCCAGACACACGGAAAGAGCTACGAAGCAACTGCTGAACGCTCTGTGATCACAAGCACGCAGGAATGGCAGGAAACGCTCTCGGGGCCTACCTGCTCTGAAGCAGCACCAGTCACTGCAAAGCGGTGACTCTGGAGAAATCATTACCGTGACACAGGTGGAATTCCTCTTCGGACCCCTGGCCTCGTAGGATAAAGCACCTCTAGGCTATACATTACAAGCATTCCACTCATCTTACGTTTGCCTAACCACGCTGAATGATCTTTCCCTCAAGAAAGGTGATCTTTTGCCACTGAGGATACCCTTGCTTCTTCAAAAGACTGAAACATATAAGCTACAGATAGAAGCAGTGAGTAAGAGACACAGCAAACCCAAGCACTATCAGCGGGGAATGTGTAATGGCTCAGTGCTGAATGCAGTTGATGTACATGGAGGGAGATGTGATGGCTGAAGCCCATAAAAATCTTGTCTCATGGATGTTTGCTCTTTGTGCTTGGGGATTAACTGTAGGGAAAGGTGACTTCAGCTTAATCCGGGTGTCTCTGCCTGGGGGAACGGGGTTAGTTTTCTGTGGGGTTTTTTCCAGGTCCTGCATAACGTTCCATACAATACTTTGGGAAGGGGCAAGTTATCACAGTCTAAAGTGGAAAGCTAGCAGAAAAAGCCCTGTGCTTACACAGGAACTTGACTGCTCTCAAGCCATTATTCGAAAGAGTTAGCAACAGGCATCATCTGCCTCACAAACGCTCCTAACATAACGACACATTACCCTGTTCAAGTTCTTGGGTGATTTTTTCATCCAGTTCCCGCTGTACCTAGAATTATACAGAAAATATACAGTTAGTATTTTAACAGCTACAGTTTTGTAATATTAAACTTGTAAAACATTCTTAAAGCCCACACATAACGTGTTAAAAGCTAAAAATATCATCCCAAACATCTTGGTTTGGGGGTTGATTTTTTTAATGAAGAGAAACTTGTGGTCAGGCAGGCGGTGGCACTCTCACGGCTGGGCAACATTCACTGCAGCACAGAGCAATGTGGAGCTCACCAGCTGGGTTAGAACGGGGCACTGACAATATAGACACGGGAAGAGAGCAGAGTGGAGCTGGTTCTCTTTATTGTTATTGCAAATACCCTGACACACACATCTAAAGATAGAAAGACACAAGCTTTTCTTGCGCGCTTTGTACTACGAGAAGCTACCAACGACTACAGCTTGTGCACAGCAAGTGCTGTGGGGTTCGTTCCGTAACCAAAATCAGCTTGGATCGCTCGAAAGGAGCGCTTAGCCCTTTCTCCCCTGAAGGTGATTTTCAAAATAGACAGCATACAGCTTCCAGGCCTATGACGGCCACGAAGATGCTGAAGGGCTTGGACCACCTGAGCTACGTGGAGAGGCTGAGGAAGCTGTGACTGTTGCTGTACTGGAGCAGAGAAAGCTCCAGGGGACCTTATCTATGTGTGTAAATCCCTGCTGGGGGGAGTAAGGAAGACGGAGCCCAGTAAAGGACAAGAGGAATGGGCACAAAGCGAAAGAGAGGAAATGGCATTTTAACAGAAGGCATTTTTAACTGTAAGCATGGTCAAGCCATGGAACAAGTTGCCCGGAAAAGGCTGTGGGGTGTCCATCCTTGGAGACGTGCAAAAACCTGGCTGGACCTAACCCTGAGCCACCTGCTATGGCTGACCCTGCTTTGAGCAGGGGGGGGTTGGACTAGATGATCCTCAGAGGCCCCTTCCACTCTCACCCATTCTGTGATGCTCCGATTTCAGTACCGCCTCCCTGAGGGAAGAAGTATTGTAGGAAACGAGCAGGCTGGCCTAGCAACGGGCCAACAAAGGGAAGAACTGAAACACTGTACAATGGACTCCACAGGCCGCAGAAAGCAGCCGCCTCAGGAAGGGAAGCACTCTGCAAACCTCCACGAGAGGAGCAGTCCCAGGCAGGAACCCCAAGGGCCAAAGGAGCGGGGCCATAAACCAGCGGAGTGGAGGGAAGGGCCCTCTCCCCAGGACTACAGGGAGAGCTGCAACCGAATTCACCAGCTCCTCCAGGGGAAGGACCACTCAGTGGCACTTTGTGGAACAGTCTGTGCCTTCACAGCTACAAGAGGCTAGCACAGAGCTGAAAGAGCAGTGGAAAAGGACCCCTCAAAACCCCAAACCTTCTCTGCAAGCAGGTACAAGCAGCAGCAAAATCCTTGGCAGAAGGGACCCCCCTAACACATGAAGTGAGACACGGGTAGCAGGAAAAAAAGCAGGAAAACTAAAGCCTAAGCCAAAGGTCACCTCAGACCGGGAGCAATCCTAAGCAAAGCAGTAGGAGCTGAGGTGTCAGAAGAAACCACTTTCCCTCACTACAGCCCCAGACCTGGAAAGCAGAACAGCGACTGCTCTCTCTTGTGCACTAAGTTCTGCATGGAGGTACTTCCCACCTGACTGCGCATCTCTTCAGGCGCTAACACGCTGGGTTCCCTGACAGCAGTCACCTCGGCAATTCTTTTTCAGAGAGCGGTATTGATTTACTACTTACCCACACGGGTTGCCTGAGCAGAGAGTAAGTTGGATCCTGTAAGACTCGATGAGCTGACACTCAGAGCCTAGGGATTCAGCTTCGGAACAGCGCTGGTACTCCAGACACAACTGCTGTTACTACCGAGAACCGTCTGAACATCGGAACCGGCAAGGAGGGTAAACCAGCCTACGCCTACAGTTTAAAGAAGTCCCATTACAACAGGCGAAATCCATACGTACGCGGTCATCTTACAGACGGTTCACTACCACGGAAGCCCTAACAATACAAATACACAGCGCGTCAAAGTACTCTGCAGCAGTCATTCCTTCATTTGGACAAGGAACAAGTGCAAGAGACTTGCAGGAGTAGGAAAACGTGAATGCATCACGAAGTTTCAATCAAAACCTAACAGTACAAACAGACACAACATTTCCAGTATAAAACAGCACCCAACATTAAACAACACTGGCTACAAACCTTGCCATGCATGTGGCTGCAGAGAGGAGAGAGAACAGATTTTGTGATTAAGGAGCTGAGGGAGAAAGAAAAACGGCCTTCAATTCCAAGGTCTTCGGTGAGAAGTAAGCACATGGCCTACAAGTAAAAAAGCTAGCAATACAAACCCTGCTACAACCCAAGAGCGCAGATGGAAAACAAAATCAGAAAAGGAGCAGAAATTGAGAGGCAGAGCAGGATACAGACATTGCCCTTCTCACGTTGTGTGGCAAAACTGGTATCACTAATCCACTAACTCACACTGGCTGCAGCGAGCAGAGTTCACTCTTCTGCGTCCAGACACCCAACATTCATTGTCACCAGCCTTTCACACGGCTGCTGGGATTTAGGCTTGACTTTTGTTAAACCTAACAACAGGACTCCAGTGCCCAAAACTCCTTGCCACAGACATTCCTTGCCTTGGGCTGTGAACGGAAGCAGCAGCTCCCAAAGGATGGTGCACAGACCACGAGCAGTACCTCGTCTCTGTGCTTCACCTGCTTGATTCAATTTAGTTCTGGGGGGGGGGGGGCCGACATGCCAATTCATGAGCAGTTTGGGAGTCAGCAGACCACATCATGAAGACAAAAAGACCCCATCAAAGACCTCTACTCCGGTAAAAAACAGGCAGTACACACGCACATCCTTCTCATGACACAAGTCCTACTACGAAACAAGTTTCAGCCCTCCTCCTTCCAGAACCGAATGAATGCTCGTGGCTGCAGTCACTGTCACCACACGCACAGAATTTTTCAAGTACTTGCAATTGAGTCCTCACTACTGGAACTCTAATAAAAACAAAAACAACCAAAAATCCCACAGACATTTGCATCTGAGTGGCATTTTGCTGGTTACTTCTGCCCAGATGACCTTTTTTATAGTTTTCAAGCTACTTTTGCCCCTCCGTTTCAAGGGTCTTGATTTCTAGTAGCGTATATGTTTGATAAGCCAAAAGGGGCTAGACTGGAGTCCCAGAGCCAGCCTTCTGCTTGCAGTGAGGGAAAACAGGCAGGCTGAGGTTTCCAGCTTTTTAATAAGAGAACCTGGCAGATATAGTAAGAAATGGCTACGATCTCGCAGGCTTAGCAAGAGTTTTACTCACCTTCGTTCAAGGAAGAAAACGTTCTGGTTTCATACTAGATTAGAATGAAAAGCTAGTCCTGAGGAGACAAACTGTGTCTAGTTAAGAGCCCATTATCCCCAGCTCCTCTGCCGAGGAGGAAGCTAAAAGCATTCCCCGGCGCATGGCAGTCCATCACAAAACGTGACAGACCTGTGCTCTGAAAAGAAACTTGAGTGCTGTTGAAGTCAGGACACTGAGCGAGAGCCGCGTCACCGTTCTCAGATCTAATGCTCCCTTTCCCTGACATCAGCTCCAACGGTTTTCAACAACGGATCTGGGAACCATTTCTCACAAAAGGTTCAAGCAGCCTAAGTAACTACTGGAAATATATATCTGCATATATTAGCAACTGCATAAAGGCAACGAGCTAGGAAATAGCCTTTTAAATTATTTAGTTTCTGTACTATACTAAAGGGAAGCCAATAAACTAGGAAAGGTATCTACCTCGATATTGACAAAACTTTGACATGCCCAGAGTTTCAATTTCTTCTGGAAAATTAGAATGGAAAGGACTACCTGAAGAATGTTGCTGCAATTCAGCTAGGAAGCACTGAGCACTCACACCTCTGTTCCCTTCACCATCTTTTACCCTGTTCCTCCTTCTTCTTCTTCCAGAAAGGCACTTCTCTTTTCACCTAGGGCAGCTTTTTTTTCCTAGGAGGGGGAGGGTTTCCTCCTCTGCCTTTTTCTTCTTTTAACATCTTGCTCCCATCTCTGTCCTTTCTTTTCCTCACTTGTTCCCTGCTCCCTACCCTTCTTGTTCCCTTGGCCTTATTTCACTTTTGCAGCGGCTCCCTGACTTCTGCCTCCTTTCCACCGCTTGCATGCGCAACAGCCCTGCAGACGGTCCCGTAGTAACGGCCTCTCGAGGCCGTTTTCACATAGTAACACACAGCAGGAACTACAAAACCCAATGCCTCCTACGCATCCTGCACATCCTGCACTGAAGTGGAAAGTGAGAAGTTACGTGACCCCGTTCACATCATCCTGTGTTTGAAGCATCCCTTTGCTGGTATTGATGTACTACAGCAAGTTCCAGCAAAGAAACTGCTAGAATGAAGACCAGTGAAGAAGGAAAAGGTGTTTCAAGCAAAGGTGTCTATGACGAGTGCTGAATCCCACCAAAGTTTGGTGTTTTAAATCGGTCACACATACTCTCCAGTTTAACGAAGAGCTTAGCTGGGGACTTCCTATGCCACAGTATTCTTTATCAGCTTCTCTTGCAAAAGAACGTAGTTACACAGTTCGTTACTTAGATGTCGGCAGTTTTTGGTCTTGGAGCACCCTTGGAAATTTACACAACCCTGATGACCAAAGTCTTCATCCCGATCACGTACAGTCACACACCGTTCTGACGCTTAGCAGCTGTTTAGGCGTATCAGACCCTATGGCTTGGAATTATAAATGGATGCTAACTTTAGGATAGCAAGCACAGCCTGGCTTACGGATACTCATCAGCAGTAGTCGAGAACAGTATTTCAAAATGCTTACCTGGGCCACATAGGCTTCAACCCTGCTTCTTGACGACAACGCGGTCCTGGCCGAGTTTAGGAAGCTGCCTCCCAGGCTCAGACTCCTGTTCAGGGCCAAACTGCTGCCCAGATGTCCCAGCCCAGCTGAATACAGAACTGGACTTGCAGCCACACCTTCACTGACAATGCTGCTCCTCAGTAAAGACTTGCTTCTGTGGCGCTCCTGAAGGAGCTTAGCCTTGGCTTCGGCCACTCTCTCGGTAGCTCTGAAACATCCAGAAGCAGAGAAAGCATTACCTTCGGCAGCGACACTTCCACAAAGTTACCCTCCAGGTCTTTCACTGTTATTGGACTTCTGGAAGTGAGCGGCATTAAGGGCATCCAAAACAAGAACATCGTTTGAGCTGAGGGCTTTCGGAGAACCTAGTTCGACGTCACCCTACCTGCAAGGAGCAGCAAGTTACCAACACTTAGGACTTCTCAGCATTAGGGCTTCAAAGCAACCTGTGAACGGCACGTGTTTACACAGCTGCTTCTGAACAGCGTGTCACCTGCAGCACAGCTCTGGGCTACCCCCCCTTCCCCAGGGAAGCTCAAACCCCAGACACGCTGCTGAAACAGAAGCCAAAAAGCGATGATTTTTTGCTTCCCAGAATAAACGCTGTTCTCTGAAGGACCTGTCCTTATTCAAGCAGTGAAGGTCCTGAAATTTATCTTTTCTGCATACACAGAATAAGGGGAGGAGATTATTAGAGCCGGGCAAAAAGGCTGCCTGTGAAAACACAGTCGAGTTAGTAAATACGCTGTTAATGCCGTGAGCAGCGGTGTTACTGCTGGAATACTAAAGAGAAACGAAGACAGTCCTCATGAAGAGGAAGGCTCTTAAGGTACTTTCCTCTCAAATATGCCATCTCATGCTCACCTACATGATGCTGACCAGATGCAGAAGAGGGATTTTAGGAGGAAAAGTGCATGAGGAAACAGCAGGATCTTATTGCTACTCCAAAAAAGCATGGACTTACCTTTCCAGTTTATTTGCTAGGCATCTTCTTATTTTCATTTCCTCCAGATACAGCTCTTTGAACCTTTCCGCTTCTGCCTGCGTGGATTCTTTCTGAAAAACACTGTCTTCCCGGGTATTTTTTACCCTGTCCAATTCACATTCGAGATCTCTAATTCTGTGCTGCAGCTGGTGTCTCAGTGAGGTGTGATGACTGGCTCTGATTTCTTCTAATCGGTCCTGGGAGGCTGCCTGCGTCTGAAGCAGATAATGCGCTTTCAACCACCGCAAAACAAAAATGTCAGTCTACCTCGGGCCAGCTTCTCACGGGGGGCAGGGAAGCATAGACAGCCCAAAAAAAACCCCGAATGCAGCAGTCCACTATTTCCACTCTTCTTCAGAAATCAGACAACCTGCTTGGCCAAGCCAAACGCAATGAGCTCTAGACACATCAGTTTATGCTGCAAAGCACCTTGGCAAATGTAACCCTCTGTCCAAGTAAGGGCACAGTGTCCTCATATGAAAGACCTTTCGATCGCCGACAGCAGGCCTATGAAACAGTGCAGTTCATTCAGCCATCATTAGATCTACCCTGTGGAAGTTTCTTCTGAGTTTCAGTACAACACTCGCTCCTCATTTCACCAGCCACCCTCTGAGTTTTTAGTTACAGACATTACGTACCTTGGTTTTAACCTCTTCCGATTCCTTCTGTAAGCGCAATTTGTCTTCCTCCAGATCCCTGTGGTAGCGGGGAGTAACTTCAAGTGCAGCTTCTGACGTGGACTGCTTTTTAAGAGCATCGGCAAGCTCCTGCTGCAGCTGTCTGACCATGCCCTAAGGAAACAGTTCCATGAACATGAAGAAAATGGCAAGAACATGAAATATGCCTTTAACTGATTTGATTATACAGTTAGACCTGTCTTTGGGTTGAACTCAAAGGCATGAATTTTTGCCTGCCACCAGCAGGCACCTGCACAGATGCTGACCTCTCCTCATCCTTCTCAGCTGAGCACCTCCAAACTACCAGCAGCTCTGAATGAGGAGTTCTGTTTCACAGCACACAAAAAAGGCTCAAGCACTGTTCTTCTTGGAACCATACACCAGCACACACGGCAAACACGTATTATCTTCCTAACAAAACCCAAAGAAACCTGTTGCCATGGAAGAGCTATAGTTCGACTGCAGATGTTACGCTGATCCCCAGAGGCAGGACTTTGTATCAGATCCATCCCTGCCCTATTCCATTATGCAAACAGAATTAAACGAATACACACATCTGAAAGCTCTTTGGAGATACCCTTTGAGCGTGTGTTGCAGTCTCCTTACCGCGCTCATTTCCCAACAACAACTGACTTGATACCCACAGATCACGTTCACAAGTATCCGGATGGTTCGTACATACATCTAGAATCTTCAAAAGGAGCCTGTTATTTCGGTAGTAAGGACACAAAACAATTCACAGGCTAAAATTACTGACCATACTGCTGGAGGTTCCCTGTCCCCCACCTTAAAGTAACCGACCGATGAAGAATAAGGTGGTTACCTGACACACGTAGATATTTACCTCACGCAGAGGTTCTGGATTTGTTATGAGGAAGGAAATGGAATTTTACATCGCTATTTAAAATCATTAAGGGAGACAAACCTTACACTGGGCTGTCTAAATACTAAATGTGATTAGTTCCTGGTTTCCAGAAAGTAAAGGAAGATTAAACAAAATGCAGAAGGCACCTTTTAAATCACTGCTCTACCTGGAATTGCCAGAACACTCTTATCAGTCGCCCAGACCCTACCTGCTCCTAGGAACAGATCTCATTATGCATTCTCCCCTTACCTAGGGCCTTCGTAACCGTCCACCTGTTCCTCACTCCTACTCCTGCCTTTATTTTCTTCTTCCACCCTTTTTCTTGACAAGAACAATCTCCATGCAGAAAGGGGAGCGACACTCGGTTCATACGTACACGAGCAACAAAATCATGCCGGGGCTCTGCACAGGAGCACGTTTCATGCTCATGCATCGCGCCCATTTGCAGAAAGACAGTTTAACTGATTTCTTCGTTAGGCTTCTATCCAGTTAATTACTCTTTCACAGAGCCACAGAGAAGGAACGCATTTAAATATGGCTACACGTCATAAAAGAGAGAAGGAAAAGCTTAGATCAGCGTCTGCAACGAACTTCTTGAGGAACGGGCAGGCCCCTTACAACCCCCAAAACACATACATAAGGTAACACCCGCACACTACTAATACGCCTCAATTTAGACAGCAACTTAGGGAGCCGCTGTTTTGTTTCTCCTTTGTAGAGGCTTAATATAAATTCACTGCCCATCGCGGCACTTGTCTGCGCCTTCATTCCTCAACCCTGGCGCGTTGGATGGTTCTTCCTTTTATACCACGCTTCTTTGCCTCGTCAGTGCCGTACGTATATAAACCCCCATCAAACACACAAAACCATTCTATAGGGCATCAAATGGACACAGGAAGAGAGATTAAAAAAAAGCTCGGAGAAGAATCGCCTTTCTTGATCCAAGCTTAGACTTGGCTACCTCGTTTCTGTTCTCTGCTCAGATCTGAGCAGGAACATCCGGATTGACTTCCACAACTCCAAGGCAAACAGGACAAATCAGAACAAATGGTCATCATTTGGCCCCATGCATCTAACTTACACCTGGCACATTTCAGAAATGTAAAATAATTACAAGAACAGACAAACTTTACGTTGCTCTAAGGGTACACTTTACCTCTCTTTCTACTTTGTCCGTCTCATATTTAAGGACTTGTTCTCTTAAGTCAGTGCACTGGGCATTTAATTCCTTGTTTCTCTCTTCCACCAGGTAAACTTGCTTCTCTGTATCAGCTCTGAGTTGGTTGAAAATATCATTAAACCAATCCCGCACATCGTTTGCTACTTTTTCTTTGATGACGCCCTTGTTCTGCGTATCTTCCAGTTGCTGGCGGAGTAGAAGGTTTTCACTCTGGAGCTGGGCCAATCGCTCCTGCATGGATTCCTCCTTCATCAGAAACTGGCTTACTTGATCTTTCTCCAGGTGTCGAGCACGATCGCATTCCTTTGCCTGACACTGGGCTTGACTTAATTCTTTTTGTGTCGTCTCTAAAAGCAAGGTTTTTTCTCTGAGCACTCGTTTCAACTCGTGAAGCTCGTTTTGGAGACTATTAGCTTTGTTTTCAGCTTCACTCAGCTGCTGAGACAGGCTCTTACTGGTTTCTTGCACATCAGAGAGGTCACGATGGAGCTTGTCTTGCAAGCGAAGCCACTCATCACGCTCTCTCTGAAGCGTTCGTTCGACATCACTTTTGGATGACTGAAGACGTTCAAGTTCTTGAGCAGCAGAGCTCAGGCGGCATCGGAACGATTCAATTTCTGTCTCCAGTTTGTCTTTGCCTTCTTGTGTCTGCTCAAGCTTGGAAGTCAGCACTGCAGATTCTGTCCTCAGTAAGTTCAGCTGTCCGTCGTACTGAAGAACTGTTTGTGTTAAGGCTTCCTCGTTCCGTTTAAGTTCCTTTTTCAGATCTTCGTTTTTCTCCTTCAAGGCCTCATTCTCCTCTGAAAGTTTTCCTTCTTCCTCCTGGTGCTTAAGTCTTACTTGATCCAGTTCTCGTCTCAGCATAGCAATCTCATCTTGTAGGAACTGATTTTTGAGCAACGCTGCCTTTTCTCTCTCCGTGTCGGATTCCTGCATGAGAGAGAACATGAATAAATAAATAGCCCGTTGGGAAATAAATCTACAAAACCACTTCCGCACACTGTTCTAAACATCGCCAGTACTGAAGCAGGACTTCAAAGAGGAGAGTGAAATGTCATGAGCTGCTCTATGAACCCATGCACATGTGCAACGCATGCACACACTGCAAGCGTAACACACCCTTAAAACCTAAAGGAACATCCCAAATACACAAAGCCCTTTTTTGTTTTTCTTAGAGGGAATTTTTTTTCCTTAAGGGAAAACAGAAAAGGTATTGACACAGTGAAGTTACATTGGATTACTCAGTTTACCATCAAGAAGCAGAAAAAATGATGTAAGAGTTATTATGGCTTCGGAACAAACATGGTGCAATTTCATTAGTTAGAAAAGTATCTGCTTACCTCTGGAGTTTTTTCTGTAGTTCTTGTCTCTTCCTCTAGCTCCTTCTGTCTCCAAAGGTGGTGGCTCCAAACTCCTTCTTGCAGGGCTCTGGCACTCTTTTCCTGAGAGAGCTGTCTCTGCGTTTCATCACGCTCTTCTTCAGTCTACAGGAATAAAATTAAATCGCATGCACCTTGAGAAGAACAGAGCTAGCAATATCTTCCCGTTTTCCTTTGGGTTTGTAACTATTTTTTTGCTTCCCCACAGTTTTGATAATCCACCTACAAGTAATAAATGGTAATTTTCTTCTGAAAAATCAAGAGGAAATACGGAATGTTTTGTAGTAGTTCAGAAAAATAACCAAGTCAGCTGTCCTCCAAATTCAGAAGCAGCCAACCATGTCGGTTGTAGACCCTCAGGGCAACCACTGACCAGGTCAGCAGAACAGAGCCCTGTGCTGAAAAAGCAGCCATCCTGCCAGCCCCTGAGAAAAGCTTTGAGTATCTGAAGCAGCAAGAAACTTCACTGCTTCAATACTAAACTAGAAACCAAAGTCAAAGGCCAGTTGCTGTGAGACCCACGCCCCTAGCTTGACCCAACTTCATCCCCCCACTCTGAACTGAACAGCTGGCCCACAGCACAAGTATTTCAAGGGCCCCCAGTTACAAACATATGGCAGAAGCAGGAAAAGACAAAATAAGCCTCATCAGTGGTAGGGCCCAAGTCAAAAGGAAGCTCTCAGGGGCTTCTGGATCTTACTCCTCCCCACGTCTCTGGTGGAAACCTCCATGTCCTTCACAGAAAGTACCTCAGAATCCCAAGGAGACTCAGTATCTTCCTCTTCCTCTGCTCCCTCTGCTGGCGGGGCACCTACAAGTGAGGTAAGAAGGGAGAAACCCAGCGTCTGTATTTCGCTCTGCTGCTCCCCATCAGTCAAGCCCTGCATCCAAACACGCGCAGTGGCTCCACTGCTGAGGACAAACTAAGAAGTGAGTGTTATTCCAGGGTTTCTTCACGCCCACTCTCACATCGTGGTATCTCCTCGACACCGCCACCTCCTCTTGCCTCCTTGACAGCGGAAGAGGGCGATGCACAACAGCAGCCACAGCTACAAGCAACACCCAACACATGTTTGCCTAACATTCAGGATGGGACTCCAGCACGCTGCAGTCATGGGACATTCAGCTGAGGCCACCTGGTCTCCAGCCTACAGCTCCAGAAGGTGGCAGCTATGACCACTTTCCACTGTACAGGAGGTACTGTAGGAACACTATCCAAAACATCCTCACGCTAACATCACACAAATCACCAGGTAGCAACGCTCCTGTTGCAGTACTACCAGGAACGATCCTCCTTAACAGACATTGCCGTTTAAACATGGAGGCTCCCAGCTCAAACACTCACCCCAAACACACAAAAGCCATTTCTATCTCAGGAGGTTAACACCCAAATCTCTTCTCTACCAGTCCAATGTAAGGCTCAGTCTCAGCGTTTCCTGGGCAGATCAGACTCTCCTCATTTCTCTGTCAGATACAACTGAGTCAGCATTCACTTGTGTGGAGACTTTCTTGCAACCTTTCGCAACACCCACCTACCTGTAAAAGACACACGAGTGTCAACAGGTTCCTCCGCCTTTTCAGCAAGTTCTTCATCTGTTTTATGATCATCACCACAGACAGCTCCAGTTCCACGCTGAGCTTCCCCTTCACACGCAGCATCACCAAAATACTCCAGCTTCTGATTAATGTCCCCTTTCCGTTTTGTTTCCCCATCCTGCTCCTCCTCCAGTATGTCATTAGACTGAGTTTCTTCATCTTCCAGATCTTCCTTCTCCTTTTTATCTCGTGTAAGATCTTCCTTCTCCTCCTCTTCTTCATCATCATCTCCATTGTCATTTTCAGCATCTGAGGTATCGTGATGCAACAATTCCCCACGTTCTCTTTTGTTCAGGTTTCCGTGGGACCGGGGTCTTTTTTTGACACTTTTCTTTGGTGACTTAGGGCTTTCAGTTCCAGAACCATTACGATCATCTTCAAGCACAAGAAAAGGAAAAACGCATGTGAACAACAGGAGTTAGGTAAGGAGCAATAGGCACCTTGCTACATTAATGCACACGAGTCAGCTGGGAACGGCTGGAAAAGGAGCCAGGTAGGGGATGGGCAGGACGGAGGAAGGACTTGGCCACGGACAAAGGCTTAGGAGGGAATTAAGATCTTCATTCTAACAATAGCACTTCTTTTTGTCTGAAATGACTACGTGCTGTGTTTCAAAAGGCTACTTTGCTCGTTTGCTACAGCAAACCCCAATTATTACAAAATACTTAACAAGTCTACTTTCATATATCAGTACGTCACGCAATCTTTTCCAAAGAGCTTACTGTTTTCCCTGAATTGCTGGAAAGCCTTCATTAACAGGACCAGATTTGGCTTCTGCGGCTCCTGCAAATAAAGATTTATGTAAGCAAAAGCATTTTTTGAAACAGTAATAACAACCAATTCTTTATTCACCTCAAATCTTGAGCAGTAAACATAACCAGGCTGTCCTCCTGACAGTGCTCAGGTGATGGCTCCCCCCTGCCCCCCGTCGTTCTAACTACACAAACACTCCTCAGAGATGCTCCAGACATGACTGAAGAACTTGATAACCCCTCAGAACATGAGTAAACACGGCAGGGGCGAGAGCTGGCAGCTGACAAGAAAGAATACTGCCCAAGCATTCACAAAACACAGGGAAAACACGCAGCGTGAGATTACACGCAAGCCCAGGCGGCCAGCTCATGGAAGAATAAAGATGGCCCATTTGAGGAACTCCTCCTTGGAGCGCCCTTGAGGAGCCTGAGGAGGAGGAAAGGACAAGTAGGTGGTGAAGGATTTCAGTAGATCCTGACACACAAATGCCCTTTATCGCTTAGGAGTCTATCACCAAATTCATGGGAAACAATCACAAAGTGTGGTGAAGACCAGAAGAGGTTGTAATAGCAACTTAAAAACTTCTCAGCCCTGCAAATCTGCCTCAAACGAGCAAGAAGAAACAAAGCAATGTGGCTGTTTATTTTGTCACCTATTGCCCTTGGGCCCCAAAGCACAAACCTCCTGCATGCTCTGCCACAGCTACAGGCCTTTCAGGCAAAACTCACAGCAGAAGAAAGGCTGGCAGGCCAGAGACTGCTTCTAAGGACAAAACAGCATTTGCTGGAACTGCAGTTTCTTTCAATCCCAGAGAAAACTTGCCTTCAAACCGCTTATTTTTACAGGACGTTTTGTCTGTAAGGGCACCATACCTTGGGGTGGAAATCAAGTTCTTCATCCTCCGAAGTGTGCCAAGTGTCATCACTCCCCTCTTTCTCAGAACTTCTTAAAAAACAAAGCAAAATGACTACTGTGTCTCAAATTATTCCTCAAGTGAGCCTTAGGTATTTTAACAAAGTAAGTCTCACCTTATTGAGTCTCCTTGGGAAAAGTCATCAACTGCTGTTCAAAGAGGAATCGACACGTTGACGTTAGATTTGGCACGCAAAAATGAAGCGGTACATGTACATAACTCTACAGGTCAGAACACAATCAAACTTGGGGGAGTCAATTCAACACAAGATGGCATGAATGAATGTGTTTCCAAAACAACTGCTTTTTCAAGCCATACGGAAGTAAAACCAAAACCAAACCAGGCCAGAGTTATATTTCCTTTGGACTCTTATACCCAGAAGCTTAAGAAACTTCTCTACCCTAACAGAACATAGGACAGCATGAGCGTGCTATGGTAGTAAACAGTTAACAGAATGGCAGTGGTTTAGCAAGACGCTCAGGAAGTGAACCTCCAAAGTACTGATCTTACACCCGAGCACACATCACACACAGAGATTTTACCACGTTATGTAACGTTATGCTATCTACTACACTCTCTGCTCTTCCACCCCGTTACAGATTATTCTGGAATGGTCATTTGTTTTCTCCTCATACGTACTGGAAGCTGCTGCTAGGTCCCCTTCAAAGCCACCCCTTCTCTAGGCTGAACAAGCCCAGTTTCCTCAGCCTCTCCTCAAAGGGCAAGCACTCCTGCCCCTGGTGACTTGGATGGCCCCCAACCGAACGCGCTCACTGCTGACAGACCAATCGCTCTTGCACTGCGGGCTCATAATTACACCCAGGAAGCTGGGCACAATCCAGGGAGTGCCAAGGAGGGGTGAACAACCACCTTCCTCAATCTCTTGGCTACGCTGCTCTTAGTACAGCCCAGGACACTGGTGATCTTCCCAGCTGCCAGGGCAGCAGGCTGCCTCATGCTCAGCTCACTCTCTGCCAAGACCCCCCGCGCCTTCTCAGCAGAGCAGCTCCCCAGCCAGGCAGTCCCAGCAGGTTTTGTAGAAAGGGCTTGTTCCTCTCCATGTGCAAGGCTTGGCGTTTGCCCTCGCTGAATTTCAAGACAGACCTGACAGTCCATTTGCCCAGCTTGTCAAGGTCCTTCTGAAGGGCAGCACGGCCCTGAAGCATATTGACTGGTCCCCCCACTTTGGGGGCATGCATCGTAAAACCTGGTCGTAAAACCTCTCACCGTAGGGCCTGAGACGTAAAGCACAAGACGACTTCATTTATATTAACATCTTAATTTTCTAAGATTCCTCTAGGGCAATGGGAATTCCTAAGCATGGATTGCATTTTACAGACTCACTGAAGAGTCAATTTTTTCATCACAAGGTAATGTCACTGTTTTTCTGCGCCACCAGTTAAAATGGTTTTTTAAAAGTTTATTTCATTAAATTAACCAAAGTGGAAGCAAAGCATTTTTTTACTGTAGATCAAAACTACGTCCAAGAAGGTACAGTAGACACACACACTGCACGGTTGTTGGCAAAAACGTTTCTTTTCCAAGGCCGTTTTTCCTGAATATGTCTCTACAGCACCTCCACAGTCACGGATGCTGAGAAATAAGATGACTCACTAAAAGGAGCTTAGTGCAGGTGAACTATTAATATTAAAACAAAGACACACACACTCAGTGGAAATCAACAAGCCGGGTCTTCCTGCTAACTCACCTGCTGCTTTCCAACTAGAGAGAGATGAACAAGCACTCAGGAAGAACCGACTGCTTCTGCAATTGGATTTTCCCAACCTGAATGGCCATCTACAGCTATAAGTACCCACCTAAAACCCAAACCACTCCGGTCTAGTTCCTTCCCTGTGCCCCTTCTCTCTCCCTACAGGAAAACCTACACAGGTGGGCAAACGCACAGGCAGAAGGCCACAACCCTGGAAGCAGACATGTAGCACACAAGTCACAACTACCTTCGCAGCCTGACAAGAGGCACCTCCAAGTAGCGACAAAGAAGCACATTCACAAAACTCCGTTGCTACCGGCTAAAGCCAAGGGTGAACACAAGAAGCTCTAACAACACAAACCACCTAAACAAGAGGCCAGAGAGACTCTCCTTATCAGCAACCCCAGGGTTAAGGATCCTACCTCCTCTGTCCGCAGCAGGTGCGCCCAACATAAAGCCAGCATCTCCTGCCTGGCGAGGAGGGCTAAGGGTTGCGATGCCTTGTGCGCCACCTGCAGAACCTGCTCCTGTGTTCTCCCAGTCTCCATGGTCTGTCAGTTGTTCGCTAAGACTAGAGAGAGAAAGAGAGGAAATATATTTAGTAAAAAATAGCCACACACTCGCACATACCATTTAACAGAATGGTTAACGGCCACTTAGTATCCATCCTCCACATCTTCCTCGCCACATAAATTCACATACACTAACACAGCACTGCTCGCAGGACTCTCGCACACGTCCATATTCACTACCTAGTATTCTGTAGATGCATATTCACACCTATAAAGTTATTAACTCCTGCTTGGTACCCTTTTGTCAGCCTACCTCTGAAGCACACATAACCACCTCAGAGAAGGAACACCCACAGCTGCAAAGCTATGCAGAAGAGGAGTAGTTCTCGTCAGGGTAGTGGAAATCAGGAAGGACAATGGTGCTGCTCCAGGGACAGTGTTCACACGCATTTCAGTGTGCCATGTTCCACCTTCGGGTAACTTCATGCTACAAACACTTTGTAGAGTTTATACTGGGCAGATGTCAACTTGGCCACAAAACTCAAAATCTAACAGAGATTTCTGGGTCTAAATTTTCCTCAACTTCCAAATTAACATTACACACAGGAATGATACGTAGCAGAAGCGCGGAGCACAGCTTCAAGACGGGACTCACACACCGTTAAACATTTGTGCTTCACCAAAAATGTTCAAAAGCCCCACTGAAAACTTATTCTAATGATAAACTTAAAAATTTACCTAGAATGTCCATGAATAACAGCATAATCCGCAGCTGTCCGTCCATTGGTATCTTTATGGGAAACATCAGCGCCATAATGAAGAAGAACTTCTATCAAATTACGCTCCCCACCAGAAGCAGCTCTCATAAGTGGGGTCCTGAAACATCCAAAATACGGCAATAGATCATTTTACACATACAATGTAAATCTTTTTATTCATATTCAGTTTCAAAGAGAGTATTTTCTCCATTACTTGAAAATGAA
The DNA here is from genome assembly GCA_027574665.1 of Rhynochetos jubatus. Taxonomy (NCBI): domain Eukaryota; kingdom Metazoa; phylum Chordata; class Aves; order Eurypygiformes; family Rhynochetidae; genus Rhynochetos; species Rhynochetos jubatus. Next base: position 25,712,692 of record CM050652.1, on the reverse strand, counting down.
CTAAAGAAATGAACTTTCACAAGTCACACAGAAATAGCTGCTCCCACGTGGCTCCCTGGTTTTATTTCAGAGCTCATTCCCATGCCTCTCAACAACTCAGCCTAAAGAATACTAGAGACACCCACGCAGAGTTTTGACAAAGCCCTCACCTTTCACACTGATCTCGAGCATGCACATCAGCTCCTTCTATAAGGAGAAACTCCACCATCTCTACATGATGTAGAGAGACAGCAAGCATAAGCGGGGTAAATCCCTCCTGCAAGGTCAGATCAAGAAATCAAGTTAAAATTCAAAGTAAAATAAACCTTCAAGAGAAAGAGTCACGCAACTCTTTGAAAGAACGTCTTTCAAAAACATAAAAGTTTACCTTATTCTGGGCATCAATCTCGGCATTATGCTCAAGTAAAAGCACTGCTACAGAAGTACTGGGAGACACGACTGCAAGGTGAAGGGCGGTGTTGCCGTCAGCGTCTGCCAGGTTCACGTCGGCACCGTGCTGCAGCAGAACAGCCACACATTCTTCTTGCTGGCACTGTACTGCCTGGGAACAACACACACACAACAGGAAAAACTTCCAACGTTTACATTTCACACTCAAAACTGCCCCAGCTTCCCAGGGATGGAAAAGAAGAGCCTCTTCAAAGATGGGCTAACATACGCCCATTCCACACTACTTACAACATGCACGTTTCTGCACAGGTCTGCGTGAAGCATCCCGCCCGCCAGACACCTCTCGTTTCAGGCACTGTCGATAAGCCCCACTTACAAGCGCGTAACACATTCCACGTACCTTCATCAGTGGTGATCTGTTCTCACTGTCCAAAAGATTTAGCTCCCACTTGTTTTCTACTAGAGACGTAACGACGTCCACATGGCCATTGGCACAAGCAAGATGCAGAGCTGTCCTAAAAACCAGGTATGTTAAATTAGCCCAGAGAGACAGCTAAAGAAATTCTTTCAGGCTGAGACAAATGGAGAGGGCCACAAGCTTCGCTTTGCAAAAAGCAATCTGAAGAGATTCTTTTTCATTGCTTTACCACTAGCAGCAACTGCACACCAAACGCCTGCGGCGGGTTAGCAAAACCTTCACAGCTTCCGCTCAGGGAGGTGACATTTTCTTCACTGTAGAACTCAATCTGCACAGATTCCCTTGCCCAGGCACCGGTCACTGCCTCCAGCAGGACTACACGCGTGCCACAGCAACAGAGACCAAAGCTTGGCAATCTGAGGACTGGGGCAACTAAACCTCGGTGTCCTTCTACGATCATTCACGTGCCAGAAGCGCAGCAGAGATGTGGGAGTGGGTTATACAGCGACAAGGTTAGTGTCTCCCTGCACGGGGAGGAGTTCTGCATTGTCTCTTGCTTAAGCAAGCAGCAGACCCAAGAACACACTTGCATCAAAGCCCCTCTGACAACATGCAGCAAACCCAACAGCAGAACCCTGTAATCCTGGTTACAGAAAAGCAGTATTTGACCTTCTTGACACGGGCAACTATCACAGTCCTAAACAGCCTACTACAGAGGCAGTCCTCTCCAAGGAGGGCATACTGTGCTTCCACAAGCCGTGACCAGCAAAAGAAAATCACCCTTTTTTCTTCATCTTAGACCATTGCCAGAAAGAAAAGGGCTCCTTCAGACCACAGAACATCTCTAGGTCCGACGTCAATTCAGCAGCCTGCTTGTACCCAAAGACACCATCACCCACAAAGTCCTGTTTCCCCCTGTATGTTCACAGCTGCCTGTCCCAGCAGGCACCCAAAGCTGTGTTCTGCCACCCAGCCCTGGGGACCCTGCCCAGGCTCTCTTCCTCCTCCTGCTGCTGCAATCCTACGCTCATCACCCATGGCGTAGAAGAGAACCGCTGATGCCTGAGCAGCTGCAAAATAACCCCACTGGGGGATCACAGGGAAACTGGCAGCAGGCAACTGACTGAATCAGCCACAGCGAAAGAGAAGGCAGTACGTTTTGTTTGCACAAAACGCACTCAACCCACCTTCAACTGCATCTCCCATCGCCGGCTGCAGAAACAAATACGGACTGGCAACACCCAGGCACACTACCCACATTACTCAAGCGCATGCTTACCACGCTCTCCTTGCTTCTCCTACAAATCCAGCTAGGGTGGGGTGTTTTCAGGGCAATGAACTAGCTGGCTGGCAAAAGTCTTCAAGACAGACAGCCTAGGCAGATGAGCTACTCTGACAAAAGCAGCATCTCTTCAGAACAGCAGGAAGGTTTGGACTCTGAGCCTTTTCAGGAAAGACATTCAAGGGTTGACAAATACAAGACCCAAAACCTCCAGCCGTTTCCCTCATGCCCACGATGGATCACCAAGGAGCCATGCTGCAGCCCAGGCCTTCTCCTTAAGATACACTTCTCCACTGCTTGCTGTGCTCGACTCAACCCCCCCCCACAACAGCACCTGCCAGAAGCAGCAGCTTCTCCTTCAGTAGCTGCCCCATCTCCCAAGCCAAGGTCCTGATGAGCTGCTCCAAAGCCTCAGAGCGAACAACTAAACAACTGCCACCTGAACTCACACTGCTGCCTCGGCTGCCACAGGGCAGTCACAAAAGGCCCGTCAGGCAACGGCACGTGCTGCACCAACATCCCACCCGTTTATTCGGTGCTGTGACCCTTGCCCAGCTGCACTGCTCACCTCTCCTTCAGTTACTCCCTGTTAACGCAGGGCAGCTTTCTCGGCTCAGCTGCTAAGCCTGCACGCTGAGCCCTCCAAGCTGCACAGAGGCAAGCAATTGCAATTCGGCTGCAAGGCGTGGCCGCAGAATGGCCAGGAGGCTCCTCCAGCAACCCACCTCTGGGGGGCTGCCGCCGGCAGCCCTCTCCTGCGCCCCCGGGCACGGAACTGAGGGCACCGAGGAGGCCGGGGCCAAAGGGGAAGGCGACAGTCGGATGCCGGGCCGAATGCACGGGCTTCTGGCGGCACAAGCCCGAGTCCCACCCCCCGCCGAGCTGCCGAGGGCCGTAGCTGCGGCCCGGGGCTTCTGGCGCCGCCGGCCCACCCACCCCCCCAGCCGTCCACCCCCCCGGCGCTGGTCCCGCTCACCGCTCCGCCTTGGCCCGCCCGGCGATGCCGCACTTCTTCAGCGCCTGCCGCAACGGGGCCAGGGCGCCGCTGGCGACCGCGCGGTGCAGCTTGCCCACGTCCTTCTGCCGGAGCTCGGAGGCACCAGCGGGGCAGGGCGGCCCGGCGCTGCCGGGCGACGGCTGCTCCTTCTTCTTCTTCCTCCCGAACCCCAAGAACCTCTTCATCCCGCGCCGGGGACGCGGGCCCGGGCCCGCCTCAGGGCAGCGACGGCGGGAGGCACCTGTCGGGCTGTGCCGGGCACGGGCAGGGGAGCGGAGCCGCCAGCAGCAGCTCGCTCCGGTCCGGGTGCTGCGAAGCGAACCACCGTGGCGCTGGCAAACCGGGGACAGGGACGCGTTCCCTCGGTGACGGCGGCACCTCCTTGAGCACCGCCTACCGCGCGATGGCGACCCCGCCCACGCACCGTTGGAGGGTAACGGCCGGGGCGCGCGGGCGGGTCCGCGCATGCGCGGCTTGTGGATGGCCGGCGGTGGGGGCGACGGGCCGACAGCGCCATCCGCTGCGGAAAAGTCCTGGTCGCGACAGGGCCCTGCCAGGGCCCGGCCCGGCCCGAGAGACCCTACAGCCCCTGTCCAATGTGACACGTTTCACAAGGGTGTCAATCAAAAGAGCCCTGTGATTAGAGCCAGCTGTAGGCGGTAGGGCCTTTGGCAGCTCGTTGGGCTGCAGTGTCGGTTCACACCCTGAGGAGCAGAGACTGCTGCTGGGGCTGTGGGTACAGGCCCGTAGGCACCGCAGGAGCTGCTGACTCCTTAGGAGCCAACAGAGGGGCCAAAGGAGCAGCTGGAATCTACCACTAAACCAAACAGCAGCTGGTTGGGTTCCTTTTTGACCAGCTTCTTGATCTTCGTTCACACCATTTCTTTGGTCTCTGGCTCCTGGGTGATACCTAATGTTTTGGGGTTAGTTTTCATGTAGCTCACAGTCGCGGTCCTGCTGAGGGTACAAGCAAAAGGCTCATTACATGGGGCAGGAGGTTTATTGTTTGAATCAATCTGGTACCTGCCAAAGGCCATTTTGGTTTTACATCCCAGACATGCCCTGACATACCTAACGGTGAAGGGTGATCACCTGCAGAGGAGGGAAAAACATCATTTCAGTGGTTTTTACCCCAAGTGTGGTTTGGTGTACACGGGAACAGTGAATCGTCAAAGCTGTAATGCCTATCTGCATGCACCTGAGGAGACGAGAACTGGCTAGGTGGACTTCCGTAGCCGGTTGCTTTCCAGCCAGACCTGGAACGTGGTGGTTCTACAATTAAAGCTGAGGTTAGGCCAGGACTCAAGCAAAAGGCGCAGTGCAGGCTTTCGTTAAAACACAGAACACGAGTGGAGCAAAAGGATGCATCGACCTTCGTAAGAAACATTTTGACAGCTGTGTCAGGCTAAAGAATGAAGAGTAGTCAGCCTGCTAGTCAGAAAAAATAGATCTGGTTCTTCTTGTTAGTGTAAAATAAAACAACTGTGCAGCAATAAACCGACAGGGAAGTGCAATGTGCCTGAAATCCATTTAAGAGACTTTATTTTCAGACTGAAATAAATACAGATTCACATCTAAAATCCAGGAGAGCCGGTTTCAAGTTCAGCCATGGCTGGAGGGAAAAAAAAAAAGACAAGATTCCTGGTGTTACTTTTACAGCAGACTGGGCCAAATCCATCCCTGTAAAACCATCATTTGCTCCCCAAACCAAACACACCCCGACTCCGAGCAGAGGAGCAGTGCTGTTCAGAATGCACCCAGATGCACAGCAGTGGCCTTGTGCCCATCCAGACACACGGAAAGAGCTACGAAGCAACTGCTGAACGCTCTGTGATCACAAGCACGCAGGAATGGCAGGAAACGCTCTCGGGGCCTACCTGCTCTGAAGCAGCACCAGTCACTGCAAAGCGGTGACTCTGGAGAAATCATTACCGTGACACAGGTGGAATTCCTCTTCGGACCCCTGGCCTCGTAGGATAAAGCACCTCTAGGCTATACATTACAAGCATTCCACTCATCTTACGTTTGCCTAACCACGCTGAATGATCTTTCCCTCAAGAAAGGTGATCTTTTGCCACTGAGGATACCCTTGCTTCTTCAAAAGACTGAAACATATAAGCTACAGATAGAAGCAGTGAGTAAGAGACACAGCAAACCCAAGCACTATCAGCGGGGAATGTGTAATGGCTCAGTGCTGAATGCAGTTGATGTACATGGAGGGAGATGTGATGGCTGAAGCCCATAAAAATCTTGTCTCATGGATGTTTGCTCTTTGTGCTTGGGGATTAACTGTAGGGAAAGGTGACTTCAGCTTAATCCGGGTGTCTCTGCCTGGGGGAACGGGGTTAGTTTTCTGTGGGGTTTTTTCCAGGTCCTGCATAACGTTCCATACAATACTTTGGGAAGGGGCAAGTTATCACAGTCTAAAGTGGAAAGCTAGCAGAAAAAGCCCTGTGCTTACACAGGAACTTGACTGCTCTCAAGCCATTATTCGAAAGAGTTAGCAACAGGCATCATCTGCCTCACAAACGCTCCTAACATAACGACACATTACCCTGTTCAAGTTCTTGGGTGATTTTTTCATCCAGTTCCCGCTGTACCTAGAATTATACAGAAAATATACAGTTAGTATTTTAACAGCTACAGTTTTGTAATATTAAACTTGTAAAACATTCTTAAAGCCCACACATAACGTGTTAAAAGCTAAAAATATCATCCCAAACATCTTGGTTTGGGGGTTGATTTTTTTAATGAAGAGAAACTTGTGGTCAGGCAGGCGGTGGCACTCTCACGGCTGGGCAACATTCACTGCAGCACAGAGCAATGTGGAGCTCACCAGCTGGGTTAGAACGGGGCACTGACAATATAGACACGGGAAGAGAGCAGAGTGGAGCTGGTTCTCTTTATTGTTATTGCAAATACCCTGACACACACATCTAAAGATAGAAAGACACAAGCTTTTCTTGCGCGCTTTGTACTACGAGAAGCTACCAACGACTACAGCTTGTGCACAGCAAGTGCTGTGGGGTTCGTTCCGTAACCAAAATCAGCTTGGATCGCTCGAAAGGAGCGCTTAGCCCTTTCTCCCCTGAAGGTGATTTTCAAAATAGACAGCATACAGCTTCCAGGCCTATGACGGCCACGAAGATGCTGAAGGGCTTGGACCACCTGAGCTACGTGGAGAGGCTGAGGAAGCTGTGACTGTTGCTGTACTGGAGCAGAGAAAGCTCCAGGGGACCTTATCTATGTGTGTAAATCCCTGCTGGGGGGAGTAAGGAAGACGGAGCCCAGTAAAGGACAAGAGGAATGGGCACAAAGCGAAAGAGAGGAAATGGCATTTTAACAGAAGGCATTTTTAACTGTAAGCATGGTCAAGCCATGGAACAAGTTGCCCGGAAAAGGCTGTGGGGTGTCCATCCTTGGAGACGTGCAAAAACCTGGCTGGACCTAACCCTGAGCCACCTGCTATGGCTGACCCTGCTTTGAGCAGGGGGGGGTTGGACTAGATGATCCTCAGAGGCCCCTTCCACTCTCACCCATTCTGTGATGCTCCGATTTCAGTACCGCCTCCCTGAGGGAAGAAGTATTGTAGGAAACGAGCAGGCTGGCCTAGCAACGGGCCAACAAAGGGAAGAACTGAAACACTGTACAATGGACTCCACAGGCCGCAGAAAGCAGCCGCCTCAGGAAGGGAAGCACTCTGCAAACCTCCACGAGAGGAGCAGTCCCAGGCAGGAACCCCAAGGGCCAAAGGAGCGGGGCCATAAACCAGCGGAGTGGAGGGAAGGGCCCTCTCCCCAGGACTACAGGGAGAGCTGCAACCGAATTCACCAGCTCCTCCAGGGGAAGGACCACTCAGTGGCACTTTGTGGAACAGTCTGTGCCTTCACAGCTACAAGAGGCTAGCACAGAGCTGAAAGAGCAGTGGAAAAGGACCCCTCAAAACCCCAAACCTTCTCTGCAAGCAGGTACAAGCAGCAGCAAAATCCTTGGCAGAAGGGACCCCCCTAACACATGAAGTGAGACACGGGTAGCAGGAAAAAAAGCAGGAAAACTAAAGCCTAAGCCAAAGGTCACCTCAGACCGGGAGCAATCCTAAGCAAAGCAGTAGGAGCTGAGGTGTCAGAAGAAACCACTTTCCCTCACTACAGCCCCAGACCTGGAAAGCAGAACAGCGACTGCTCTCTCTTGTGCACTAAGTTCTGCATGGAGGTACTTCCCACCTGACTGCGCATCTCTTCAGGCGCTAACACGCTGGGTTCCCTGACAGCAGTCACCTCGGCAATTCTTTTTCAGAGAGCGGTATTGATTTACTACTTACCCACACGGGTTGCCTGAGCAGAGAGTAAGTTGGATCCTGTAAGACTCGATGAGCTGACACTCAGAGCCTAGGGATTCAGCTTCGGAACAGCGCTGGTACTCCAGACACAACTGCTGTTACTACCGAGAACCGTCTGAACATCGGAACCGGCAAGGAGGGTAAACCAGCCTACGCCTACAGTTTAAAGAAGTCCCATTACAACAGGCGAAATCCATACGTACGCGGTCATCTTACAGACGGTTCACTACCACGGAAGCCCTAACAATACAAATACACAGCGCGTCAAAGTACTCTGCAGCAGTCATTCCTTCATTTGGACAAGGAACAAGTGCAAGAGACTTGCAGGAGTAGGAAAACGTGAATGCATCACGAAGTTTCAATCAAAACCTAACAGTACAAACAGACACAACATTTCCAGTATAAAACAGCACCCAACATTAAACAACACTGGCTACAAACCTTGCCATGCATGTGGCTGCAGAGAGGAGAGAGAACAGATTTTGTGATTAAGGAGCTGAGGGAGAAAGAAAAACGGCCTTCAATTCCAAGGTCTTCGGTGAGAAGTAAGCACATGGCCTACAAGTAAAAAAGCTAGCAATACAAACCCTGCTACAACCCAAGAGCGCAGATGGAAAACAAAATCAGAAAAGGAGCAGAAATTGAGAGGCAGAGCAGGATACAGACATTGCCCTTCTCACGTTGTGTGGCAAAACTGGTATCACTAATCCACTAACTCACACTGGCTGCAGCGAGCAGAGTTCACTCTTCTGCGTCCAGACACCCAACATTCATTGTCACCAGCCTTTCACACGGCTGCTGGGATTTAGGCTTGACTTTTGTTAAACCTAACAACAGGACTCCAGTGCCCAAAACTCCTTGCCACAGACATTCCTTGCCTTGGGCTGTGAACGGAAGCAGCAGCTCCCAAAGGATGGTGCACAGACCACGAGCAGTACCTCGTCTCTGTGCTTCACCTGCTTGATTCAATTTAGTTCTGGGGGGGGGCCGACATGCCAATTCATGAGCAGTTTGGGAGTCAGCAGACCACATCATGAAGACAAAAAGACCCCATCAAAGACCTCTACTCCGGTAAAAAACAGGCAGTACACACGCACATCCTTCTCATGACACAAGTCCTACTACGAAACAAGTTTCAGCCCTCCTCCTTCCAGAACCGAATGAACGCTCGTGGCTGCAGTCACTGTCACCACACGCACAGAATTTTTCAAGTACTTGCAATTGAGTCCTCACTACTGGAACTCTAATAAAAACCAAAACAACCAAAAATCCCACAGACATTTGCATCTGAGTGGCATTTTGCTGGTTACTTCTGCCCAGATGACCTTTTTTATAGTTTTCAAGCTACTTTTGCCCCTCCGTTTCAAGGGTCTTGATTTCTAGTAGCGTATATATTTGATAAGCCAAAAGGGGCTAGACTGGAGTCCCAGAGCCAGCCTTCTGCTTGCAGTGAGGGAAAACAGGCAGGCTGAGGTTTCCAGCTTTTTAATAAGAGAACCTGGCAGATATAGTAAGAAATGGCTACGATCTCGCAGGCTTAGCAAGAGTTTTACTCACCTTCGTTCAAGGAAGAAAACGTTCTGGTTTCATACTAGATTAGAATGAAAAGCTAGTCCTGAGGAGACAAACTGTGTCTAGTTAAGAGCCCATTATCCCCAGCTCCTCTGCCGAGGAGGAAGCTAAAAGCATTCCCCAGCGCATGGCAGTCCATCACAAAACGTGACAGACCTGTGCTCTGAAAAGAAACTTGAGTGCTGTTGAAGTCAGGACACTGAGCGAGAGCCGCGTCACCGTTCTCAGATCTAATGCTCCCTTTCCCTGACATCAGCTCCAACGGTTTTCAACAACGGATCTGGGAACCATTTCTCACAAAAGGTTCAAGCAGCCTAAGTAACTACTGGAAATATATATCTGCATATATTAGCAACTGCATAAAGGCAACGAGCTAGGAAATAGCCTTTTAAATTATTTAGTTTCTGTACTATACTAAAGGGAAGCCAATAAACTAGGAAAGGTATCTACCTCGATATTGACAAAACTTTGACATGCCCAGAGTTTCAATTTCTTCTGGAAAATTAGAATGGAAAGGACTACCTGAAGAATGTTGCTGCAATTCAGCTAGGAAGCACTGAGCACTCACACCTCTGTTCCCTTCACCATCTTTTACCCTGTTCCTCCTTCTTCTTCTTCCAGAAAGGCACTTCTCTTTTCACCTAGGGCAGCTTTTTTTTCCTAGGAGGGGGAGGGTTTCCTCCTCTGCCTTTTTCTTCTTTTAACATCTTGCTCCCATCTCTGTCCTTTCTTTTCCTCACTTGTTCCCTGCTCCCTACCCTTCTTGTTCCCTTGGCCTTATTTCACTTTTGCAGCGGCTCCCTGACTTCTGCCTCCTTTCCACCGCTTGCATGCGCAACAGCCCTGCAGACGGTCCCGTAGTAACGGCCTCTCGAGGCCGTTTTCACATAGTAACACACAGCAGGAACTACAAAACCCAATGCCTCCTACGCATCCTGCACATCCTGCACTGAAGTGGAAAGTGAGAAGTTACGTGACCCCGTTCACATCATCCTGTGTTTGAAGCATCCCTTTGCTGGTATTGATGTACTACAGCAAGTTCCAGCAAAGAAACTGCTAGAATGAAGACCAGTGAAGAAGGAAAAGGTGTTTCAAGCAAAGGTGTCTATGACGAGTGCTGAATCCCACCAAAGTTTGGTGTTTTAAATCGGTCACACATACTCTCCAGTTTAACGAAGAGCTTAGCTGGGGACTTCCTATGCCACAGTATTCTTTATCAGCTTCTCTTGCAAAAGAACGTAGTTACACAGTTCGTTACTTAGATGTCGGCAGTTTTTGGTCTTGGAGCACCCTTGGAAATTTACACAACCCTGATGACCAAAGTCTTCATCCCGATCACGTACAGTCACACACCGTTCTGACGCTTAGCAGCTGTTTAGGCGTATCAGACCCTATGGCTTGGAATTATAAATGGATGCTAACTTTAGGATAGCAAGCACAGCCTGGCTTACGGATACTCATCAGCAGTAGTCGAGAACAGTATTTCAAAATGCTTACCTGGGCCACATAGGCTTCAACCCTGCTTCTTGACGACAACGCGGTCCTGGCCGAGTTTAGGAAGCTGCCTCCCAGGCTCAGACTCCTGTTCAGGGCCAAACTGCTGCCCAGATGTCCCAGCCCAGCTGAATACAGAACTGGACTTGCAGCCACACCTTCACTGACAATGCTGCTCCTCAGTAAAGACTTGCTTCTGTGGCGCTCCTGAAGGAGCTTAGCCTTGGCTTCGGCCACTCTCTCGGTAGCTCTGAAACATCCAGAAGCAGAGAAAGCATTACCTTCGGCAGCGACACTTCCACAAAGTTACCCTCCAGGTCTTTCACTGTTATTGGACTTCTGGAAGTGAGCGGCATTAAGGGCATCCAAAACAAGAACATCGTTTGAGCTGAGGGCTTTCGGAGAACCTAGTTCGACGTCACCCTACCTGCAAGGAGCAGCAAGTTACCAACACTTAGGACTTCTCAGCATTAGGGCTTCAAAGCAACCTGTGAACGGCACGTGTTTACACAGCTGCTTCTGAACAGCGTGTCACCTGCAGCACAGCTCTGGGCTACCCCCCCTTCCCCAGGGAAGCTCAAACCCCAGACACGCTGCTGAAACAGAAGCCAAAAAGCGATGATTTTTTGCTTCCCAGAATAAACGCTGTTCTCTGAAGGACCTGTCCTTATTCAAGCAGTGAAGGTCCTGAAATTTATCTTTTCTGCATACACAGAATAAGGGGAGGAGATTATTAGAGCCGGGCAAAAAGGCTGCCTGTGAAAACACAGTCGAGTTAGTAAATACGCTGTTAATGCCGTGAGCAGCGGTGTTACTGCTGGAATACTAAAGAGAAACGAAGACAGTCCTCATGAAGAGGAAGGCTCTTAAGGTACTTTCCTCTCAAATATGCCATCTCATGCTCACCTACATGATGCTGACCAGATGCAGAAGAGGGATTTTAGGAGGAAAAGTGCATGAGGAAACAGCAGGATCTTATTGCTACTCCAAAAAAGCACGGACTTACCTTTCCAGTTTATTTGCTAGGCATCTTCTTATTTTCATTTCCTCCAGATACAGCTCTTTGAACCTTTCCGCTTCTGCCTGCGTGGATTCTTTCTGAAAAACACTGTCTTCCCGGGTATTTTTTACCCTGTCCAATTCACATTCGAGATCTCTAATTCTGTGCTGCAGCTGGTGTCTCAGTGAGGTGTGATGACTGGCTCTGATTTCTTCTAATCGGTCCTGGGAGGCTGCCTGCGTCTGAAGCAGATAATGCGCTTTCAACCACCGCAAAACAAAAATGTCAGTCTACCTCGGGCCAGCTTCTCACGGGGGGCAGGGAAGCATAGACAGCCCAAAAAAAACCCCGAATGCAGCAGTCCACTATTTCCACTCTTCTTCAGAAATCAGACAACCTGCTTGGCCAAGCCAAACGCAATGAGCTCTAGACACATCAGTTTATGCTGCAAAGCACCTTGGCAAATGTAACCCTCTGTCCAAGTAAGGGCACAGTGTCCTCATATGAAAGACCTTTCGATCGCCGACAGCAGGCCTATGAAACAGTGCAGTTCATTCAGCCATCATTAGATCTACCCTGTGGAAGTTTCTTCTGAGTTTCAGTACAACACTCGCTCCTCATTTCACCAGCCACCCTCTGAGTTTTTAGTTACAGACATTACGTACCTTGGTTTTAACCTCTTCCGATTCCTTCTGTAAGCGCAATTTGTCTTCCTCCAGATCCCTGTGGTAGCGGGGAGTAACTTCAAGTGCAGCTTCTGACGTGGACTGCTTTTTAAGAGCATCGGCAAGCTCCTGCTGCAGCTGTCTGACCATGCCCTAAGAAAACAGTTCCATGAACATGAAGAAAATGGCAAGAACATGAAATATGCCTTTAACTGATTTGATTATACAGTTAGACCTGTCTTTGGGTTGAACTCAAAGGCATGAATTTTTGCCTGCCACCAGCAGGCACCTGCACAGATGCTGACCTCTCCTCATCCTTCTCAGCTGAGCACCTCCAAACTACCAGCAGCTCTGAATGAGGAGTTCTGTTTCACAGCACACAAAAAAGGCTCAAGCACTGTTCTTCTTGGAACCATACACCAGCACACACGGCAAACACGTATTATCTTCCTAACAAAACCCAAAGAAACCTGTTGCCATGGAAGAGCTATAGTTCGACTGCAGATGTTACGCTGATCCCCAGAGGCAGGACTTTGTATCAGATCCATCCCTGCCCTATTCCATTATGCAAACAGAATTAAACGAATACACACATCTGAAAGCTCTTTGGAGATACCCTTTGAGCGTGTGTTGCAGTCTCCTTACCGCGCTCATTTCCCAACAACAACTGACTTGATACCCACAGATCACGTTCACAAGTATCCGGATGGTTCGTACATACATCTAGAATCTTCAAAAGGAGCCTGTTATTTCGGTAGTAAGGACACAAAACAATTCACAGGCTAAAATTACTGACCATACTGCTGGAGGTTCCCTGTCCCCCACCTTAAAGTAACCGACCGATGAAGAATAAGGTGGTTACCTGACACACGTAGATATTTACCTCACGCAGAGGTTCTGGATTTGTTATGAGGAAGGAAATGGAATTTTACATCGCTATTTAAAATCATTAAGGGAGACAAACCTTACACTGGGCTGTCTAAATACTAAATGTGATTAGTTCCTGGTTTCCAGAAAGTAAAGGAAGATTAAACAAAATGCAGAAGGCACCTTTTAAATCACTGCTCTACCTGGAATTGCCAGAACACTCTTATCAGTCGCCCAGACCCTACCTGCTCCTAGGAACAGATCTCATTATGCATTCTCCCCTTACCTAGGGCCTTCGTAACCGTCCACCTGTTCCTCACTCCTACTCCTGCCTTTATTTTCTTCTTCCACCCTTTTTCTTGACAAGAACAATCTCCATGCAGAAAGGGGAGCGACACTCGGTTCATACGTACACGAGCAACAAAATCATGCCGGGGCTCTGCACAGGAGCACGTTTCATGCTCATGCATCGCGCCCATTTGCAGAAAGACAGTTTAACTGATTTCTTCGTTAGGCTTCTATCCAGTTAATTACTCTTTCACAGAGCCACAGAGAAGGAACGCATTTAAATATGGCTACACGTCATAAAAGAGAGAAGGAAAAGCTTAGATCAGCGTCTGCAACGAACTTCTTGAGGAACGGGCAGGCCCCTTACAACCCCCAAAACACATACATAAGGTAACACCCGCACACTACTAATACGCCTCAATTTAGACAGCAACTTAGGGAGCCGCTGTTTTGTTTCTCCTTTGTAGAGGCTTAATATAAATTCACTGCCCATCGCGGCACTTGTCTGCGCCTTCATTCCTCAACCCTGGCGCGTTGGATGGTTCTTCCTTTTATACCACGCTTCTTTGCCTCGTCAGTGCCGTACGTATATAAACCCCCATCAAACACACAAAACCATTCTATAGGGCATCAAATGGACACAGGAAGAGAGATTAAAAAAAAGCTCGGAGAAGAATCGCCTTTCTTGATCCAAGCTTAGACTTGGCTACCTCGTTTCTGTTCTCTGCTCAGATCTGAGCAGGAACATCCGGATTGACTTCCACAACTCCAAGGCAAACAGGACAAATCAGAACAAATGGTCATCATTTGGCCCCATGCATCTAACTTACACCTGGCACATTTCAGAAATGTAAAATAATTACAAGAACAGACAAACTTTACGTTGCTCTAAGGGTACACTTTACCTCTCTTTCTACTTTGTCCGTCTCATATTTAAGGACTTGTTCTCTTAAGTCAGTGCACTGGGCATTTAATTCCTTGTTTCTCTCTTCCACCAGGTAAACTTGCTTCTCTGTATCAGCTCTGAGTTGGTTGAAAATATCATTAAACCAATCCCGCACATCGTTTGCTACTTTTTCTTTGATGACGCCCTTGTTCTGCGTATCTTCCAGTTGCTGGCGGAGTAGAAGGTTTTCACTCTGGAGCTGGGCCAATCGCTCCTGCATGGATTCCTCCTTCATCAGAAACTGGCTTACTTGATCTTTCTCCAGGTGTCGAGCACGATCGCATTCCTTTGCCTGACACTGGGCTTGACTTAATTCTTTTTGTGTCGTCTCTAAAAGCAAGGTTTTTTCTCTGAGCACTCGTTTCAACTCGTGAAGCTCGTTTTGGAGACTATTAGCTTTGTTTTCAGCTTCACTCAGCTGCTGAGACAGGCTCTTACTGGTTTCTTGCATATCAGAGAGGTCACGATGGAGCTTGTCTTGCAAGCGAAGCCACTCATCACGCTCTCTCTGAAGCGTTCGTTCGACATCACTTTTGGATGACTGAAGACGTTCAAGTTCTTGAGCAGCAGAGCTCAGGCGGCATCGGAACGATTCAAGTTCTGTCTCCAGTCTGTCTTTGCCTTCTTGTGTCTGCTCAAGCTTGGAAGTCAGCACTGCAGATTCTGTCCTCAGTAAGTTCAGCTGTCCGTCGTACTGAAGAACTGTTTGTGTTAAGGCTTCCTCGTTCCGTTTAAGTTCCTTTTTCAGATCTTCGTTTTTCTCCTTCAAGGCCTCATTCTCCTCTGAAAGTTTTCCTTCTTCCTCCTGGTGCTTAAGTCTTACTTGATCCAGTTCTCGTCTCAGCATAGCAATCTCATCTTGTAGGAACTGATTTTTGAGCAACGCTGCCTTTTCTCTCTCCGTGTCGGATTCCTGCATGAGAGAGAACATGAATAAATAAATAGCCCGTTGGGAAATAAATCTACAAAACCACTTCCGCACACTGTTCTAAACATCGCCAGTACTGAAGCAGGACTTCAAAGAGGAGAGTGAAATGTCATGAGCTGCTCTATGAACCCATGCACATGTGCAACGCATGCACACACTGCAAGCGTAACACACCCTTAAAACCTAAAGGAACATCCCAAATACACAAAGCCCTTTTTTGTTTTTCTTAGAGGGATTTTTTTTTCCTTAAGGGAAAACAGAAAAGGTATTGACACAGTGAAGTTACATTGGATTACTCAGTTTACCATCAAGAAGCAGAAAAAATGATGTAAGAGTTATTATGGCTTCGGAACAAACATGGTGCAATTTCATTAGTTAGAAAAGTATCTGCTTACCTCTGGAGTTTTTTCTGTAGTTCTTGTCTCTTCCTCTAGCTCCTTCTGTCTCCAAAGGTGGTGGCTCCAAACTCCTTCTTGCAGGGCTCTGGCACTCTTTTCCTGAGAGAGCTGTCTCTGCGTTTCATCACGCTCTTCTTCAGTCTACAGGAATAAAATTAAATCGCATGCACCTTGAGAAGAACAGAGCTAGCAATATCTTCCCGTTTTCCTTTGGGTTTGTAACTATTTTTTTGCTTCCCCACAGTTTTGATAATCCACCTACAAGTAATAAATGGTAATTTTCTTCTGAAAAATCAAGAGGAAATACGGAATGTTTTGTAGTAGTTCAGAAAAATAACCAAGTCAGCTGTCCTCCAAATTCAGAAGCAGCCAACCATGTCGGTTGTAGACCCTCAGGGCAACCACTGACCAGGTCAGCAGAACAGAGCCCTGTGCTGAAAAAGCAGCCATCCTGCCAGCCCCTGAGAAAAGCTTTGAGTATCTGAAGCAGCAAGAAACTTCACTGCTTCAATACTAAACTAGAAACCAAAGTCAAAGGCCAGTTGCTGTGAGACCCACGCCCCTAGCTTGACCCAACTTCATCCCCCCACTCTGAACTGAACAGCTGGCCCACAGCACAAGTATTTCAAGGGCCCCCAGTTACAAACATATGGCAGAAGCAGGAAAAGACAAAATAAGCCTCATCAGTGGTAGGGCCCAAGTCAAAAGGAAGCTCTCAGGGGCTTCTGGATCTTACTCCTCCCCACGTCTCTGGTGGAAACCTCCATGTCCTTCACAGAAAGTACCTCAGAATCCCAAGGAGACTCAGTATCTTCCTCTTCCTCTGCTCCCTCTGCTGGCGGGGCACCTACAAGTGAGGTAAGAAGGGAGAAACCCAGCGTCTGTATTTCGCTCTGCTGCTCCCCATCAGTCAAGCCCTGCATCCAAACACGCGCAGTGGCTCCACTGCTGAGGACAAACTAAGAAGTGAGTGTTATTCCAGGGTTTCTTCACGCCCACTCTCACATCGTGGTATCTCCTCGACACCGCCACCTCCTCTTGCCTCCTTGACAGCGGAAGAGGGCGATGCACAGCAGCAGCCACAGCTACAAGCAACACCCAACACATGTTTGCCTAACATTCAGGATGGGACTCCAGCACGCTGCAGTCATGGGACATTCAGCTGAGGCCACCTGGTCTCCAGCCTACAGCTCCAGAAGGTGGCAGCTATGACCACTTTCCACTGTACAGGAGGTACTGTAGGAACACTATCCAAAACATCCTCACGCTAACATCACACAAATCACCAGGTAGCAACGCTCCTGTTGCAGTACTACCAGGAACGATCCTCCTTAACAGACATTGCCGTTTAAACATGGAGGCTCCCAGCTCAAACACTCACCCCAAACACACAAAAGCCATTTCTATCTCAGGAGGTTAACACCCAAATCTCTTCTCTACCAGTCCAATGTAAGGCTCAGTCTCAGCGTTTCCTGGGCAGATCAGACTCTCCTCATTTCTCTGTCAGATACAACTGAGTCAGCATTCACTTGTGTGGAGACTTTCTTGCAACCTTTCGCAACACCCACCTACCTGTAAAAGACACACGAGTGTCAACAGGTTCCTCCGCCTTTTCAGCAAGTTCTTCATCTGTTTTATGATCATCACCACAGACAGCTCCAGTTCCACGCTGAGCTTCCCCTTCACACGCAGCATCACCAAAATACTCCAGCTTCTGATTAATGTCCCCTTTCCGTTTTGTTTCCCCATCCTGCTCCTCCTCCAGTATGTCATTAGACTGAGTTTCTTCATCTTCCAGATCTTCCTTCTCCTTTTTATCTCGTGTAAGATCTTCCTTCTCCTCCTCTTCTTCATCATCATCTCCATTGTCATTTTCAGCATCTGAGGTATCGTGATGCAACAATTCCCCACGTTCTCTTTTGTTCAGGTTTCCGTGGGACCGGGGTCTTTTTTTGACACTTTTCTTTGGTGACTTAGGGCTTTCAGTTCCAGAACCATTACGATCATCTTCAAGCACAAGAAAAGGAAAAACACATGTGAACAACAGGAGTTAGGTAAGGAGCAATAGGCACCTTGCTACATTAATGCACACGAGTCAGCTGGGAACGGCTGGAAAAGGAGCCAGGTAGGGGATGGGCAGGACGGAGGAAGGACTTGGCCACGGACAAAGGCTTAGGAGGGAATTAAGATCTTCATTCTAACAATAGCACTTCTTTTTGTCTGAAATGACTACGTGCTGTGTTTCAAAAGGCTACTTTGCTTGTTTGCTACAGCAAACCCCAATTATTACAAAATACTTAACAAGTCTACTTTCATATATCAGTACGTCACGCAATCTTTTCCAAAGAGCTTACTGTTTTCCCTGAATTGCTGGAAAGCCTTCATTAACAGGACCAGATTTGGCTTCTGCGGCTCCTGCAAATAAAGATTTATGTAAGCAAAAGCATTTTTTGAAACAGTAATAACAACCAATTCTTTATTCACCTCAAATCTTGAGCAGTAAACATAACCAGGCTGTCCTCCTGACAGTGCTCAGGTGATGGCTCCCCCCTGCCCCCCGTCGTTCTAACTACACAAACACTCCTCAGAGATGCTCCAGACATGACTGAAGAACTTGATAACCCCTCAGAACATGAGTAAACACGGCAGGGGCGAGAGCTGGCAGCTGACAAGAAAGAATACTGCCCAAGCATTCACAAAACACAGGGAAAACACGCAGCGTGAGATTACACGCAAGCCCAGGCGGCCAGCTCATGGAAGAATAAAGATGGCCCATTTGAGGAACTCCTCCTTGGAGCGCCCTTGAGGAGCCTGAGGAGGAGGAAAGGACAAGTAGGTGGTGAAGGATTTCAGTAGATCCTGACACACAAATGCCCTTTATCGCTTAGGAGTCTATCACCAAATTCATGGGAAACAATCACAAAGTGTGGTGAAGACCAGAAGAGGTTGTAATAGCAACTTAAAAACTTCTCAGCCCTGCAAATCTGCCTCAAACGAGCAAGAAGAAACAAAGCAATGTGGCTGTTTATTTTGTCACCTATTGCCCTTGGGCCCCAAAGCACAAACCTCCTGCATGCTCTGCCACAGCTACAGGCCTTTCAGGCAAAACTCACAGCAGAAGAAAGGCTGGCAGGCCAGAGACTGCTTCTAAGGACAAAACAGCATTTGCTGGAACTGCAGTTTCTTTCAATCCCAGAGAAAACTTGCCTTCAAACCGCTTATGTTTACAGGACGTTTTGTCTGTAAGGGCACCATACCTTGGGGTGGAAATCAAGTTCTTCATCCTCCGAAGTGTGCCAAGTGTCATCACTCCCCTCTTTCTCAGAACTTCTTAAAAAACAAAGCAAAATGACTACTGTGTCTCAAATTATTCCTCAAGTGAGCCTTAGGTATTTTAACAAAGTAAGTCTCACCTTATTGAGTCTCCTTGGGAAAAGTCATCAACTGCTGTTCAAAGAGGAATCGACACGTTGACGTTAGATTTGGCACGCAAAAATGAAGCGGTACATGTACATAACTCTACAGGTCAGAACACAATCAAACTTGGGGGAGTCAATTCAACACAAGATGGCATGAATGAATGTGTTTCCAAAACAACTGCTTTTTCAAGCCATACGGAAGTAAAACCAAAACCAAACCAGGCCAGAGTTATATTTCCTTTGGACTCTTATACCCAGAAGCTTAAGAAACTTCTCTACCCTAACAGAACATAGGACAGCATGAGCGTGCTATGGTAGTAAACAGTTAACAGAATGGCAGTGGTTTAGCAAGACGCTCAGGAAGTGAACCTCCAAAGTACTGATCTTACACCCGAGCACACATCACACACAGAGATTTTACCACGTTATGTAACGTTATGCTATCTACTACACTCTCTGCTCTTCCACCCCGTTACAGATTATTCTGGAATGGTCATTTGTTTTCTCCTCATACGTACTGGAAGCTGCTGCTAGGTCCCCTTCAAAGCCACCCCTTCTCTAGGCTGAACAAGCCCAGTTTCCTCAGCCTCTCCTCAAAGGGCAAGCACTCCTGCCCCTGGTGACTTGGATGGCCCCCAACTGAACGCGCTCACTGCTGACAGACCAATCGCTCTTGCACTGCGGGCTCATAATTACACCCAGGAAGCTGGGCACAATCCAGGGAGTGCCAAGGAGGGGTGAACAACCACCTTCCTCAATCTCGTGGCTACGCTGCTCTTAGTACAGCCCAGGACACTGGTGATCTTCCCAGCTGCCAGGGCAGCAGGCTGCCTCATGCTCAGCTCACTCTCTGCCAAGACCCCCCGCGCCTTCTCAGCAGAGCAGCTCCCCAGCCAGGCAGTCCCAGCAGGTTTTGTAGAAAGGGCTTGTTCCTCTCCATGTGCAAGGCTTGGCGTTTGCCCTCGCTGAATTTCAAGACAGACCTGACAGTCCATTTGCCCAGCTTGTCAAGGTCCTTCTGAAGGGCAGCACGGCCCTGAAGCATATCGACTGGTCCCCCCACTTTGGGGGCATGCATCGTAAAACCTGGTCGTAAAACCTCTCACCGTAGGGCCTGAGACGTAAAGCACAAGACGACTTCATTTATATTAACATCTTAATTTTCTAAGATTCCTCTAGGGCAATGGGAATTCCTAAGCATGGATTGCATTTTACAGACTCACTGAAGAGTCAATTTTTTCATCACAAGGTAATGTCACTGTTTTTCTGCGCCACCAGTTAAAATGGTTTTTTAAAAGTTTATTTCATTAAATTAACCAAAGTGGAAGCAAAGCATTTTTTTACTGTAGATCAAAACTACGTCCAAGAAGGTACAGTAGACACACACACTGCACGGTTGTTGGCAAAAACGTTTCTTTTCCAAGGCCGTTTTTCCTGAATATGTCTCTACAGCACCTCCACAGTCACGGATGCTGAGAAATAAGATGACTCACTAAAAGGAGCTTAGTGCAGGTGAACTATTAATATTAAAACAAAGACACACACACTCAGTGGAAATCAACAAGCCGGGTCTTCCTGCTAACTCACCTGCTGCTTTCCAACTAGAGAGAGATGAACAAGCACTCAGGAAGAACCGACTGCTTCTGCAATTGGATTTTCCCAACCTGAATGGCCATCTACAGCTATAAGTACCCACCTAAAACCCAAACCACTCCGGTCTAGTTCCTTCCCTGTGCCCCTTCTCTCTCCCTACAGGAAAACCTACACAGGTGGGCAAACGCACAGGCAGAAGGCCACAACCCTGGAAGCAGACATGTAGCACACAAGTCACAACTACCTTCGCAGCCTGACAAGAGGCACCTCCAAGTAGCGACAAAGAAGCACATTCACAAAACTCCGTTGCTACCGGCTAAAGCCAAGGGTGAACACAAGAAGCTCTAACAACACAAACCACCTAAACAAGAGGCCAGAGAGACTCTCCTTATCAGCAACCCCAGGGTTAAGGATCCTACCTCCTCTGTCCGCAGCAGGTGCGCCCAACATAAAGCCAGCATCTCCTGCCTGGCGAGGAGGGCTAAGGGTTGCGATGCCTTGTGCGCCACCTGCAGAACCTGCTCCTGTGTTCTCCCAGTCTCCATGGTCTGTCAGTTGTTCGCTAAGACTAGAGAGAGAAAGAGAGGAAATATATTTAGTAAAAAATAGCCACACACTCGCACATACCATTTAACAGAATGGTTAACGGCCACTTAGTATCCATCCTCCACATCTTCCTCGCCACATAAATTCACATACACTAACACAGCACTGCTCGCAGGACTCTCGCACACGTCCATATTCACTACCTAGTATTCTGTAGATGCATATTCACACCTATAAAGTTATTAACTCCTGCTTGGTACCCTTTTGTCAGCCTACCTCTGAAGCACACATAACCACCTCAGAGAAGGAACACCCACAGCTGCAAAGCTATGCAGAAGAGGAGTAGCTCTCGTCAGGGTAGTGGAAATCAGGAAGGACAATGGTGCTGCTCCAGGGACAGTGTTCACACGCATTTCAGTGTGCCATGTTCCACCTTCGGGTAACTTCATGCTACAAACACTTTGTAGAGTTTATACTGGGCAGATGTCAACTTGGCCACAAAACTCAAAATCTAACAGAGATTTCTGGGTCTAAATTTTCCTCAACTTCCAAATTAACATTACACACAGGAATGATACGTAGCAGAAGCGCGGAGCACAGCTTCAAGACGGGACTCACACACCGTTAAACATTTGTGCTTCACCAAAAATGTTCAAAAGCCCCACTGAAAACTTATTCTAATGATAAACTTAAAAATTTACCTAGAATGTCCATGAATAACAGCATAATCCGCAGCTGTCCGTCCATTGGTATCTTTATGGGAAACATCAGCGCCATAATGAAGAAGAACTTCTATCAAATTACGCTCCCCACCAGAAGCAGCTCTCATAAGTGGGGTCCTGAAACATCCAAAATACGGCAATACATCATTTTACACATACAATGTAAATCTTTTTATTCATATTCAGTTTCAAAGAGAGTATTTTCTCCATTACTTGAAAATGAACTAAAGAAATGAACTTTCACAAGTCACACAGAAATAGCTGCTCCCACGTGGCTCCCTGGTTTTATTTCAGAGCTCATTCCCATGCCTCTCAACAACTCAGCCTAAAGAATACTAGAGACACCCACGCAGAGTTTTGACAAAGCCCTCACCTTTCACACTGATCTCGAGCATGCACATCAGCTCCTTCTATAAGGAGAAACTCCACCATCTCTACATGATGTAGAGAGACAGCAAGCATAAGCGGGGTAAATCCCTCCTGCAAGGTCAGATCAAGAAATCAAGTTAAAATTCAAAGTAAAATAAACCTTCAAGAGAAAGAGTCACGCAACTCTTTGAAAGAACGTCTTTCAAAAACATAAAAGTTTACCTTATTCTGGGCATCAATCTCGGCATTATGCTCAAGTAAAAGCACTGCTACAGAAGTACTGGGAGACACGACTGCAAGGTGAAGGGCGGTGTTGCCGTCAGCGTCTGCCAGGTTCACGTCGGCACCGTGCTGCAGCAGAACAGCCACACATTCTTCTTGCTGGCACTGTACTGCCTGGGAACAACACACACACAACAGGAAAAACTTCCAACGTTTACATTTCACACTCAAAACTGCCCCAGCTTCCCAGGGATGGAAAAGAAGAGCCTCTTCAAAGATGGGCTAACATACGCCCATTCCACACTACTTACAACATGCACGTTTCTGCACAGGTCTGCGTGAAGCATCCCGCCCGCCAGACACCTCTCGTTTCAGGCACTGTCGATAAGCCCCACTTACAAGCGCGTAACACATTCCACGTACCTTCATCAGTGGTGATCTGTTCTCACTGTCCAAAAGATTTAGCTCCCACTTGTTTTCTACTAGAGACGTAACGACGTCCACATGGCCATTGGCACAAGCAAGATGCAGAGCTGTCCTAAAAACCAGATATGTTAAATTAGCCCAGAGAGACAGCTAAAGAAATTCTTTCAGGCTGAGACAAATGGAGAGGGCCACAAGCTTCGCTTTGCAAAAAGCAATCTGAAGAGATTCTTTTTCATTCCTTTACCACTAGCAGCAACTGCACACCAAACGCCTGCGGCGGGTTAGCAAAACCTTCACAGCTTCCGCTCAGGGAGGTGACATTTTCTTCACTGTAGAACTCAATCTGCACAGATTCCCTTGCCCAGGCACCGGTCACTGCCTCCAGCAGGACTACACGCGTGCCACAGCAACAGAGACCAAAGCTTGGCAATCTGAGGACTGGGGCAACTAAACCTCGGTGTCCTTCTACGATCATTCACGTGCCAGAAGCGCAGCAGAGATGTGGGAGTGGGTTATACAGCGACAAGGTTAGTGTCTCCCTGCACGGGGAGGAGTTCTGCATTGTCTCTTGCTTAAGCAAGCAGCAGACCCAAGAACACACTTGCATCAAAGCCCCTCTGACAACATGCAGCAAACCCAACAGCAGAACCCTGTAATCCTGGTTACAGAAAAGCAGTATTTGACCTTCTTGACACGGGCAACTATCACAGTCCTAAACAGCCTACTACAGAGGCAGTCCTCTCCAAGGAGGGCATACTGTGCTTCCACAAGCCGTGACCAGCAAAAGAAAATCACCCTTTTTTCTTCATCTTAGACCATTGCCAGAAAGAAAAGGGCTCCTTCAGACCACAGAACATCTCTAGGTCCGACGTCAATTCAGCAGCCTGCTTGTACCCAAAGACACCATCACCCACAAAGTCCTGTTTCCCCCTGTATGTTCACAGCTGCCTGTCCCAGCAGGCACCCAAAGCTGTGTTCTGCCACCCAGCCCTGGGGACCCTGCCCAGGCTCTCTTCCTCCTCCTGCTGCTGCAATCCTACGCTCATCACCCATGGCGTAGAAGAGAACCGCTGATGCCTGAGCAGCTGCAAAATAACCCCACTGGGGGATCACAGGGAAACTGGCAGCAGGCAACTGACTGAATCAGCCACAGCGAAAGAGAAGGCAGTACGTTTTGTTTGCACAAAACGCACTCAACCCACCTTCAACTGCATCTCCCATCGCCGGCTGCAGAAACAAATACGGACTGGCAACACCCAGGCACACTACCCACATTACTCAAGCGCATGCTTACCACGCTCTCCTTGCTTCTCCTACAAATCCAGCTAGGGTGGGGTGTTTTCAGGGCAATGAACTAGCTGGCTGGCAAAAGTCTTCAAGACAGACAGCCTAGGCAGATGAGCTACTCTGACAAAAGCAGCATCTCTTCAGAACAGCAGGAAGGTTTGGACTCTGAGCCTTTTCAGGAAAGACATTCAAGGGTTGACAAATACAAGACCCAAAACCTCCAGCCGTTTCCCTCATGCCCACGATGGATCACCAAGGAGCCATGCTGCAGCCCAGGCCTTCTCCTTAAGATACACTTCTCCACTGCTTGCTGTGCTCGACTCAACCCCCCCCCACAACAGCACCTGCCAGAAGCAGCAGCTTCTCCTTCAGTAGCTGCCCCATCTCCCAAGCCAAGGTCCTGATGAGCTGCTCCAAAGCCTCAGAGCGAACAACTAAACAATTGCCACCTGAACTCACACTGCTGCCTCGGCTGCCACAGGGCAGTCACAAAAGGCCCGTCAGGCAACGGCACGTGCTGCACCAACATCCCACCCGTTTATTCGGTGCTGTGACCCTTGCCCAGCTGCACTGCTCACCTCTCCTTCAGTTACTCCCTGTTAACGCAGGGCAGCTTTCTCGGCTCAGCTGCTAAGCCTGCACGCTGAGCCCTCCAAGCTGCACAGAGGCAAGCAATTGCAATTCGGCTGCAAAGCGTGGCCGCAGAATGGCCAGGAGGCTCCTCCAGCAACCCACCTCTGGGGGGCTGCCGCCGGCAGCCCTCTCCTGCGCCCCCGGGCACGGAACTGAGGGCACCGAGGAGGCCGGGGCCAAAGGGGAAGGCGACAGTCGGATGCCGGGCCGAATGCACGGGCTTCTGGCGGCACAAGCCCGAGTCCCACCCCCCGCCGAGCTGCCGAGGGCCGTAGCTGCGGCCCGGGGCTTCTGGCGCCGCCGGCCCACCCACCCCCCCAGCCGTCCACCCCCCCGGCGCTGGTCCCGCTCACCGCTCCGCCTTGGCCCGCCCGGCGATGCCGCACTTCTTCAGCGCCTGCCGCACCGGGGCCAGGGCGCCGCTGGCGACCGCGCGGTGCAGCTTGCCCACGTCCTTCTGCCGGAGCTCGGAGGCACCAGCGGGGCAGGGCGGCCCGGCGCTGCCGGGCGACGGCTGCTCCTTCTTCTTCTTCCTCCCGAACCCCAAGAACCTCTTCATCCCGCGCCGGGGACGCGGGCCCGGGCCCGCCTCAGGGCAGCGACGGCGGGAGGCACCTGTCGGGCTGTGCCGGGCACGGGCAGGGGAGCGGAGCCGCCAGCAGCAGCTCGCTCCGGTCCGGGTGCTGCGAAGCGAACCACCGTGGCGCTGGCAAACCGGGGACAGGGACGCGTTCCCTCGGTGACGGCGGCACCTCCTTGAGCACCGCCTACCGCGCGATGGCGACCCCGCCCACGCACCGTTGGAGGGTAACGGCCGGGGCGCGCGGGCGGGTCCGCGCATGCGCGGCTTGTGGATGGCCGGCGGTGGGGGCGACGGGCCGACAGCGCCATCCGCTGCGGAAAAGTCCTGGTCGCGACAGGGCCCTGCCAGGGCCCGGCCCGGCCCGGCCCGAGAGACCCTACAGCCCCTGTCCAATGTGACACGTTTCACAAGGGTGTCAATCAAAACAGCCCTGTGATTAGAGCCAGCTGTAGGCGGTAGGGCCTTTGGCAGCTCGTTGGGCTGCAGTGTCGGTTCACACCCTGAGGAGCAGAGACTGCTGCTGGGGCTGTGGGTACAGGCCCGTAGGCACCGCAGGAGCTGCTGACTCGTTAGGAGCCAACAGAGGGGCCAAAGGAGCAGCTGGAATCTACCACTAAACCAAACAGCAGCTGGTTGGGTTCCTTTTTGACCAGCTTCTTGATCTTTGTTCACACCATTTCTTTGGTCTCTGGCTCCTGGGTGATACCTAATGTTTTGGGGTTAGTTTTCATGTAGCTCACAGTCGCGGTCCTGCTGAGGGTACAAGCAAAAGGCTCATTACATGGGGCAGGAGGTTCATTGTTTGAATCAATCTGGTACCAGCCAAAGGCCATTTTGGTTTTACATCCCAGACATGCCCTGACATACCTAACGGTGAAGGGTGATCACCTGCAGAGGAGGGAAAAACATCATTTCAGTGGTTTTTACCCCAAGTGTGCTTTGGTGTACACGGGAACAGTGAATCGTCAAAGCTGTAATGCCTATCTGCATGCACCTGAGGAGACGAGAACTGGCTAGGTGGACTTCCGTAGCCGGTTGCTTTCCAGCCAGACCTGGAACGTGGTGGTTCTACAATTAAAGCTGAGGTTAGGCCAGGACTCAAGCAAAAGGCGCAGTGCAGGCTTTCGTTAAAACACAGAACACGAGTGGAGCAAAAGGATGCATCGACCTTCGTAAGAAACATTTTGACAGCTGTGTCAGGCTAAAGAATGAAGAGTAGTCAGCCTGCTAGTCAGAAAAAATAGATCTGGTTCTTCTTGTTAGTGTAAAATAAAACAACTGTGCAGCAATAAACCGACAGGGAAGTGCAATGTGCCTGAAATCCATTTAAGAGACTTTATTTTCAGACTGAAATAAATACAGATTCACATCTAAAATCCAGGAGAGCCGGTTTCAAGTTCAGCCATGGCTGGAGGGAAAAAAAAAGACAAGATTCCTGGTGTTACTTTTACAGCAGACTGGGCCAAATCCATCCCTGTAAAACCATCATTTGCTCCCCAAACCAAACACACCCCGACTCCGAGCAGAGGAGCAGTGCTGTTCAGAATGCACCCAGATGCACAGCAGTGGCCTTGTGCCCATCCAGACACACGGAAAGAGCTACGAAGCAACTGCTGAACGCTCTGTGATCACAAGCACGCAGGAACGGCAGGAAACGCTCTCGGGGCCTACCTGCTCTGAAGCAGCACCAGTCACTGCAAAGCGGTGACTCTGGAGAAATCATTACCGTGACACAGGTGGAATTCCTCTTCGGACCCCTGGCCTCGTAGGATAAAGCACCTCTAGGCTATACATTACAAGCATTCCACTCATCTTACGTTTGCCTAACCACGCTGAATGATCTTTCCCTCAAGAAAGGTGATCTTTTGCCACTGAGGATACCCTTGCTTCTTCAAAAGACTGAAACATATAAGCTACAGATAGAAGCAGTGAGTAAGAGACACAGGAAACCCAAGCACTATCAGCGGGGAATGTGTAATGGCTCAGTGCTGAATGCAGTTGATGTACATGGAGGGAGATGTGATGGCTGAAGCCCATAAAAATCTTGTCTCATGGATGTTTGCTCTTTGTGCTTGGGGATTAACTGTAGGGAAAGGTGACTTCAGCTTAATCCGGGTGTCTCTGCCTGGGGGAACAGGGTTAGTTTTCTGTGGGGTTTTTTCCAGGTCCTGCATAACGTTCCATACAATACTTTGGGAAGGGGCAAGTTATCACAGTCTAAAGTGGAAAGCTAGCAGAAAAAGCCCTGTGCTTACACAGGAACTTGACTGCTCTCAAGCCATTATTCGAAAGAGTTAGCAACAGGCATCATCTGCCTCACAAACGCTCCTAACATAACGACACATTACCCTGTTCAAGTTCTTGGGTGATTTTTTCATCCAGTTCCCGCTGTACCTAGAATTATACAGAAAATATACAGTTAGTATTTTAACAGCTACAGTTTTGTAATATTAAACTTGTAAAACATTCTTAAAGCCCACACATAACGTGTTAAAAGCTAAAAATATCATCCCAAACATCTTGGTTTGGGGGTTGATTTTTTTAATGAAGAGAAACTCGTGGTCAGGCAGGCGGTGGCACTCTCACGGCTGGGCAACATTCACTGCAGCACAGAGCAATGTGGAGCTCACCAGCTGGGTTAGAACGGGGCACTGACAATATAGACACGGGAAGAGAGCAGAGTGGAGCTGGTTCTCTTTATTGTTATTGCAAATACCCTGACACACACATCTAAAGATAGAAAGACACAAGCTTTTCTTGCGCGCTTTGTACTACGAGAAGCTACCAACGACTACAGCTTGTGCACAGCAAGTGCTGTGGGGTTCGTTCCGTAACCAAAATCAGCTTGGATCGCTCGAAAGGAGCGCTTAGCCCTTTCTCCCCTGAAGGTGATTTTCAAAATAGACAGCATACAGCTTCCAGGCCTATGACGGCCACGAAGATGCTGAAGGGCTTGGACCACCTGAGCTACGTGGAGAGGCTGAGGAAGCTGTGACTGTTGCTGTACTGGAGCAGAGAAAGCTCCAGGGGACCTTATCTATGTGTGTAAATCCCTGCTGGGGGGAGTAAGGAAGACGGAGCCCAGTAAAGGACAAGAGGAATGGGCACAAAGCGAAAGAGAGGAAATGGCATTTTAACAGAAGGCATTTTTAACTGTAAGCATGGTCAAGCCATGGAACAAGTTGCCCGGAAAAGGCTGTGGGGTGTCCATCCTTGGAGACGTGCAAAAACCTGGCTGGACCTAACCCTGAGCCACCTGCTACGGCTGACCCTGCTTTGAGCAGGGGGGGGTTGGACTAGATGATCCTCAGAGGCCCCTTCCACTCTCACCCATTCTGTGATGCTCCGATTTCAGTACCGCCTCCCTGAGGGAAGAAGTATTGTAGGAAACGAGCAGGCTGGCCTAGCAACGGGCCAACAAAGGGAAGAACTGAAACACTGTACAATGGACTCCACAGGCCGCAGAAAGCAGCCGCCTCAGGAAGGGAAGCACTCTGCAAACCTCCACGAGAGGAGCAGTCCCAGGCAGGAACCCCAAGGGCCAAAGGAGCGGGGCCATAAACCAGCGGAGTGGAGGGAAGGGCCCTCTCCCCAGGACTACAGGGAGAGCTGCAACCGAATTCACCAGCTCCTCCAGGGGAAGGACCACTCAGTGGCACTTTGTGGAACAGTCTGTGCCTTCACAGCTACAAGAGGCTAGCACAGAGCTGAAAGAGCAGTGGAAAAGGACCCCTCAAAACCCCAAACCTTCTCTGCAAGCAGGTACAAGCAGCAGCAAAATCCTTGGCAGAAGGGACCCCCCTAACACATGAAGTGAGACACGGGTAGCAGGAAAAAAAGCAGGAAAACTAAAGCCTAAGCCAAAGGTCACCTCAGACCGGGAGCAATCCTAAGCAAAGCAGTAGGAGCTGAGGTGTCAGAAGAAACCACTTTCCCTCACTACAGCCCCAGACCTGGAAAGCAGAACAGCGACTGCTCTCTCTTGTGCACTAAGTTCTGCATGGAGGTACTTCCCACCTGACTGCGCATCTCTTCAGGCGCTAACACGCTGGGTTCCCTGACAGCAGTCACCTCGGCAATTCTTTTTCAGAGAGCGGTATTGATTTACTACTTACCCACACGGGTTGCCTGAGCAGAGAGTAAGTTGGATCCTGTAAGACTCGATGAGCTGACACTCAGAGCCTAGGGATTCAGCTTCGGAACAGCGCTGGTACTCCAGACACAACTGCTGTTACTACCGAGAACCGTCTGAACATCGGAACCGGCGAGGAGGGTAAACCAGCCTACGCCTACAGTTTAAAGAAGTCCCATTACAACAGGCGAAATCCATACGTACGCGGTCATCTTACAGACGGTTCACTACCACGGAAGCCCTAACAATACAAATACACAGCGCGTCAAAGTACTCTGCAGCAGTCATTCCTTCATTTGGACAAGGAACAAGTGCAAGAGACTTGCAGGAGTAGGAAAACGTGAATGCATCACGAAGTTTCAATCAAAACCTAACAGTACAACATTTCCAGTATAAAACAGCACCCAACATTAAACAACACTGGCTACAAACCTTGCCATGCATGTGGCTGCAGAGAGGAGAGAGAGAACAGATTTTGTGATTAAGGAGCTGAGGGAGAAAGAAAAACGGCCTTCAATTCCAAGGTCTTCGGTGAGAAATAAGCACATGGCCTACAAGTAAAAAAGCTAGCAATACAAACCCTGCTACAACCCAAGAGTGCAGATGGAAAACAAAATCAGAAAAGGAGCAGAAATCGAGAGGCAGAGCAGGATGCAGACATTGCCCTTCTCACGTTGTGTGGCAAAACTGGTATCACTAATCCACTAACTCACACTGGCTGCAGCGAGCAGAGTTCACTCTTCTGCGTCCAGACACCCAACATTCATTGTCACCAGCCTTTCACACGGCTGCTGGGATTTAGGCTTGACTTTTGTTAAACCTAACAACAGGACTCCAGTGCCCAAAACTCCTTGCCACAGACATTCCTTGCCTTGGGCTGTGAACGGAAGCAGCAGCTCCCAAAGGATGGTGCACAGACCACGAGCAGTACCTCGTCTCTGTGCTTCACCTGCTTGATTCAATTTAGTTCTGGGGGGGGGCCGACATGCCAATTCATGAGCAGTTTGGGAGTCAGCAGACCACATCATGAAGACAAAAAGACCCCATCAAAGACCTCTACTCCGGTAAAAAACAGGCAGTACACACGCACATCCTTCTCATGACACAAGTCCTACTACGAAACAAGTTTCAGCCCTCCTCCTTCCAGAACCGAATGAACGCTCGTGGCTGCAGTCACTGTCACCACACGCACAGAATTTTTCAAGTACTTGCAATTGAGTCCTCACTACTGGAACTCTAATAAAAACCAAAACAACCAAAAATCCCACAGACATTTGCATCTGAGTGGCATTTTGCTGGTTACTTCTGCCCAGATGACCTTTTTTATAGTTTTCAAGCTACTTTTGCCCCTCCGTTTCAAGGGTCTTGATTTCTAGTAGCGTATATATTTGATAAGCCAAAAGGGGCTAGACTGGAGTCCCAGAGCCAGCCTTCTGCTTGCAGTGAGGGAAAACAGGCAGGCTGAGGTTTCCAGCTTTTTAATAAGAGAACCTGGCAGATATAGTAAGAAATGGCTACGATCTCGCAGGCTTAGCAAGAGTTTTACTCACCTTCGTTCAAGGAAGAAAACGTTCTGGTTTCATACTAGATTAGAATGAAAAGCTAGTCCTGAGGAGACAAACTGTGTCTAGTTAAGAGCCCATTATCCCCAGCTCCTCTGCCGAGGAGGAAGCTAAAAGCATTCCCCAGCGCATGGCAGTCCATCACAAAACGTGACAGACCTGTGCTCTGAAAAGAAACTTGGGTGCTGTTGAAGTCAGGACACTGAGCGAGAGCCGCGTCACCGTTCTCAGATCTAATGCTCCCTTTCCCTGACATCAGCTCCAACGGTTTTCAACAACGGATCTGGGAACCATTTCTCACAAAAGGTTCAAGCAGCCTAAGTAACTACTGGAAATATATATCTGCATATATTAGCAACTGCATAAAGGCAACGAGCTAGGAAATAGCCTTTTAAATTATTTAGTTTCTGTACTATACTAAAGGGAAGCCAATAAACTAGGAAAGGTATCTACCTCGATATTGACAAAACTTTGACATGCCCAGAGTTTCAATTTCTTCTGGAAAATTAGAATGGAAAGGACTACCTGAAGAATGTTGCTGCAATTCAGCTAGGAAGCACTGAGCACTCACACCTCCGTTCCCTTCACCATCTTTTACCCTGTTCCTCCTCCTTCTTCTTCTTCCAGAAAGGCACTTCTCTTTTCACCTAGGGCAGCTTTTTTTTCCTAGGAGGGGGAGGGTTTCCTCCTCTGCCTTTTTCTTCTTTTAACATCTTGCTCCCATCTCTGTCCTTTCTTTTCCTCACTTGTTCCCTGCTCCCTACCCTTCTTGTTCCCTTGGCCTTATTTCACTTTTGCAGCGGCTCCCTGACTTCTGCCTCCTTTCCACCGCTTGCACGCGCAACAGCCCTGCAGACGGTCCCGTAGTAACGGCCTCCCGAGGCCGTTTTCACGTAGTAACACACAGGAGGAACTACAAAACCCAATGCCTCCTACGCATCCTGCACATCCTGCACTGAAGTGGAAAGTGAGAAGTTACGTGACCCCGTTCACATCATCCTGTGTTTGAAGCATCCCTTTGCTGGTATTGATGTACTACAGCAAGTTCCAGCAAAGAAACTGCTAGAATGAAGACCAGTGAAGAAGGAAAAGGTGTTTCAAGCAAAGGTGTCTATGACGAGTGCTGAATCCCACCAAAGTTTGGTGTTTTAAATCGGTCACACATACTCTCCAGTTTCACGAAGAGCTTAGCTGGGGACTTCCTATGCCACAGTATTCTTTATCAGCTTCTCTTGCAAAAGAACGTAGTTACACAGTTCGTTACTTAGATGTCGGCAGTTTTTGGTCTTGGAGCACCCTTGGAAATTTACACAACCCTGATGACCAAAGTCTTCATCCCGATCACGTACAGTCACACACCGTTCTGACGCTTAGCAGCTGTTTAGGCGTATCAGACCCTATGGCTTGGAATTATAAATGGATGCTAACTTTAGGATAGCAAGCACAGCCTGGCTTACGGATACTCATCAGCAGTAGTCGAGAACAGTATTTCAAAATGCTTACCTGGGCCACATAGGCTTCAACCCTGCTTCTTGACGACAACGCGGTCCTGGCCGAGTTTAGGAAGCTGCCTCCCAGGCTCAGACTCCTGTTCAGGGCCAAACTGCTGCCCAGATGTCCCAGCCCAGCTGAATACAGAACTGGACTTGCAGCCACACCTTCACTGACAATGCTGCTCCTCAGTAAAGACTTGCTTCTGTGGCGCTCCTGAAGGAGCTTAGCCTTGGCTTCGGCCACTCTCTCGGTAGCTCTGAAACATCCAGAAGCAGAGAAAGCATTACCTTCGGCAGCGACACTTCCACAAAGTTACCCTCCAGGTCTTTCACTGTTATTGGACTTCTGGAAGTGAGCGGCATTAAGGGCATCCAAAACAAGAACATCGTTTGAGCTGAGGGCTTTCGGAGAACCTAGTTCGACGTCACCCTACCTGCAAGGAGCAGCAAGTTACCAACACTTAGGACTTCTCAGCATTAGGGCTTCAAAGCAACCTGTGAACGGCACGTGT
Organism: Rhynochetos jubatus; assembly: GCA_027574665.1. Taxonomy (NCBI): domain Eukaryota; kingdom Metazoa; phylum Chordata; class Aves; order Eurypygiformes; family Rhynochetidae; genus Rhynochetos; species Rhynochetos jubatus. The sequence goes on along the minus strand of CM050652.1, from coordinate 25,679,609 downwards.
TTACACAGCTGCTTCTGAACAGCGTGTCACCTGCAGCACAGCTCTGGGCTACCCCCCCTTCCCCAGGGAAGCTCAAACCCCAGACACGCTGCTGAAACAGAAGCCAAAAAGCGATGATTTTTTGCTTCCCAGAATAAACGCTGTTCTCTGAAGGACCTGTCCTTATTCAAGCAGTGAAGGTCCTGAAATTTATCTTTTCTGCATACACAGAATAAGGGGAGGAGATTATTAGAGCCGGGCAAAAAGGCTGCCTGTGAAAACACAGTCGAGTTAGTAAATACGCTGTTAATGCCGTGAGCAGCGGTGTTACTGCTGGAATACTAAAGAGAAACGAAGACAGTCCTCATGAAGAGGAAGGCTCTTAAGGTACTTTCCTCTCAAATATGCCATCTCATGCTCACCTACATGATGCTGACCAGATGCAGAAGAGGGATTTTAGGAGGAAAAGTGCATGAGGAAACAGCAGGATCTTATTGCTACTCCAAAAAAGCACGGACTTACCTTTCCAGTTTATTTGCTAGGCATCTTCTTATTTTCATTTCCTCCAGATACAGCTCTTTGAACCTTTCCGCTTCTGCCTGCGTGGATTCTTTCTGAAAAACACTGTCTTCCCGGGTATTTTTTACCCTGTCCAATTCACATTCGAGATCTCTAATTCTGTGCTGCAGCTGGTGTCTCAGTGAGGTGTGATGACTGGCTCTGATTTCTTCTAATCGGTCCTGGGAGGCTGCCTGCGTCTGAAGCAGATAATGCGCTTTCAACCACCGCAAAACAAAAATGTCAGTCTACCTCGGGCCAGCTTCTCACGGGGGGCAGGGAAGCATAGACAGCCCAAAAAAAACCCCGAATGCAGCAGTCCACTATTTCCACTCTTCTTCAGAAATCAGACAACCTGCTTGGCCAAGCCAAACGCAATGAGCTCTAGACACATCAGTTTATGCTGCAAAGCACCTTGGCAAATGTAACCCTCTGTCCAAGTAAGGGCACAGTGTCCTCATATGAAAGACCTTTCGATCGCCGACAGCAGGCCTATGAAACAGTGCAGTTCATTCAGCCATCATTAGATCTACCCTGTGGAAGTTTCTTCTGAGTTTCAGTACAACACTCGCTCCTCATTTCACCAGCCACCCTCTGAGTTTTTAGTTACAGACATTACGTACCTTGGTTTTAACCTCTTCCGATTCCTTCTGTAAGCGCAATTTGTCTTCCTCCAGATCCCTGTGGTAGCGGGGAGTAACTTCAAGTGCAGCTTCTGACGTGGACTGCTTTTTAAGAGCATCGGCAAGCTCCTGCTGCAGCTGTCTGACCATGCCCTAAGAAAACAGTTCCATGAACATGAAGAAAATGGCAAGAACATGAAATATGCCTTTAACTGATTTGATTATACAGTTAGACCTGTCTTTGGGTTGAACTCAAAGGCATGAATTTTTGCCTGCCACCAGCAGGCACCTGCACAGATGCTGACCTCTCCTCATCCTTCTCAGCTGAGCACCTCCAAACTACCAGCAGCTCTGAATGAGGAGTTCTGTTTCACAGCACACAAAAAAGGCTCAAGCACTGTTCTTCTTGGAACCATACACCAGCACACACGGCAAACACGTATTATCTTCCTAACAAAACCCAAAGAAACCTGTTGCCATGGAAGAGCTATAGTTCGACTGCAGATGTTACGCTGATCCCCAGAGGCAGGACTTTGTATCAGATCCATCCCTGCCCTATTCCATTATGCAAACAGAATTAAACGAATACACACATCTGAAAGCTCTTTGGAGATACCCTTTGAGCGTGTGTTGCAGTCTCCTTACCGCGCTCATTTCCCAACAACAACTGACTTGATACCCACAGATCACGTTCACAAGTATCCGGATGGTTCGTACATACATCTAGAATCTTCAAAAGGAGCCTGTTATTTCGGTAGTAAGGACACAAAACAATTCACAGGCTAAAATTACTGACCATACTGCTGGAGGTTCCCTGTCCCCCACCTTAAAGTAACCGACCGATGAAGAATAAGGTGGTTACCTGACACACGTAGATATTTACCTCACGCAGAGGTTCTGGATTTGTTATGAGGAAGGAAATGGAATTTTACATCGCTATTTAAAATCATTAAGGGAGACAAACCTTACACTGGGCTGTCTAAATACTAAATGTGATTAGTTCCTGGTTTCCAGAAAGTAAAGGAAGATTAAACAAAATGCAGAAGGCACCTTTTAAATCACTGCTCTACCTGGAATTGCCAGAACACTCTTATCAGTCGCCCAGACCCTACCTGCTCCTAGGAACAGATCTCATTATGCATTCTCCCCTTACCTAGGGCCTTCGTAACCGTCCACCTGTTCCTCACTCCTACTCCTGCCTTTATTTTCTTCTTCCACCCTTTTTCTTGACAAGAACAATCTCCATGCAGAAAGGGGAGCGACACTCGGTTCATACGTACACGAGCAACAAAATCATGCCGGGGCTCTGCACAGGAGCACGTTTCATGCTCATGCATCGCGCCCATTTGCAGAAAGACAGTTTAACTGATTTCTTCGTTAGGCTTCTATCCAGTTAATTACTCTTTCACAGAGCCACAGAGAAGGAACGCATTTAAATATGGCTACACGTCATAAAAGAGAGAAGGAAAAGCTTAGATCAGCGTCTGCAACGAACTTCTTGAGGAACGGGCAGGCCCCTTACAACCCCCAAAACACATACATAAGGTAACACCCGCACACTACTAATACGCCTCAATTTAGACAGCAACTTAGGGAGCCGCTGTTTTGTTTCTCCTTTGTAGAGGCTTAATATAAATTCACTGCCCATCGCGGCACTTGTCTGCGCCTTCATTCCTCAACCCTGGCGCGTTGGATGGTTCTTCCTTTTATACCACGCTTCTTTGCCTCGTCAGTGCCGTACGTATATAAACCCCCATCAAACACACAAAACCATTCTATAGGGCATCAAATGGACACAGGAAGAGAGATTAAAAAAAAGCTCGGAGAAGAATCGCCTTTCTTGATCCAAGCTTAGACTTGGCTACCTCGTTTCTGTTCTCTGCTCAGATCTGAGCAGGAACATCCGGATTGACTTCCACAACTCCAAGGCAAACAGGACAAATCAGAACAAATGGTCATCATTTGGCCCCATGCATCTAACTTACACCTGGCACATTTCAGAAATGTAAAATAATTACAAGAACAGACAAACTTTACGTTGCTCTAAGGGTACACTTTACCTCTCTTTCTACTTTGTCCGTCTCATATTTAAGGACTTGTTCTCTTAAGTCAGTGCACTGGGCATTTAATTCCTTGTTTCTCTCTTCCACCAGGTAAACTTGCTTCTCTGTATCAGCTCTGAGTTGGTTGAAAATATCATTAAACCAATCCCGCACATCGTTTGCTACTTTTTCTTTGATGACGCCCTTGTTCTGCGTATCTTCCAGTTGCTGGCGGAGTAGAAGGTTTTCACTCTGGAGCTGGGCCAATCGCTCCTGCATGGATTCCTCCTTCATCAGAAACTGGCTTACTTGATCTTTCTCCAGGTGTCGAGCACGATCGCATTCCTTTGCCTGACACTGGGCTTGACTTAATTCTTTTTGTGTCGTCTCTAAAAGCAAGGTTTTTTCTCTGAGCACTCGTTTCAACTCGTGAAGCTCGTTTTGGAGACTATTAGCTTTGTTTTCAGCTTCACTCAGCTGCTGAGACAGGCTCTTACTGGTTTCTTGCATATCAGAGAGGTCACGATGGAGCTTGTCTTGCAAGCGAAGCCACTCATCACGCTCTCTCTGAAGCGTTCGTTCGACATCACTTTTGGATGACTGAAGACGTTCAAGTTCTTGAGCAGCAGAGCTCAGGCGGCATCGGAACGATTCAAGTTCTGTCTCCAGTCTGTCTTTGCCTTCTTGTGTCTGCTCAAGCTTGGAAGTCAGCACTGCAGATTCTGTCCTCAGTAAGTTCAGCTGTCCGTCGTACTGAAGAACTGTTTGTGTTAAGGCTTCCTCGTTCCGTTTAAGTTCCTTTTTCAGATCTTCGTTTTTCTCCTTCAAGGCCTCATTCTCCTCTGAAAGTTTTCCTTCTTCCTCCTGGTGCTTAAGTCTTACTTGATCCAGTTCTCGTCTCAGCATAGCAATCTCATCTTGTAGGAACTGATTTTTGAGCAACGCTGCCTTTTCTCTCTCCGTGTCGGATTCCTGCATGAGAGAGAACATGAATAAATAAATAGCCCGTTGGGAAATAAATCTACAAAACCACTTCCGCACACTGTTCTAAACATCGCCAGTACTGAAGCAGGACTTCAAAGAGGAGAGTGAAATGTCATGAGCTGCTCTATGAACCCATGCACATGTGCAACGCATGCACACACTGCAAGCGTAACACACCCTTAAAACCTAAAGGAACATCCCAAATACACAAAGCCCTTTTTTGTTTTTCTTAGAGGGATTTTTTTTTCCTTAAGGGAAAACAGAAAAGGTATTGACACAGTGAAGTTACATTGGATTACTCAGTTTACCATCAAGAAGCAGAAAAAATGATGTAAGAGTTATTATGGCTTCGGAACAAACATGGTGCAATTTCATTAGTTAGAAAAGTATCTGCTTACCTCTGGAGTTTTTTCTGTAGTTCTTGTCTCTTCCTCTAGCTCCTTCTGTCTCCAAAGGTGGTGGCTCCAAACTCCTTCTTGCAGGGCTCTGGCACTCTTTTCCTGAGAGAGCTGTCTCTGCGTTTCATCACGCTCTTCTTCAGTCTACAGGAATAAAATTAAATCGCATGCACCTTGAGAAGAACAGAGCTAGCAATATCTTCCCGTTTTCCTTTGGGTTTGTAACTATTTTTTTGCTTCCCCACAGTTTTGATAATCCACCTACAAGTAATAAATGGTAATTTTCTTCTGAAAAATCAAGAGGAAATACGGAATGTTTTGTAGTAGTTCAGAAAAATAACCAAGTCAGCTGTCCTCCAAATTCAGAAGCAGCCAACCATGTCGGTTGTAGACCCTCAGGGCAACCACTGACCAGGTCAGCAGAACAGAGCCCTGTGCTGAAAAAGCAGCCATCCTGCCAGCCCCTGAGAAAAGCTTTGAGTATCTGAAGCAGCAAGAAACTTCACTGCTTCAATACTAAACTAGAAACCAAAGTCAAAGGCCAGTTGCTGTGAGACCCACGCCCCTAGCTTGACCCAACTTCATCCCCCCACTCTGAACTGAACAGCTGGCCCACAGCACAAGTATTTCAAGGGCCCCCAGTTACAAACATATGGCAGAAGCAGGAAAAGACAAAATAAGCCTCATCAGTGGTAGGGCCCAAGTCAAAAGGAAGCTCTCAGGGGCTTCTGGATCTTACTCCTCCCCACGTCTCTGGTGGAAACCTCCATGTCCTTCACAGAAAGTACCTCAGAATCCCAAGGAGACTCAGTATCTTCCTCTTCCTCTGCTCCCTCTGCTGGCGGGGCACCTACAAGTGAGGTAAGAAGGGAGAAACCCAGCGTCTGTATTTCGCTCTGCTGCTCCCCATCAGTCAAGCCCTGCATCCAAACACGCGCAGTGGCTCCACTGCTGAGGACAAACTAAGAAGTGAGTGTTATTCCAGGGTTTCTTCACGCCCACTCTCACATCGTGGTATCTCCTCGACACCGCCACCTCCTCTTGCCTCCTTGACAGCGGAAGAGGGCGATGCACAGCAGCAGCCACAGCTACAAGCAACACCCAACACATGTTTGCCTAACATTCAGGATGGGACTCCAGCACGCTGCAGTCATGGGACATTCAGCTGAGGCCACCTGGTCTCCAGCCTACAGCTCCAGAAGGTGGCAGCTATGACCACTTTCCACTGTACAGGAGGTACTGTAGGAACACTATCCAAAACATCCTCACGCTAACATCACACAAATCACCAGGTAGCAACGCTCCTGTTGCAGTACTACCAGGAACGATCCTCCTTAACAGACATTGCCGTTTAAACATGGAGGCTCCCAGCTCAAACACTCACCCCAAACACACAAAAGCCATTTCTATCTCAGGAGGTTAACACCCAAATCTCTTCTCTACCAGTCCAATGTAAGGCTCAGTCTCAGCGTTTCCTGGGCAGATCAGACTCTCCTCATTTCTCTGTCAGATACAACTGAGTCAGCATTCACTTGTGTGGAGACTTTCTTGCAACCTTTCGCAACACCCACCTACCTGTAAAAGACACACGAGTGTCAACAGGTTCCTCCGCCTTTTCAGCAAGTTCTTCATCTGTTTTATGATCATCACCACAGACAGCTCCAGTTCCACGCTGAGCTTCCCCTTCACACGCAGCATCACCAAAATACTCCAGCTTCTGATTAATGTCCCCTTTCCGTTTTGTTTCCCCATCCTGCTCCTCCTCCAGTATGTCATTAGACTGAGTTTCTTCATCTTCCAGATCTTCCTTCTCCTTTTTATCTCGTGTAAGATCTTCCTTCTCCTCCTCTTCTTCATCATCATCTCCATTGTCATTTTCAGCATCTGAGGTATCGTGATGCAACAATTCCCCACGTTCTCTTTTGTTCAGGTTTCCGTGGGACCGGGGTCTTTTTTTGACACTTTTCTTTGGTGACTTAGGGCTTTCAGTTCCAGAACCATTACGATCATCTTCAAGCACAAGAAAAGGAAAAACACATGTGAACAACAGGAGTTAGGTAAGGAGCAATAGGCACCTTGCTACATTAATGCACACGAGTCAGCTGGGAACGGCTGGAAAAGGAGCCAGGTAGGGGATGGGCAGGACGGAGGAAGGACTTGGCCACGGACAAAGGCTTAGGAGGGAATTAAGATCTTCATTCTAACAATAGCACTTCTTTTTGTCTGAAATGACTACGTGCTGTGTTTCAAAAGGCTACTTTGCTTGTTTGCTACAGCAAACCCCAATTATTACAAAATACTTAACAAGTCTACTTTCATATATCAGTACGTCACGCAATCTTTTCCAAAGAGCTTACTGTTTTCCCTGAATTGCTGGAAAGCCTTCATTAACAGGACCAGATTTGGCTTCTGCGGCTCCTGCAAATAAAGATTTATGTAAGCAAAAGCATTTTTTGAAACAGTAATAACAACCAATTCTTTATTCACCTCAAATCTTGAGCAGTAAACATAACCAGGCTGTCCTCCTGACAGTGCTCAGGTGATGGCTCCCCCCTGCCCCCCGTCGTTCTAACTACACAAACACTCCTCAGAGATGCTCCAGACATGACTGAAGAACTTGATAACCCCTCAGAACATGAGTAAACACGGCAGGGGCGAGAGCTGGCAGCTGACAAGAAAGAATACTGCCCAAGCATTCACAAAACACAGGGAAAACACGCAGCGTGAGATTACACGCAAGCCCAGGCGGCCAGCTCATGGAAGAATAAAGATGGCCCATTTGAGGAACTCCTCCTTGGAGCGCCCTTGAGGAGCCTGAGGAGGAGGAAAGGACAAGTAGGTGGTGAAGGATTTCAGTAGATCCTGACACACAAATGCCCTTTATCGCTTAGGAGTCTATCACCAAATTCATGGGAAACAATCACAAAGTGTGGTGAAGACCAGAAGAGGTTGTAATAGCAACTTAAAAACTTCTCAGCCCTGCAAATCTGCCTCAAACGAGCAAGAAGAAACAAAGCAATGTGGCTGTTTATTTTGTCACCTATTGCCCTTGGGCCCCAAAGCACAAACCTCCTGCATGCTCTGCCACAGCTACAGGCCTTTCAGGCAAAACTCACAGCAGAAGAAAGGCTGGCAGGCCAGAGACTGCTTCTAAGGACAAAACAGCATTTGCTGGAACTGCAGTTTCTTTCAATCCCAGAGAAAACTTGCCTTCAAACCGCTTATGTTTACAGGACGTTTTGTCTGTAAGGGCACCATACCTTGGGGTGGAAATCAAGTTCTTCATCCTCCGAAGTGTGCCAAGTGTCATCACTCCCCTCTTTCTCAGAACTTCTTAAAAAACAAAGCAAAATGACTACTGTGTCTCAAATTATTCCTCAAGTGAGCCTTAGGTATTTTAACAAAGTAAGTCTCACCTTATTGAGTCTCCTTGGGAAAAGTCATCAACTGCTGTTCAAAGAGGAATCGACACGTTGACGTTAGATTTGGCACGCAAAAATGAAGCGGTACATGTACATAACTCTACAGGTCAGAACACAATCAAACTTGGGGGAGTCAATTCAACACAAGATGGCATGAATGAATGTGTTTCCAAAACAACTGCTTTTTCAAGCCATACGGAAGTAAAACCAAAACCAAACCAGGCCAGAGTTATATTTCCTTTGGACTCTTATACCCAGAAGCTTAAGAAACTTCTCTACCCTAACAGAACATAGGACAGCATGAGCGTGCTATGGTAGTAAACAGTTAACAGAATGGCAGTGGTTTAGCAAGACGCTCAGGAAGTGAACCTCCAAAGTACTGATCTTACACCCGAGCACACATCACACACAGAGATTTTACCACGTTATGTAACGTTATGCTATCTACTACACTCTCTGCTCTTCCACCCCGTTACAGATTATTCTGGAATGGTCATTTGTTTTCTCCTCATACGTACTGGAAGCTGCTGCTAGGTCCCCTTCAAAGCCACCCCTTCTCTAGGCTGAACAAGCCCAGTTTCCTCAGCCTCTCCTCAAAGGGCAAGCACTCCTGCCCCTGGTGACTTGGATGGCCCCCAACTGAACGCGCTCACTGCTGACAGACCAATCGCTCTTGCACTGCGGGCTCATAATTACACCCAGGAAGCTGGGCACAATCCAGGGAGTGCCAAGGAGGGGTGAACAACCACCTTCCTCAATCTCTTGGCTACGCTGCTCTTAGTACAGCCCAGGACACTGGTGATCTTCCCAGCTGCCAGGGCAGCAGGCTGCCTCATGCTCAGCTCACTCTCTGCCAAGACCCCCCGCGCCTTCTCAGCAGAGCAGCTCCCCAGCCAGGCAGTCCCAGCAGGTTTTGTAGAAAGGGCTTGTTCCTCTCCATGTGCAAGGCTTGGCGTTTGCCCTCGCTGAATTTCAAGACAGACCTGACAGTCCATTTGCCCAGCTTGTCAAGGTCCTTCTGAAGGGCAGCACGGCCCTGAAGCATATCGACTGGTCCCCCCACTTTGGGGGCATGCATCGTAAAACCTGGTCGTAAAACCTCTCACCGTAGGGCCTGAGACGTAAAGCACAAGACGACTTCATTTATATTAACATCTTAATTTTCTAAGATTCCTCTAGGGCAATGGGAATTCCTAAGCATGGATTGCATTTTACAGACTCACTGAAGAGTCAATTTTTTCATCACAAGGTAATGTCACTGTTTTTCTGCGCCACCAGTTAAAATGGTTTTTTAAAAGTTTATTTCATTAAATTAACCAAAGTGGAAGCAAAGCATTTTTTTACTGTAGATCAAAACTACGTCCAAGAAGGTACAGTAGACACACACACTGCACGGTTGTTGGCAAAAACGTTTCTTTTCCAAGGCCGTTTTTCCTGAATATGTCTCTACAGCACCTCCACAGTCACGGATGCTGAGAAATAAGATGACTCACTAAAAGGAGCTTAGTGCAGGTGAACTATTAATATTAAAACAAAGACACACACACTCAGTGGAAATCAACAAGCCGGGTCTTCCTGCTAACTCACCTGCTGCTTTCCAACTAGAGAGAGATGAACAAGCACTCAGGAAGAACCGACTGCTTCTGCAATTGGATTTTCCCAACCTGAATGGCCATCTACAGCTATAAGTACCCACCTAAAACCCAAACCACTCCGGTCTAGTTCCTTCCCTGTGCCCCTTCTCTCTCCCTACAGGAAAACCTACACAGGTGGGCAAACGCACAGGCAGAAGGCCACAACCCTGGAAGCAGACATGTAGCACACAAGTCACAACTACCTTCGCAGCCTGACAAGAGGCACCTCCAAGTAGCGACAAAGAAGCACATTCACAAAACTCCGTTGCTACCGGCTAAAGCCAAGGGTGAACACAAGAAGCTCTAACAACACAAACCACCTAAACAAGAGGCCAGAGAGACTCTCCTTATCAGCAACCCCAGGGTTAAGGATCCTACCTCCTCTGTCCGCAGCAGGTGCGCCCAACATAAAGCCAGCATCTCCTGCCTGGCGAGGAGGGCTAAGGGTTGCGATGCCTTGTGCGCCACCTGCAGAACCTGCTCCTGTGTTCTCCCAGTCTCCATGGTCTGTCAGTTGTTCGCTAAGACTAGAGAGAGAAAGAGAGGAAATATATTTAGTAAAAAATAGCCACACACTCGCACATACCATTTAACAGAATGGTTAACGGCCACTTAGTATCCATCCTCCACATCTTCCTCGCCACATAAATTCACATACACTAACACAGCACTGCTCGCAGGACTCTCGCACACGTCCATATTCACTACCTAGTATTCTGTAGATGCATATTCACACCTATAAAGTTATTAACTCCTGCTTGGTACCCTTTTGTCAGCCTACCTCTGAAGCACACATAACCACCTCAGAGAAGGAACACCCACAGCTGCAAAGCTATGCAGAAGAGGAGTAGTTCTCGTCAGGGTAGTGGAAATCAGGAAGGACAATGGTGCTGCTCCAGGGACAGTGTTCACACGCATTTCAGTGTGCCATGTTCCACCTTCGGGTAACTTCATGCTACAAACACTTTGTAGAGTTTATACTGGGCAGATGTCAACTTGGCCACAAAACTCAAAATCTAACAGAGATTTCTGGGTCTAAATTTTCCTCAACTTCCAAATTAACATTACACACAGGAATGATACGTAGCAGAAGCGCGGAGCACAGCTTCAAGACGGGACTCACACACCGTTAAACATTTGTGCTTCACCAAAAATGTTCAAAAGCCCCACTGAAAACTTATTCTAATGATAAACTTAAAAATTTACCTAGAATGTCCATGAATAACAGCATAATCCGCAGCTGTCCGTCCATTGGTATCTTTATGGGAAACATCAGCGCCATAATGAAGAAGAACTTCTATCAAATTACGCTCCCCACCAGAAGCAGCTCTCATAAGTGGGGTCCTGAAACATCCAAAATACGGCAATACATCATTTTACACATACAATGTAAATCTTTTTATTCATATTCAGTTTCAAAGAGAGTATTTTCTCCATTACTTGAAAATGAACTAAAGAAATGAACTTTCACAAGTCACACAGAAATAGCTGCTCCCACGTGGCTCCCTGGTTTTATTTCAGAGCTCATTCCCATGCCTCTCAACAACTCAGCCTAAAGAATACTAGAGACACCCACGCAGAGTTTTGACAAAGCCCTCACCTTTCACACTGATCTCGAGCATGCACATCAGCTCCTTCTATAAGGAGAAACTCCACCATCTCTACATGATGTAGAGAGACAGCAAGCATAAGCGGGGTAAATCCCTCCTGCAAGGTCAGATCAAGAAATCAAGTTAAAATTCAAAGTAAAATAAACCTTCAAGAGAAAGAGTCACGCAACTCTTTGAAAGAACGTCTTTCAAAAACATAAAAGTTTACCTTATTCTGGGCATCAATCTCGGCATTATGCTCAAGTAAAAGCACTGCTACAGAAGTACTGGGAGACACGACTGCAAGGTGAAGGGCGGTGTTGCCGTCAGCGTCTGCCAGGTTCACGTCGGCACCGTGCTGCAGCAGAACAGCCACACATTCTTCTTGCTGGCACTGTACTGCCTGGGAACAACACACACACAACAGGAAAAACTTCCAACGTTTACATTTCACACTCAAAACTGCCCCAGCTTCCCAGGGATGGAAAAGAAGAGCCTCTTCAAAGATGGGCTAACATACGCCCATTCCACACTACTTACAACATGCACGTTTCTGCACAGGTCTGCGTGAAGCATCCCGCCCGCCAGACACCTCTCGTTTCAGGCACTGTCGATAAGCCCCACTTACAAGCGCGTAACACATTCCACGTACCTTCATCAGTGGTGATCTGTTCTCACTGTCCAAAAGATTTAGCTCCCACTTGTTTTCTACTAGAGACGTAACGACGTCCACATGGCCATTGGCACAAGCAAGATGCAGAGCTGTCCTAAAAACCAGATATGTTAAATTAGCCCAGAGAGACAGCTAAAGAAATTCTTTCAGGCTGAGACAAATGGAGAGGGCCACAAGCTTCGCTTTGCAAAAAGCAATCTGAAGAGATTCTTTTTCATTCCTTTACCACTAGCAGCAACTGCACACCAAACGCCTGCGGCGGGTTAGCAAAACCTTCACAGCTTCCGCTCAGGGAGGTGACATTTTCTTCACTGTAGAACTCAATCTGCACAGATTCCCTTGCCCAGGCACCGGTCACTGCCTCCAGCAGGACTACACGCGTGCCACAGCAACAGAGACCAAAGCTTGGCAATCTGAGGACTGGGGCAACTAAACCTCGGTGTCCTTCTACGATCATTCACGTGCCAGAAGCGCAGCAGAGATGTGGGAGTGGGTTATACAGCGACAAGGTTAGTGTCTCCCTGCACGGGGAGGAGTTCTGCATTGTCTCTTGCTTAAGCAAGCAGCAGACCCAAGAACACACTTGCATCAAAGCCCCTCTGACAACATGCAGCAAACCCAACAGCAGAACCCTGTAATCCTGGTTACAGAAAAGCAGTATTTGACCTTCTTGACACGGGCAACTATCACAGTCCTAAACAGCCTACTACAGAGGCAGTCCTCTCCAAGGAGGGCATACTGTGCTTCCACAAGCCGTGACCAGCAAAAGAAAATCACCCTTTTTTCTTCATCTTAGACCATTGCCAGAAAGAAAAGGGCTCCTTCAGACCACAGAACATCTCTAGGTCCGACGTCAATTCAGCAGCCTGCTTGTACCCAAAGACACCATCACCCACAAAGTCCTGTTTCCCCCTGTATGTTCACAGCTGCCTGTCCCAGCAGGCACCCAAAGCTGTGTTCTGCCACCCAGCCCTGGGGACCCTGCCCAGGCTCTCTTCCTCCTCCTGCTGCTGCAATCCTACGCTCATCACCCATGGCGTAGAAGAGAACCGCTGATGCCTGAGCAGCTGCAAAATAACCCCACTGGGGGATCACAGGGAAACTGGCAGCAGGCAACTGACTGAATCAGCCACAGCGAAAGAGAAGGCAGTACGTTTTGTTTGCACAAAACGCACTCAACCCACCTTCAACTGCATCTCCCATCGCCGGCTGCAGAAACAAATACGGACTGGCAACACCCAGGCACACTACCCACATTACTCAAGCGCATGCTTACCACGCTCTCCTTGCTTCTCCTACAAATCCAGCTAGGGTGGGGTGTTTTCAGGGCAATGAACTAGCTGGCTGGCAAAAGTCTTCAAGACAGACAGCCTAGGCAGATGAGCTACTCTGACAAAAGCAGCATCTCTTCAGAACAGCAGGAAGGTTTGGACTCTGAGCCTTTTCAGGAAAGACATTCAAGGGTTGACAAATACAAGACCCAAAACCTCCAGCCGTTTCCCTCATGCCCACGATGGATCACCAAGGAGCCATGCTGCAGCCCAGGCCTTCTCCTTAAGATACACTTCTCCACTGCTTGCTGTGCTCGACTCAACCCCCCCCCACAACAGCACCTGCCAGAAGCAGCAGCTTCTCCTTCAGTAGCTGCCCCATCTCCCAAGCCAAGGTCCTGATGAGCTGCTCCAAAGCCTCAGAGCGAACAACTAAACAATTGCCACCTGAACTCACACTGCTGCCTCGGCTGCCACAGGGCAGTCACAAAAGGCCCGTCAGGCAACGGCACGTGCTGCACCAACATCCCACCCGTTTATTCGGTGCTGTGACCCTTGCCCAGCTGCACTGCTCACCTCTCCTTCAGTTACTCCCTGTTAACGCAGGGCAGCTTTCTCGGCTCAGCTGCTAAGCCTGCACGCTGAGCCCTCCAAGCTGCACAGAGGCAAGCAATTGCAATTCGGCTGCAAAGCGTGGCCGCAGAATGGCCAGGAGGCTCCTCCAGCAACCCACCTCTGGGGGGCTGCCGCCGGCAGCCCTCTCCTGCGCCCCCGGGCACGGAACTGAGGGCACCGAGGAGGCCGGGGCCAAAGGGGAAGGCGACAGTCGGATGCCGGGCCGAATGCACGGGCTTCTGGCGGCACAAGCCCGAGTCCCACCCCCCGCCGAGCTGCCGAGGGCCGTAGCTGCGGCCCGGGGCTTCTGGCGCCGCCGGCCCACCCACCCCCCCAGCCGTCCACCCCCCCGGCGCTGGTCCCGCTCACCGCTCCGCCTTGGCCCGCCCGGCGATGCCGCACTTCTTCAGCGCCTGCCGCACCGGGGCCAGGGCGCCGCTGGCGACCGCGCGGTGCAGCTTGCCCACGTCCTTCTGCCGGAGCTCGGAGGCACCAGCGGGGCAGGGCGGCCCGGCGCTGCCGGGCGACGGCTGCTCCTTCTTCTTCTTCCTCCCGAACCCCAAGAACCTCTTCATCCCGCGCCGGGGACGCGGGCCCGGGCCCGCCTCAGGGCAGCGACGGCGGGAGGCACCTGTCGGGCTGTGCCGGGCACGGGCAGGGGAGCGGAGCCGCCAGCAGCAGCTCGCTCCGGTCCGGGTGCTGCGAAGCGAACCACCGTGGCGCTGGCAAACCGGGGACAGGGACGCGTTCCCTCGGTGACGGCGGCACCTCCTTGAGCACCGCCTACCGCGCGATGGCGACCCCGCCCACGCACCGTTGGAGGGTAACGGCCGGGGCGCGCGGGCGGGTCCGCGCATGCGCGGCTTGTGGATGGCCGGCGGTGGGGGCGACGGGCCGACAGCGCCATCCGCTGCGGAAAAGTCCTGGTCGCGACAGGGCCCTGCCAGGGCCCGGCCCGGCCCGAGAGACCCTACAGCCCCTGTCCAATGTGACACGTTTCACAAGGGTGTCAATCAAAAGAGCCCTGTGATTAGAGCCAGCTGTAGGCGGTAGGGCCTTTGGCAGCTCGTTGGGCTGCAGTGTCGGTTCACACCCTGAGGAGCAGAGACTGCTGCTGGGGCTGTGGGTACAGGCCCGTAGGCACCGCAGGAGCTGCTGACTCGTTAGGAGCCAACAGAGGGGCCAAAGGAGCAGCTGGAATCTACCACTAAACCAAACAGCAGCTGGTTGGGTTCCTTTTTGACCAGCTTCTTGATCTTTGTTCACACCATTTCTTTGGTCTCTGGCTCCTGGGTGATACCTAATGTTTTGGGGTTAGTTTTCATGTAGCTCACAGTCGCGGTCCTGCTGAGGGTACAAGCAAAAGGCTCATTACATGGGGCAGGAGGTTCATTGTTTGAATCAATCTGGTACCAGCCAAAGGCCATTTTGGTTTTACATCCCAGACATGCCCTGACATACCTAACGGTGAAGGGTGATCACCTGCAGAGGAGGGAAAAACATCATTTCAGTGGTTTTTACCCCAAGTGTGCTTTGGTGTACACGGGAACAGTGAATCGTCAAAGCTGTAATGCCTATCTGCATGCACCTGAGGAGACGAGAACTGGCTAGGTGGACTTCCGTAGCCGGTTGCTTTCCAGCCAGACCTGGAACGTGGTGGTTCTACAATTAAAGCTGAGGTTAGGCCAGGACTCAAGCAAAAGGCGCAGTGCAGGCTTTCGTTAAAACACAGAACACGAGTGGAGCAAAAGGATGCATCGACCTTCGTAAGAAACATTTTGACAGCTGTGTCAGGCTAAAGAATGAAGAGTAGTCAGCCTGCTAGTCAGAAAAAATAGATCTGGTTCTTCTTGTTAGTGTAAAATAAAACAACTGTGCAGCAATAAACCGACAGGGAAGTGCAATGTGCCTGAAATCCATTTAAGAGACTTTATTTTCAGACTGAAATAAATACAGATTCACATCTAAAATCCAGGAGAGCCGGTTTCAAGTTCAGCCATGGCTGGAGGGAAAAAAAAAGACAAGATTCCTGGTGTTACTTTTACAGCAGACTGGGCCAAATCCATCCCTGTAAAACCATCATTTGCTCCCCAAACCAAACACACCCCGACTCCGAGCAGAGGAGCAGTGCTGTTCAGAATGCACCCAGATGCACAGCAGTGGCCTTGTGCCCATCCAGACACACGGAAAGAGCTACGAAGCAACTGCTGAACGCTCTGTGATCACAAGCACGCAGGAACGGCAGGAAACGCTCTCGGGGCCTACCTGCTCTGAAGCAGCACCAGTCACTGCAAAGCGGTGACTCTGGAGAAATCATTACCGTGACACAGGTGGAATTCCTCTTCGGACCCCTGGCCTCGTAGGATAAAGCACCTCTAGGCTATACATTACAAGCATTCCACTCATCTTACGTTTGCCTAACCACGCTGAATGATCTTTCCCTCAAGAAAGGTGATCTTTTGCCACTGAGGATACCCTTGCTTCTTCAAAAGACTGAAACATATAAGCTACAGATAGAAGCAGTGAGTAAGAGACACAGGAAACCCAAGCACTATCAGCGGGGAATGTGTAATGGCTCAGTGCTGAATGCAGTTGATGTACATGGAGGGAGATGTGATGGCTGAAGCCCATAAAAATCTTGTCTCATGGATGTTTGCTCTTTGTGCTTGGGGATTAACTGTAGGGAAAGGTGACTTCAGCTTAATCCGGGTGTCTCTGCCTGGGGGAACAGGGTTAGTTTTCTGTGGGGTTTTTTCCAGGTCCTGCATAACGTTCCATACAATACTTTGGGAAGGGGCAAGTTATCACAGTCTAAAGTGGAAAGCTAGCAGAAAAAGCCCTGTGCTTACACAGGAACTTGACTGCTCTCAAGCCATTATTCGAAAGAGTTAGCAACAGGCATCATCTGCCTCACAAACGCTCCTAACATAACGACACATTACCCTGTTCAAGTTCTTGGGTGATTTTTTCATCCAGTTCCCGCTGTACCTAGAATTATACAGAAAATATACAGTTAGTATTTTAACAGCTACAGTTTTGTAATATTAAACTTGTAAAACATTCTTAAAGCCCACACATAACGTGTTAAAAGCTAAAAATATCATCCCAAACATCTTGGTTTGGGGGTTGATTTTTTTAATGAAGAGAAACTCGTGGTCAGGCAGGCGGTGGCACTCTCACGGCTGGGCAACATTCACTGCAGCACAGAGCAATGTGGAGCTCACCAGCTGGGTTAGAACGGGGCACTGACAATATAGACACGGGAAGAGAGCAGAGTGGAGCTGGTTCTCTTTATTGTTATTGCAAATACCCTGACACACACATCTAAAGATAGAAAGACACAAGCTTTTCTTGCGCGCTTTGTACTACGAGAAGCTACCAACGACTACAGCTTGTGCACAGCAAGTGCTGTGGGGTTCGTTCCGTAACCAAAATCAGCTTGGATCGCTCGAAAGGAGCGCTTAGCCCTTTCTCCCCTGAAGGTGATTTTCAAAATAGACAGCATACAGCTTCCAGGCCTATGACGGCCACGAAGATGCTGAAGGGCTTGGACCACCTGAGCTACGTGGAGAGGCTGAGGAAGCTGTGACTGTTGCTGTACTGGAGCAGAGAAAGCTCCAGGGGACCTTATCTATGTGTGTAAATCCCTGCTGGGGGGAGTAAGGAAGACGGAGCCCAGTAAAGGACAAGAGGAATGGGCACAAAGCGAAAGAGAGGAAATGGCATTTTAACAGAAGGCATTTTTAACTGTAAGCATGGTCAAGCCATGGAACAAGTTGCCCGGAAAAGGCTGTGGGGTGTCCATCCTTGGAGACGTGCAAAAACCTGGCTGGACCTAACCCTGAGCCACCTGCTACGGCTGACCCTGCTTTGAGCAGGGGGGGGTTGGACTAGATGATCCTCAGAGGCCCCTTCCACTCTCACCCATTCTGTGATGCTCCGATTTCAGTACCGCCTCCCTGAGGGAAGAAGTATTGTAGGAAACGAGCAGGCTGGCCTAGCAACGGGCCAACAAAGGGAAGAACTGAAACACTGTACAATGGACTCCACAGGCCGCAGAAAGCAGCCGCCTCAGGAAGGGAAGCACTCTGCAAACCTCCACGAGAGGAGCAGTCCCAGGCAGGAACCCCAAGGGCCAAAGGAGCGGGGCCATAAACCAGCGGAGTGGAGGGAAGGGCCCTCTCCCCAGGACTACAGGGAGAGCTGCAACCGAATTCACCAGCTCCTCCAGGGGAAGGACCACTCAGTGGCACTTTGTGGAACAGTCTGTGCCTTCACAGCTACAAGAGGCTAGCACAGAGCTGAAAGAGCAGTGGAAAAGGACCCCTCAAAACCCCAAACCTTCTCTGCAAGCAGGTACAAGCAGCAGCAAAATCCTTGGCAGAAGGGACCCCCCTAACACATGAAGTGAGACACGGGTAGCAGGAAAAAAAGCAGGAAAACTAAAGCCTAAGCCAAAGGTCACCTCAGACCGGGAGCAATCCTAAGCAAAGCAGTAGGAGCTGAGGTGTCAGAAGAAACCACTTTCCCTCACTACAGCCCCAGACCTGGAAAGCAGAACAGCGACTGCTCTCTCTTGTGCACTAAGTTCTGCATGGAGGTACTTCCCACCTGACTGCGCATCTCTTCAGGCGCTAACACGCTGGGTTCCCTGACAGCAGTCACCTCGGCAATTCTTTTTCAGAGAGCGGTATTGATTTACTACTTACCCACACGGGTTGCCTGAGCAGAGAGTAAGTTGGATCCTGTAAGACTCGATGAGCTGACACTCAGAGCCTAGGGATTCAGCTTCGGAACAGCGCTGGTACTCCAGACACAACTGCTGTTACTACCGAGAACCGTCTGAACATCGGAACCGGCAAGGAGGGTAAACCAGCCTACGCCTACAGTTTAAAGAAGTCCCATTACAACAGGCGAAATCCATACGTACGCGGTCATCTTACAGACGGTTCACTACCACGGAAGCCCTAACAATACAAATACACAGCGCGTCAAAGTACTCTGCAGCAGTCATTCCTTCATTTGGACAAGGAACAAGTGCAAGAGACTTGCAGGAGTAGGAAAACGTGAATGCATCACGAAGTTTCAATCAAAACCTAACAGTACAACATTTCCAGTATAAAACAGCACCCAACATTAAACAACACTGGCTACAAACCTTGCCATGCATGTGGCTGCAGAGAGGAGAGAGAGAACAGATTTTGTGATTAAGGAGCTGAGGGAGAAAGAAAAACGGCCTTCAATTCCAAGGTCTTCGGTGAGAAATAAGCACATGGCCTACAAGTAAAAAAGCTAGCAATACAAACCCTGCTACAACCCAAGAGTGCAGATGGAAAACAAAATCAGAAAAGGAGCAGAAATCGAGAGGCAGAGCAGGATGCAGACATTGCCCTTCTCACGTTGTGTGGCAAAACTGGTATCACTAATCCACTAACTCACACTGGCTGCAGCGAGCAGAGTTCACTCTTCTGCGTCCAGACACCCAACATTCATTGTCACCAGCCTTTCACACGGCTGCTGGGATTTAGGCTTGACTTTTGTTAAACCTAACAACAGGACTCCAGTGCCCAAAACTCCTTGCCACAGACATTCCTTGCCTTGGGCTGTGAACGGAAGCAGCAGCTCCCAAAGGATGGTGCACAGACCACGAGCAGTACCTCGTCTCTGTGCTTCACCTGCTTGATTCAATTTAGTTCTGGGGGGGGGCCGACATGCCAATTCATGAGCAGTTTGGGAGTCAGCAGACCACATCATGAAGACAAAAAGACCCCATCAAAGACCTCTACTCCGGTAAAAAACAGGCAGTACACACGCACATCCTTCTCATGACACAAGTCCTACTACGAAACAAGTTTCAGCCCTCCTCCTTCCAGAACCGAATGAACGCTCGTGGCTGCAGTCACTGTCACCACACGCACAGAATTTTTCAAGTACTTGCAATTGAGTCCTCACTACTGGAACTCTAATAAAAACCAAAACAACCAAAAATCCCACAGACATTTGCATCTGAGTGGCATTTTGCTGGTTACTTCTGCCCAGATGACCTTTTTTATAGTTTTCAAGCTACTTTTGCCCCTCCGTTTCAAGGGTCTTGATTTCTAGTAGCGTATATATTTGATAAGCCAAAAGGGGCTAGACTGGAGTCCCAGAGCCAGCCTTCTGCTTGCAGTGAGGGAAAACAGGCAGGCTGAGGTTTCCAGCTTTTTAATAAGAGAACCTGGCAGATATAGTAAGAAATGGCTACGATCTCGCAGGCTTAGCAAGAGTTTTACTCACCTTCGTTCAAGGAAGAAAACGTTCTGGTTTCATACTAGATTAGAATGAAAAGCTAGTCCTGAGGAGACAAACTGTGTCTAGTTAAGAGCCCATTATCCCCAGCTCCTCTGCCGAGGAGGAAGCTAAAAGCATTCCCCAGCGCATGGCAGTCCATCACAAAACGTGACAGACCTGTGCTCTGAAAAGAAACTTGGGTGCTGTTGAAGTCAGGACACTGAGCGAGAGCCGCGTCACCGTTCTCAGATCTAATGCTCCCTTTCCCTGACATCAGCTCCAACGGTTTTCAACAACGGATCTGGGAACCATTTCTCACAAAAGGTTCAAGCAGCCTAAGTAACTACTGGAAATATATATCTGCATATATTAGCAACTGCATAAAGGCAACGAGCTAGGAAATAGCCTTTTAAATTATTTAGTTTCTGTACTATACTAAAGGGAAGCCAATAAACTAGGAAAGGTATCTACCTCGATATTGACAAAACTTTGACATGCCCAGAGTTTCAATTTCTTCTGGAAAATTAGAATGGAAAGGACTACCTGAAGAATGTTGCTGCAATTCAGCTAGGAAGCACTGAGCACTCACACCTCCGTTCCCTTCACCATCTTTTACCCTGTTCCTCCTCCTTCTTCTTCTTCCAGAAAGGCACTTCTCTTTTCACCTAGGGCAGCTTTTTTTTCCTAGGAGGGGGAGGGTTTCCTCCTCTGCCTTTTTCTTCTTTTAACATCTTGCTCCCATCTCTGTCCTTTCTTTTCCTCACTTGTTCCCTGCTCCCTACCCTTCTTGTTCCCTTGGCCTTATTTCACTTTTGCAGCGGCTCCCTGACTTCTGCCTCCTTTCCACCGCTTGCACGCGCAACAGCCCTGCAGACGGTCCCGTAGTAACGGCCTCCCGAGGCCGTTTTCACGTAGTAACACACAGGAGGAACTACAAAACCCAATGCCTCCTACGCATCCTGCACATCCTGCACTGAAGTGGAAAGTGAGAAGTTACGTGACCCCGTTCACATCATCCTGTGTTTGAAGCATCCCTTTGCTGGTATTGATGTACTACAGCAAGTTCCAGCAAAGAAACTGCTAGAATGAAGACCAGTGAAGAAGGAAAAGGTGTTTCAAGCAAAGGTGTCTATGACGAGTGCTGAATCCCACCAAAGTTTGGTGTTTTAAATCGGTCACACATACTCTCCAGTTTCACGAAGAGCTTAGCTGGGGACTTCCTATGCCACAGTATTCTTTATCAGCTTCTCTTGCAAAAGAACGTAGTTACACAGTTCGTTACTTAGATGTCGGCAGTTTTTGGTCTTGGAGCACCCTTGGAAATTTACACAACCCTGATGACCAAAGTCTTCATCCCGATCACGTACAGTCACACACCGTTCTGACGCTTAGCAGCTGTTTAGGCGTATCAGACCCTATGGCTTGGAATTATAAATGGATGCTAACTTTAGGATAGCAAGCACAGCCTGGCTTACGGATACTCATCAGCAGTAGTCGAGAACAGTATTTCAAAATGCTTACCTGGGCCACATAGGCTTCAACCCTGCTTCTTGACGACAACGCGGTCCTGGCCGAGTTTAGGAAGCTGCCTCCCAGGCTCAGACTCCTGTTCAGGGCCAAACTGCTGCCCAGATGTCCCAGCCCAGCTGAATACAGAACTGGACTTGCAGCCACACCTTCACTGACAATGCTGCTCCTCAGTAAAGACTTGCTTCTGTGGCGCTCCTGAAGGAGCTTAGCCTTGGCTTCGGCCACTCTCTCGGTAGCTCTGAAACATCCAGAAGCAGAGAAAGCATTACCTTCGGCAGCGACACTTCCACAAAGTTACCCTCCAGGTCTTTCACTGTTATTGGACTTCTGGAAGTGAGCGGCATTAAGGGCATCCAAAACAAGAACATCGTTTGAGCTGAGGGCTTTCGGAGAACCTAGTTCGACGTCACCCTACCTGCAAGGAGCAGCAAGTTACCAACACTTAGGACTTCTCAGCATTAGGGCTTCAAAGCAACCTGTGAATGGCACGTGTTTACACAGCTGCTTCTGAACAGCGTGTCACCTGCAGCACAGCTCTGGGCTACCCCCCTTTCCCCAGGGAAGCTCAAACCCCAGACACGCTGCTGAAACAGAAGCCAAAAAGCGATGATTTTTTGCTTCCCAGAATAAACGCTGTTCTCTGAAGGACCTGTCCTTATTCAAGCAGTGAAGGTCCTGAAATTTATCTTTTCTGCATACACAGAATAAGGGGAGGAGATTATTAGAGCCGGGCAAAAAGGCTGCCTGTGAAAACACAGTCGAGTTAGTAAATACGCTGTTAATGCCGTGAGCAGCGGTGTTACTGCTGGAATACTAAAGAGAAACGAAGACAGTCCTCATGAAGAGGAAGGCTCTTAAGGTACTTTCCTCTCAAATATGCCATCTCATGCTCACCTACATGATGCTGACCAGATGCAGAAGAGGGATTTTAGGAGGAAAAGTGCATGAGGAAACAGCAGGATCTTATTGCTACTCCAAAAAAGCACGGACTTACCTTTCCAGTTTATTTGCTAGGCATCTTCTTATTTTCATTTCCTCCAGATACAGCTCTTTGAACCTTTCCGCTTCTGCCTGCGTGGATTCTTTCTGAAAAACACTGTCTTCCCGGGTATTTTTTACCCTGTCCAATTCACATTCGAGATCTCTAATTCTGTGCTGCAGCTGGTGTCTCAGTGAGGTGTGATGACTGGCTCTGATTTCTTCTAATCGGTCCTGGGAGGCTGCCTGCGTCTGAAGCAGATAATGCGCTTTCAACCACCGCAAAACAAAAATGTCAGTCTACCTCGGGCCAGCTTCTCACGGGGGGCAGGGAAGCATAGACAGCCCAAAAAAAACCCCGAATGCAGCAGTCCACTATTTCCACTCTTCTTCAGAAATCAGACAACCTGCTTGGCCAAGCCAAACGCAATGAGCTCTAGACACATCAGTTTATGCTGCAAAGCACCTTGGCAAATGTAACCCTCTGTCCAAGTAAGGGCACAGTGTCCTCATATGAAAGACCTTTCGATCGCCGACAGCAGGCCTATGAAACAGTGCAGTTCATTCAGCCATCATTAGATCTACCCTGTGGAAGTTTCTTCTGAGTTTCAGTACAACACTCGCTCCTCATTTCACCAGCCACCCTCTGAGTTTTTAGTTACAGACATTACGTACCTTGGTTTTAACCTCTTCCGATTCCTTCTGTAAGCGCAATTTGTCTTCCTCCAGATCCCTGCGGTAGCGGGGAGTAACTTCAAGTGCAGCTTCTGACGTGGACTGCTTTTTAAGAGCATCGGCAAGCTCCTGCTGCAGCTGTCTGACCATGCCCTAAGGAAACAGTTCCATGAACATGAAGAAAACGGCAAGAACATGAAATATGCCTTTAACTGATTTGATTATACAGTTAGACCTGTCTTCGGGTTGAACTCAAAGGCATGAATTTTTGCCTGCCACCAGCAGGCACCTGCACAGATGCTGACCTCTCCTCATCCTTCTCAGCTGAGCACCTCCAAACTACCAGCAGCTCTGAATGAGGAGTTCTGTTTCACAGCACACAAAAAAGGCTCAAGCACTGTTCTTCTTGGAACCATACACCAGCACACACGGCAAACACGTATTATCTTCCTAACAAAACCCAAAGAAACCTGTTGCCATGGAAGAGCTATAGTTCGACTGCAGATGTTACGCTGATCCCCAGAGGCAGGACTTTGTATCAGATCCATCCCTGCCCTACTCCATTATGCAAACAGAATTAAACGAATACACACATCTGAAAGCTCTTTGGAGATACCCTTTGAGCGTGTGTTGCAGTCTCCTTACCGCGCTCATTTCCCAACAACAACTGACTTGATACCCACAGATCACGTTCACAAGTATCCGGATGGTTCATACATACATCTAGAATCTTCAAAAGGAGCCTGTTATTTTGGTAGTAAGGACACAAAACAATTCACAGGCTAAAATTACTGACCATACTGCTGGAGGTTCCCTGTCCCCCACCTTAAAGTAACCGACCGATGAAGAATAAGGTGGTTACCTGACACACGTAGATATTTACCTCACGCAGAGGTTCTGGATTTGTTATGAGGAAGGAAATGGAATTTTACATCGCTATTTAAAATCATTAAGGGAGACAAACCTTACACTGGGCTGTCTAAATACTAAATGTGATTAGTTCCTGGTTTCCAGAAAGTAAAGGAAGATTAAACAAAATGCAGAAGGCACCTTTTAAATCACTGCTCTACCTGGAATTGCCAGAACACTCTTATCAGTCGCCCAGACCCTACCTGCTCCTAGGAACAGGTCTCATTATGCATTCTCCCCTTACCTAGGGCCTTCGTAACCGTCTACCTGTTCCTCACTCCTACTCCTGCCTTTATTTTCTTCTTCCACCCTTTTTCTTGACAAGAACAATCTCCATGCAGAAAGGGGAGCGACACTCGGTTCATACGTACACGAGCAACAAAATCATGCCGCGGCTCTGCACAGGAGCACGTTTCATGCTCATGCATCGCGCCCATTTGCAGAAAGACAGTTTAACTGATTTCTTCGTTAGGCTTCTATCCAGTTAATTACTCTTTCACAGAGCCACAGAGAAGGAACGCATTTAAATATGGCTACACGTCATAAAAGAGAGAAGGAAAAGCTTAGATCAGCGTCTGCAACGAACTTCTTGAGGAACGGGCAGGCCCCTTACAACCCCCAAAACACATACATAAGGTAACACCCGCACACTACTAATACGCCTCAATTTAGACAGCAACTTAGGGAGCCGCTGTTTTGTTTCTCCTTTGTAGAGGCTTAATATAAATTCACCGCCCATCGCGGCACTTGTCTGCACCTTCATTCCTCAACCCTGGCGCGTTGGATGGTTCTTCCTTTTATACCACGCTTCTTTGCCTCGTCAGTGCCGTACGTATATAAACCCCCATCAAACACACAAAACCATTCTATAGGGCATCAAATGGACACAGGAAGAGAGATTAAAAAAAAGCTCGGAGAAGAATCGCCTTTCTTGATCCAAGCTTAGACTTGGCTACCTCGTTTCTGTTCTCTGCTCAGATCTGAGCAGGAACATCCGGATTGACTTCCACAACTCCAAGGCAAACAGGACAAATCAGAACAAATGGTCATCATTTGGCCCCATGCATCTAACTTACACCTGGCACATTTCAGAAATGTAAAATAATTACAAGAACAGACAAACTTTACGTTGCTCTAAGGGTACACGTTACCTCTCTTTCTACTTTGTCCGTCTCATATTTAAGGACTTGTTCTCTTAAGTCAGTGCACTGGGCATTTAATTCCTTGTTTCTCTCTTCCACCAGGTAAACTTGCTTCTCTGTATCAGCTCTGAGTTGGTTGAAAATATCATTAAACCAATCCCGCACATCGTTTGCTACTTTTTCTTTGATGACGCCCTTGTTCTGCGTATCTTCCAGTTGCTGGCGGAGTAGAAGGTTTTCACTCTGGAGCTGGGCCAATTGCTCCTGCATGGATTCCTCCTTCATCAGAAACTGGCTTACTTGATCTTTCTCCAGGTGTCGAGCACGATCGCATTCCTTTGCCTGACACTGGGCTTGACTTAATTCTTTTTGTGTCGTCTCTAAAAGCAAGGTTTTTTCTCTGAGCACTCGTTTCAACTCGTGAAGCTCGTTTTGGAGACTATTAGCTTTGTTTTCAGCTTCACTCAGCTGCTGAGACAGGCTCTTACTGGTTTCTCGCACATCAGAGAGGTCACGATGGAGCTTGTCTTGCAAGCGAAGCCACTCATCACGCTCTCTCTGAAGCGTTCGTTCGACATCACTTTTGGATGACTGAAGACGTTCAAGTTCTTGAGCAGCAGAGCTCAGGCGGCATCGGAACGATTCAAGTTCTGTCTCCAGTCTGTCTTTGCCTTCTTGTGTCTGCTCAAGCTTGGAAGTCAGCACTGCAGATTCTGTCCTCAGTAAGTTCAGCTGTCCGTCGTACTGAAGAACTGTTTGTGTTAAGGCTTCCTCGTTCCGTTTAAGTTCCTTTTTCAGATCTTCGTTTTTCTCCTTCAAGGCCTCATTCTCCTCTGAAAGTTTTCCTTCTTCCTCCTGGTGCTTAAGTCTTACTTGATCCAGTTCTCGTCTCAGCATAGCAATCTCATCTTGTAGGAACTGATTTTTGAGCAACGCTGCCTTTTCTCTCTCCGTGTCGGATTCCTGCATGAGAGAGAACATGAATAAATAAATAGCCCGTTGGGAAATAAATCTACAAAACCACTTCCGCACACTGTTCTAAACATCGCCAGTACTGAAGCAGGACTTCAAAGAGGAGAGTGAAATGTCATGAGCTGCTCTATGAACCCATGCACATGTGCAACGCATGCACACACTGCAAGCGTAACACACCCTTAAAACCTAAAGGAACATCCTAAATACACAAAGCCCTTTTTTGTTTTTCTTAGAGGGATTTTTTTTTTCCTTAAGGGAAAACAGAAAAGGTATTGACACAGTGAAGTTACATTGGATTACTCAGTTTACCATCAAGAAGCAGAAAAAATGATGTAAGAGTTATTATGGCTTCGGAACAAACATGGTGCAATTTCATTAGTTAGAAAAGTATCTGCTTACCTCTGGAGTTTTTTCTGTAGTTCTTGTCTCTTCCTCTAGCTCCTTCTGTCTCCAAAGGTGGTGGCTCCAAACTCCTTCTTGCAGGGCTCTGGCACTCTTTTCCTGAGAGAGCTGTCTCTGCGTTTCATCACGCTCTTCTTCAGTCTACAGGAATAAAATTAAATCGCATGCACCTTGAGAAGAACAGAGCTAGCAATATCTTCCCGTTTTCCTTTGGGTTTGTAACTATTTTTTTTGCTTCCCCACAGTTTTGATAATCCACCTAAAAGTAATAAATCGTAATTTTCTTCTGAAAAATCAAGAGGAAATATGGAATGTTTTGTAGTAGTTCAGAAAAATAACCAAGTCAGCTGTCCTCCAAATTCAGAAGCAGCCAACCATGTCGGTTGTAGACCCTCAGGGCAACCACTGACCAGGTCAGCAGAACAGAGCCCTGTGCTGAAAAAGCAGCCATCCTGCCAGCCCCTGAGAAAAGCTTTGAGTATCTGAAGCAGCAAGAAACTTCACTGCTTCAATACTAAACTAGAAACCAAAGTCAAAGGCCAGTTGCTGTGAGACCCACGCCCCTAGCTTGACCCAACTTCATCCCCCCACTCTGAACTGAACAGCTGGCCCACAGCACAAGTATTTCAAGGGCCCCCAGTTACAAACATATGGCAGAAGCAGGAAAAGACAAAATAAGCCTCATCAGTGGTAGGGCCCAAGTCAAAAGGAAGCTCTCAGGGGCTTCTGGATCTTACTCCTCCCCACGTCTCTGGTGGAAACCTCCATGTCCTTCACAGAAAGTACCTCAGAATCCCAAGGAGACTCAGTATCTTCCTCTTCCTCTGCTCCCTCTGCTGGCGGGGCACCTACAAGTGAGGTAAGAAGGGAGAAACCCAGCGTCTGTATTTCGCTCTGCTGCTCCCCATCAGTCAAGCCCTGCATCCAAACACGCGCAGTGGCTCCACTGCTGAGGACAAACTAAGAAGTGAGTGTTATTCCAGGGTTTCTTCACGCCCACTCTCACATCGTGGTATCTCCTCGACACCGCCACCTCCTCTTGCCTCCTTGACAGCGGAAGAGGGCGATGCACAACAGCAGCCACAGCTACAAGCAACACCCAACACATGTTTGCCTAACATTCAGGATGGGACTCCAGCACGCTGCAGTCATGGGACATTCAGCTGAGGCCACCTGGTCTCCAGCCTACAGCTCCAGAAGGTGGCAGCTATGACCACTTTCCACTGTACAGGAGGTACTGTAGGAACACTATCCAAAACATCCTCACGTTAACATCACACAAATCACCAGGTAGCAACGCTCCTGTTGCAGTACTACCAGGAACGATCCTCCTTAACAGACATTGCCGTTTAAACATGGAGGCTCCCAGCTCAAACACTCACCCCAAACACACAAAAGCCATTTCTATCTCAGGAGGTTAACACCCAAATCTCTTCTCTACCAGTCCAATGTAAGGCTCAGTCTCAGCGTTTCCTGGGCAGATCAGACTCTCCTCATTTCTCTGTCAGATACAACTGAGTCAGCATTCACTTGTGTGGAGACTTTCTTGCAACCTTTCGCAACACCCACCTACCTGTAAAAGACACACGAGTGTCAACAGGTTCCTCCGCCTTTTCAGCAAGTTCTTCATCTGTTTTATGATCATCACCACAGACAGCTCCAGTTCCACGCTGAGCTTCCCCTTCACACGCAGCATCACCAAAATACTCCAGCTTCTGATTAATGTCCCCTTTCCGTTTTGTTTCCCCATCCTGCTCCTCCTCCAGTATGTCATTAGACTGAGTTTCTTCATCTTCCAGATCTTCCTTCTCCTTTTTATCTCGTGTAAGATCTTCCTTCTCCTCCTCTTCTTCATCATCATCTCCATTGTCATTTTCAGCATCTTCGGTATCGTGATGCAACAATTCCCCACGTTCTCTTTTGTTCAGGTTTCCGTGGGACCGGGGTCTTTTTCTGACACTTTTCTTTGGTGACTTAGGGCTTTCAGTTCCAGAACCATTACGATCACCTTCAAGCACAAGAAAAGGAAAAACGCATGTGAACAACAGGAGTTAGGTAAGGAGCAATAGGCACCTTGCTACATTAATGCACACGAGTCAGCTGGGAATGGCTGGAAAAGGAGCCAGGTAGGGGATGGGCAGGACGGAGGAAGGACTTGGCCACGGACAAAGGCTTAGGAGGGAATTAAGATCTTCATTCTAACAATAGCACTTCTTTTTGTCTGAAATGACTACGTGCTGTGTTTCAAAAGGCTACTTTGCTCGTTTGCTACAGCAAACCCCAATTATTACAAAATACTTAACAAGTCTACTTTCATATATCAGTACGTCACGCAATCTTTTCCAAAGAGCTTACTGTTTTCCCTGAATTGCTGGAAAGCCTTCATTAACAGGACCAGATTTGGCTTCTGCGGCTCCTGCAAATAAAGATTTATGTAAGCAAAAGCATTTTTTGAAACAGTAATAACAACCAATTCTTTATTCACCTCAAATCTTGAGCAGTAAACATAACCAGGCTGTCCTCCTGACAGTGCTCAGGTGATGGTTCCCCCCTGCCCCCCGTCGTTCTAACTACACAAACACTCCTCAGAGATGCTCCAGACATGACTGAAGAACTTGATAACCCCTCAGAACATGAGTAAACACGGCAGGGGCGAGAGCTGGCAGCTGACAAGAAAGAATACTGCCCAAGCATTCACAAAACACAGGGAAAACACGCAGCGTGAGATTACACGCAAGCCCAGGCGGCCAGCTCATGGAAGAATAAAGATGGCCCATTTGAGGAACTCCTCCTTGGAGCGCCCTTGAGGAGCCTGAGGAGGAGGAAAGGACAAGTAGGTGGTGAAGGATTTCAGTAGATCCTGACACACAAATGCCCTTTATCGCTTAGGAGTCTATCACCAAATTCATGGGAAACAATCACAAAGTGTGGTGAAGACCAGAAGAGGTTGTAATAGCAACTTAAAAACTTCTCAGCCCTGCAAATCTGCCTCAAACGAGCAAGAAGAAACAAAGCAATGTGGCTGTTTATTTTGTCACCTATTGCCCTTGGGCCCCAAAGCACAAACCTCCTGCATGCTCTGCCACAGCTACAGGCCTTTCAGGCAAAACTCACAGCAGAAGAAAGGCTGGCAGGCCAGAGACTGCTTCTAAGGACAAAACAGCATTTGCTGGAACTGCAGTTTCTTTCAATCCCAGAGAAAACTTGCCTTCAAACCGCTTATGTTTACAGGACGTTTTGTCTGTAAGGGCACCATACCTTGGGGTGGAAATCAAGTTCTTCATCCTCCGAAGTGTGCCAAGTGTCATCACTCCCCTCTTTCTCAGAACTTCTTAAAAAACAAAGCAAAATGACTACTGTGTCTCAAATTATTCCTCAAGTGAGCCTTAGGTATTTTAACAAAGTAAGTCTCACCTTATTGAGTCTCCTTGGGAAAAGTCATCAACTGCTGTTCAAAGAGGAATCGACACGTTGACGTTAGATTTGGCACGCAAAAATGAAGCGGTACATGTACATAACTCTACAGGTCAGAACACAATCAAACTTGGGGGAGTCAATTCAACACAAGATGGCATGAATGAATGTGTTTCCAAAACAACTGCTTTTTCAAGCCATACGGAAGTAAAACCAAAACCAAACCAGGCCAGAGTTATATTTCCTTTGGACTCTTATACCCAGAAGCTTAAGAAACTTCTCTACCCTAACAGAACATAGGACAGCATGAGCGTGCTATGGTAGTAAACAGTTAACAGAATGGCGGTGGTTTAGCAAGACGCTCAGGAAGTGAACCTCCAAAGTACTGATCTTACACCCGAGCACACATCACACACAGAGATTTTACCACGTTATGTAACGTTATGCTATCTACTACACTCTCTGCTCTTCCACCCCGTTACAGATTATTCTGGAATGGTCATTTGTTTTCTCCTCATACGTACTGGAAGCTGCTGCTAGGTCCCCTTCAAAGCCACCCCTTCTCTAGGCTGAACAAGCCCAGTTTCCTCAGCCTCTCCTCAAAGGGCAAGCACTCCTGCCCCTGGTGACTTGGATGGCCCCCAACCGAACGCGCTCACTGCTGACAGACCAATCGCTCTTGCACTGCGGGCTCATAATTACACCCAGGAAGCTGGGCACAATCCAGGGAGTGCCAAGGAGGGGTGAACAACCACCTTCCTCAATCTCTTGGCTACGCTGCTCTTAGTACAGCCCAGGACACTGGTGATCTTCCCAGCTGCCAGGGCAGCAGGCTGCCTCATGCTCAGCTCACTCTCTGCCAAGACCCCCCGCGCCTTCTCAGCAGAGCAGCTCCCCAGCCAGGCAGTCCCAGCAGGTTTTGTAGAAAGGGCTTGTTCCTCTCCATGTGCAAGGCTTGGCGTTTGCCCTCGCTGAATTTCAAGACAGACCTGACAGTCCATTTGCCCAGCTTGTCAAGGTCCTTCTGAAGGGCAGCACGGCCCTGAAGCATATCGACTGGTCCCCCCACTTTGGGGGCATGCATCGTAAAACCTGGTCGTAAAACCTCTCACCGTAGGGCCTGAGACGTAAAGCACAAGACGACTTCATTTATATTAACATCTTAATTTTCTAAGATTCCTCTAGGGCAATGGGAATTCCTAAGCATGGATTGCATTTTACAGACTCACTGAAGAGTCAATTTTTTCATCACAAGGTAATGTCACTGTTTTTCTGCGCCACCAGTTAAAATGGTTTTTTAAAAGTTTATTTCATTAAATTAACCAAAGTGGAAGCAAAGCATTTTTTTACTGTAGATCAAAACTACGTCCAAGAAGGTACAGTAGACACACACACTGCACGGCTGTTGGCAAAAACGTTACTTTTCCAAGGCCGTTTTTCCTGAGTATGTCTCTACAGCACCTCCACAGTCACGGATGCTGAGAAATAAGATGACTCACTAAAAGGAGCTTAGTGCAGGTGAACTATTAATATTAAAACAAAGACACACACACTCAGTGGAAATCAACAAGCCGGGTCTTCCTGCTAACTCACCTGCTGCTTTCCAACTAGAGAGAGATGAACAAGCACTCAGGAAGAACCGACTGCTTCTGCAATTGGATTTTCCCAACCTGAATGGCCATCTACAGCTATA
This sequence comes from Rhynochetos jubatus, assembly GCA_027574665.1. Classification (NCBI taxonomy): domain Eukaryota; kingdom Metazoa; phylum Chordata; class Aves; order Eurypygiformes; family Rhynochetidae; genus Rhynochetos; species Rhynochetos jubatus. The sequence goes on along the minus strand of CM050652.1, from coordinate 25,647,833 downwards.
AGTACCCACCTAAAACCCAAACCACTCCGGTCTAGTTCCTTCCCTGTGCCCCTTCTCTCTCCCTACAGGAAAACCTACACAGGTGGGCAAACGCACAGGCAGAAGGCCACAACCCTGGAAGCAGACATGTAGCACACAAGTCACAACTACCTTCGCAGCCTGACAAGAGGCACCTCCAAGCAGCGACAAAGAAGCACATTCACAAAACTCCGTGTGCTACCGGCTAAAGCCAAGGGTGAACACAAGAAGCTCTAACAACACAAACCACCTAAACAAGAGGCCAGAGAGACTCTCCTTATCAGCAACCCCAGGGTTAAGGATCCTACCTCCTCTGTCCACAGCAGGTGCACCCAACATAAAGCCAGCATCTCCTGCCTGGCGAGGAGGGCTAAGGGCTGCGATGCCTTGTGCGCCACCTGCAGAACCTGCTCCTGTGTTCTCCCAGTCTCCATGGTCTGTCAGTTGTTCGCTAAGACTAGAGAGAGAAAGAGAGGAAATATATTTAGTAAAAAATAGCCACACACTCGCACATACCATTTAACAGAATGGTTAACGGCCACTTAGTATCCATCTTCCACATCTTCCTCGCCACATAAATTCACATACACTAACACAGCACTGCTTGCAGGACTCTCGCACACGTCCATATTCACTACCTAGTATTCTGTAGATGCATATTCACACCTATAAAGTTATTAACTCCTGCTTGGTACCCTTTTGTCAGCCTACCTTTGAAGCACACCTCAGAGAAGGAACACCCACAGCTGCAAAGCTATGCAGAAGAGGAGTAGTTCTCGTCAGGGTAGTGGAAATCAGGAAGGACAATGGTGCTGCTCCAGGGACAGTGTTCACATGCATTTCAGTGTGCCATGTTCCACCTTCGGGTAACTTCACGCTACAAACACTTTGTAGAGTTTATACTGGGCAGATGTCAACTTGGCCACAAAACTCGAAATCTAACAGAGATTTCTGGGTCTAAATTTTCCTCAACTTCCAAATTAACATTACACACAGGAATGATACGTAGCAGAAGCGCGGAGCACAGCTTCAAGACGGGACTCACACACCGTTAAACATTTGTGCTTCACCAAAAATGTTCAAAAGCCCCACTGAAAACTTATTCTAATGATAACTTAAAAATTTACCTAGAATGTCCATGAATAACAGCATAATCCGCAGCTGTCCGTCCATTGGTATCTTTATGGGAAACATCAGCGCCATAATGAAGAAGAACTTCTATCAAATTACGCTCCCCACCAGAAGCAGCTCTCATAAGTGGGGTCCTGAAACATCCAAAATACGGCAATAGATCATTTTACACATACAATGTAAATCTTTTTATTCATATTCAGTTTCAAAGAGAGTATTTTCTCCATTACTTGAAAATGAACTAAAGAAATGAACTTTCACAAGTCACACAGAAATAGCTGCTCCCACGTGGCTCCCTGGTTTTATTTCAGAGCTCATTCCCATGCCTCTCAACAACTCAGCCTAAAGAATACTAGAGACACCCACGCAGAGTTTTGACAAAGCCCTCACCTTTCACACTGATCTCGAGCATGCACATCAGCTCCTTCTATAAGGAGAAACTCCACCATCTCTACATGATGTAGAGACACAGCAAGCATAAGCGGGGTAAATCCCTCCTGCAAGGTCAGATCAAGAAATCAAGTTAAAATTCAAAGTAAAATAAACCTTCAAGAGAAAGAGTCACGCAACTCTTTGAAAGAACGTCTTTCAAAAACATAAAAGTTTACCTTATTCTGGGCATCAATCTCGGCATTATGCTCAAGTAAAAGCACTGCTACAGAAGTACTGGGAGACACGACTGCAAGGTGAAGGGCGGTGTTGCCGTCAGCGTCTGCCAGGTTCACGTCGGCACCGTGCTGCAGCAGAACAGCCACACATTCTTCTTGCTGGCACTGTACTGCCTGGGAACAACACACACACAACAGGAAAAACTTCCAACGTTTACATTTCACACTCAAAACTGCCCCAGCTTCCCAGGGATGGAAAAGAAGAGCCTCTTCAAAGATGGGCTAACATACGCCCATTCCACACTACTTACAACATGCACGTTTCTGCACAGGTCTGCGTGAAGCATCCCGCCCGCCAGACACCTCTCGTTTCAGGCACTGTCGATAAGCCCCACTTACAAGCGCGTAACACATTCCACGTACCTTCATCAGTGGTGATCTGTTCTCACTGTCCAAAAGATTTAGCTCCCACTTGTTTTCTACTAGAGACGTAACGACGTCCACATGGCCATTGGCACAAGCAAGATGCAGAGCTGTCCTAAAAACCAGATATGTTAAATTAGCCCAGAGAGACAGCTAAAGAAATTCTTTCAGGCTGAGACAAATGGAGAGGGCCACAAGCTTCGCTTTGCAAAAAGCAATCTGAAGAGACTCTTTTTCATTCCTTTACCACTAGCAGCAACTGCACACCAAACGCCTGCGGCGGGTTAGCAAAACCTTCACAGCTTCCGCTCAGGGAGGTGACATTTTCTTCACTGTAGAACTCAATCTGCACAGATTCCCTTGCCCAGGCACCGGTCACTGCCTCCAGCAGGACTACACGCGTGCCACAGCAACAGAGACCAAAGCTTGGCAATCTGAGGACTGGGGCAACTAAACCTCGGTGTCCTTCTACGATCATTCACGTGCCAGAAGCGCAGCAGAGATGTGGGAGTGGGTTATACAGCGACAAGGTTAGTGTCTCCCTGCACGGGGAGGAGTTCTGCATTGTCTCTTGCTTAAGCAAGCAGCAGACCCAAGAACACACTTGCATCAAAGCCCCTCTGACAACATGCAGCAAACCCAACAGCAGAACCCTGTAATCCTGGTTACAGAAAAGCAGTATTTGACCTTCTTGACATGGGCAACTATCACAGTCCTAAACAGCCTACTACAGAGGCAGTCCTCTCCAAGGAGGGCATACTGTGTTTCCACAAGCCGTGACCAGCAAAAGAAAATCACCCTTTTTTCTTCATCTTAGACCATTGCCAGAAAGAAAAGGGCTCCTTCAGACCACAGAACATCTCTAGGTCCGACGTCAATTCAGCAGCCTGCTTGTACCCAAAGACACCATCACCCACAAAGTCCTGTTTCCCCCTGTATGTTCACAGCTGCCTGTCCCAGCAGGCACCCAAAGCTGTGTTCTGCCACCCAGCCCTGGGGACCCTGCCCAGGCTCTCTTCCTCCTCCTGCTGCTGCAATCCTACGCTCATCACCCATGGCGTAGAAGAGAACCGCTGATGCCTGAGCAGCTGCAAAATAACCCCACTGGGGGATCACAGGGAAACTGGCAGCAGGCAACTGACTGAATCAGCCACAGCGAAAGAGAAGGCAGTACGTTTTGTTTGCACAAAACGCACTCAACCCACCTTCAACTGCATCTCCCATCGCCGGCTGCAGAAAGAAATACGGACTGGCAACACCCAGGCACACTACCCACATTACTCAAGCGCATGCTTACCACGCTCTCCTTGCTTCTCCTACAAATCCAGCTAGGGTGGGGTGTTTTCAGGGCAATGAACTAGCTGGCTGGCAAAAGTCTTCAAGACAGACAGCCTAGGCAGATGAGCTACTCTGACAAAAGCAGCATCTCTTCAGAACAGCAGGAAGGTTTGGACTCTGAGCCTTTTCAGGAAAGACATTCAAGGGTTGACAAATACAAGACCCAAAACCTCCAGCCGTTTCCCTCATGCCCACGATGGATCACCAAGGAGCCATGCTGCAGCCCAGGCCTTCTCCTTAAGATACACTTCTCCACTGCTTGCTGTGCTCGACTCAACCCCCCCCCCACAACAGCACCTGCCAGAAGCAGCAGCTTCTCCTTCAGTAGCTGCCCCATCTCCCAAGCCAAGGTCCTGATGAGCTGCTCCAAAGCCTCAGAGCGAACAACTAAACAACTGCCACCTGAACTCACACTGCTGCCTCGGCTGCCACAGGGCAGTCACAAAAGGCCCGTCAGGCAACGGCACGTGCTGCACCAACATCCCACCCGTTTATTCGGTGCTGTGACCCTTGCCCAGCTGCACTGCTCACCTCTCCTTCAGTTACTCCCTGTTAACGCAGGGCAGCTTTCTCGGCTCAGCTGCTAAGCCTGCACGCTGAGCCCTCCAAGCTGCACAGAGGCAAGCAATTGCAATTCGGCTGCAAAGCGTGGCCGCAGAATGGCCAGGAGGCTCCTCCAGCAACCCACCTCTGGGGGGCTGCCGCCGGCAGCCCTCTCCTGCGCCCCCGGGCACGGAACTGAGGGCACCGAGGAGGCCGGGGCCAAAGGGGAAGGCGACAGTCGGATGCCGGGCCGAATGCACGGGCTTCTGGCGGCACAAGCCCGAGTCCCACCCCCCGCCGAGCTGCCGAGGGCCGTAGCTGCGGCCCGGGGCTTCTGGCGCCGCCGGCCCACCCACCCCCCCAGCCGTCCACCCCCCAGGCGCTGGTCCCGCTCACCGCTCCGCCTTGGCCCGCCCGGCGATGCCGCACTTCTTCAGCGCCTGCCGCAACGGGGCCAGGGCGCCGCTGGCGACCGCGCGGTGCAGCTTGCCCACGTCCTTCTGCCGGAGCTCGGAGGCACCAGCGGGGCAGGGCGGCCCGGCGCTGCCGGGCGACGGCTGCTCCTTCTTCTTCTTCCTCCCGAACCCCAAGAACCTCTTCATCCCGCGCCGGGGACGCGGGCCCGGGCCCGCCTCAGGGCAGCGACGGCGGGAGGCACCTGTCGGGCTGTGCCGGGCACGGGCAGGGGAGCGGAGCCGCCAGCAGCAGCTCGCTCCGGTCCGGGTGCTGCGAAGCGAACCACCGTGGCGCTGGCAAACCGGGGACAGGGACGCGTTCCCTCGGTGACGGCGGCACCTCCTTGAGCACCGCCTACCGCGCGATGGCGACCCCGCCCACGCACCGTTGGAGGGTAACGGCCGGGGCGCGCGGGCGGGTCCGCGCATGCGCGGCTTGTGGATGGCCGGCGGTGGGGGCGACGGGCCGACAGCGCCATCCGCTGCGGAAAAGTCCTGGTCGCGACAGGGCCCTGCCAGGGCCCGGCCCGGCCCGAGAGACCCTACAGCCCCTGTCCAATGTGACACGTTTCACAAGGGTGTCAATCAAAAGAGCCCTGTGATTAGAGCCAGCTGTAGGCGGTAGGGCCTTTGGCAGCTCGTTGGGCTGCAGTGTCGGTTCACACCCTGAGGAGCAGAGACTGCTGCTGGGGCTGTGGGTACAGGCCCGTAGGCACCGCAGGAGCTGCTGACTCCTTAGGAGCCAACAGAGGGGCCAAAGGAGCAGCTGGAATCTACCACTAAACCAAACAGCAGCTGGTTGGGTTCCTTTTTGACCAGCTTCTTGATCTTCGTTCACACCATTTCTTTGGTTTCTGGCTCCTGGGTGATACCTAATGTTTTGGGGTTAGTTTTCATGTAGCTCACAGTCGCGGTCCTGCTGAGGGTACAAGCAAAAGGCTCATTACATGGGGCAGGAGGTTCATTGTTTGAATCAATCTGGTACCTGCCAAAGGCCATTTTGGTTTTACATCCCAGACATGCCCTGACATACCTAACGGTGAAGGGTGATCACCTGCAGAGGAGGGAAAAACATTATTTCAGTGGTTTTTACCCCAAGTGTGGTTTGGTGTACACGGGAACAGTGAATCGTCAAAGCTGTAAGGCCTATCTGCATGCACCTGAGGAGACGAGAACTGGCTAGGTGGACTTCCGTAGCCGGTTGCTTTCCAGCCAGACCTGGAACGTGGTGGTTCTACAATTAAAGCTGAGATTAGGCCAGGACTCAAGCAAAAGGCGTAGTACATGGGGCAGGAGGTCTACCCGTATAAAATCGGGACTGCAACTTGAAAGTTTAGGATCACTGGAGATATTTCCCGTTTTACTGTGGCTGGAAGAGCAGAAAGGTGCTAACAATAGGATTTTGTCGAAATTTGCCTGGGCAGTCTTAGGGTGGTACATCAGACACAGCTCTGCTGTTACAAGAGGTGCTGTGGGTGGGCTGGTGTCCTGTGCACAACGCAGTATGCTGTGAAGATTGCTAAGTGCTGCACATTTCCTCTCTTCCAGGTCTCAGGAGCCTCCCCCAAGTGCCATGGCCTCTCCGAGATTGTCAGGGGTGTCCCCAGGGTGACACCGGAGATGGCCTTTGAAATGAAGGAATTGACTGGACTTCTCTTTACCCCCTCACCCTCCAGCCCATCGGAAATGTGGCCAACTCCTGTTATGCCAGATGCCAACGCTGAATTTCCAGGCAGCTGCTCCACCAGCCAAGAACTTTCCCCTCTCACCGACAGCCGTCAGCACAGAGCAGGTTAGGAACCAACGTGAAAGCAGGTCATGGCCAAGTTTATCACGGTGACAACAAAAAGCGAAGGCCAAGACTTTCTGCACCTGCTTTCTCCTGGAGAGACGCTGGAATGTACCAGCAGCTGAACTTCTCTTGGAACGCTCTGCTGCAGGCGGGAGAAATTTCCTAACTCCTTTTCCCTTTGCGGGCTACAAATTGGTCATCTCCCCGCAGGAGCAAAACCAGTGGGGTCTGCCAGCATTTTGTGGTTGGCAGAAGCTCACGCACCGCCGTCTGCCCAAACCACAGGAAGGATTGCTCTACAGTACAGGAAGAGTCTGGGAACTGATGATCAGCCACAGCTCAGCTCTAGTCCATGGTCTTAACGCAACGGTGCTTCAAGCCTCTCTGGAGGAAGAGGAGACAGACGTGCTGGCTGAAGATACAGCTGTGAACGGAGCTGAAATGAGCAGAGGAGAGCTCTTGCTTGGACTTAGGGCCTTGCTTCCCTCCCACCCTGAGGTGTCTGCAGGACTGATTTTCACTCAGGCCAATGATGTCAGAGAGAGAAGTCTTACCTGCCTGCCTGGGTAAGAAGCCTGACTAAATCTTCAGAAATATGACTGTCCTCATCCATACCAGCTAGGTCCAGAGAACTCAAATTCTGTGACAAAACTATCCTAAAAGGTCACATTTCTAGCAGCCATCATCACTTTGCAGCAGCCAGACTGGACTTTGTCTGTACCAGAGGCAAGCAGAGGGAATAAGAGGGTACAGCCACATGAACAGGGGAGTGGAGAAGCAAAGCCAGCAGGAGGAGCAGAAGAAAAGAATGACACATGTTAAATTACACAGTTTATTAAATACAAATTTGGAACAAAATAACTTGAAACAAAATGCAGGGCTTTAGCAGCACAAAACTGTTGTCTTCCTGCCACTGTGGTAGCCATGGCTGCTCTTCCTCACTGCCAGGCAATTCCAGTCCCAGAATTAGTAGGGGGAAGGCAAATGTTGCATCTCAGTATAATCTCTGTCTTCTAGAAATTCTCTGCTCTGGCATTGGCTGATCGGTAACGACGTCTTCGACTGTGAAAATACAGGAAGTTGACTCATTCTACAATAATACTTTGTAAAAACGAACATAGCTCTGAAACATGGCTGCCTTAGCAACAAATAGGAGTAATGGGCCGACAAGTAGATAAAGTAAAAAAACAAACCCAAAAGAGAATCACCAAGAAAACCCCAAACAAACTGTAGCTCACCTCCGTTCTTAATTTACCAGCTTCACTGAACACTTCAGAGCAGTTGTTCTTCATTTCTCCCTGCAAATTAAGCTGGGACTCCATCTCTGTTTCCTCATACTCCCGTAGTTCCTTCATAGCTCTGTTCAGAAACCTCTTCAACCTGCACAGCAAATTAGTCAAGAAAACAATGAAGTAAAGGAATAACTGGCCTTTTCCACTTACTCTCACATAAACAGCGCAGACATAGCTCGCTTCATCTTTCACGTGCTTGACACACAGGGATTCCTGAGAGAAAACTGCATTCCCCTGCCACAAGTAATTTGGAGGCTCCACATTTCACCCTAAAAGAGGAGTAAGAGACCTCCCTCCCTTCAGGAGAACTGCAGGGCCACCTGCACTTGCACTTGCTTTGGCAGCTATTGAAATCTATAGGCTCATGCACAGAACCACCATGCAAGAAGTAACATGAGGCTTGAATTTGCTCACAGTTGCACACGCCTATTTTTACGTTAAAGTTCAATAAAGCTTGACTTCTTCTCAGGCACACCTCTTCACCATACCAAAAGCCATACCTCTCACAGTCGGTCTGCAGTCTGAAGTTTATTATCAGTTCTTGGGACAGTTGCACTTCGTCTCTGCATATCCCCTCTACCAGATTCTTCACTAGCTGTCCTTTACGGTGATACTTGCAAAATAGAAAGGATACGTGACACACACAGCATAGGAACAGTATCTACGTGCAGTATGTGCATGTAGCATTCTCTACAGAGAAGCTGCAGGACATCTCTTGCTTCCTGCATGACACCCAAATGACAAGATACTCAGCACCTGAATGGCAGGCACAGCAGAAAAAGCTGAGGATGTAGGAACTCGACAAAAAGGTAAACATGGTTCTCTTGGGTATTGGCTAGGTGTCTCGAGCATTTTCTGGGCTCACCTGTTCCAAGAGATCAGCCTTTTCCCTGTGAAGCTGCGCAGTACGCTTTTTAAGGTGGGATCTTGACTTCAATTGCTCTCCCCGCATGCCGTGCAAGTCCTTTGATGTCAGAGCCAGCATACTCTGCTTTTCCAACTGTGAAAGCAACCCGGGCAAAAGAAAAAGCTAACGTGACCAGAAAGACAACCCTGTCATAGGAAGCAGTAATTGAAAGGGAAACAGGCCTAAGCTCTCCTCTCCCCATCCCAGATCTACACTTGAGCTTAATGTGGTGTGTGAAACACCTCAGGAGACATAACCAAGAACGGCAGTTGAAGCGGGTGGAAAGAATGAACACCCTGGAAGCGACAAGACGAGGTTACAACTTCGGGGGATAACATCACACACACACACAATCACCCTACAACTTTCTGCCAAAGGCCCCCTGGAGTTCACGATGGTACATACTTTATAATATAGTAATTCCCCTAGTGCCCCTCACAGCAAATACCCTACCCTCACTACCACTCTAACGCCTCTACCTCCCCTGAGAGCAAGAAAATGTTTTCAAGTCAGTAATGCTATTTATGCTCCTACTCAAAGGGACAAAGATTTACCCAACAGATGCATTTGAGAGGACCAGACCTCGCTGATTCCGTTCAAGTATGAACGGGGAATGGACCAGGCTGCTTTCCGAGCAGCCTATATTCAGGAGAATGCAGGAACTGATTTCCCCTAGGCTCTCCAGGAAAACCATCCTGAAATTTCCCCACAGGAATAGGACACTAGGCTTAGGAGTGCACAAACGAGGAAGGCCGTGATCAGCTTACTGAGGCAGAGGCTTGCAGGTCTCTCTGAAGGGCTTCAATCCTGCTGCTTTGTTGCTGGACTGTGGCTTCCAGTCTGGCATTTTCAATTTCAAGGCTTAAAAGGAAATACAGGCCTTATTACAGAAATCCTCCAGAGCACAAATTCCAAGAGAACAGCGTGAAATAACATAATTCAAACCAAACGTGTCCTTCAAGATCGTGTATTAACTTGCTGTGATGTAGCAAGGTTATCCTGTGGTTTTCCCCCAATGCCAGAAAGCGACAGGCACCTTGCTTCACTCTGTTAATCTCTTACTGTTGCACGTGTTCTTCCAGTTGTTTTATAGTAGTATTAGTCCCAGCAGATGCCAACAGGAGGTCCTGCAGTTTCTGGGAAGAAGCTAATACTTCTCTTTCCTTATTATCCAAGGCAGTCTGCAAGTCCTGAATAGACTGCTCAGACTGGAGATGCTGTTCTTCCACCTCCCACAACTGTAAAAACACAGTAGGAATCCACAGTCGTCACGGGAGCTTTGATGAAGAATGCAAGTGCTGCATATATCTGCACGCAGCCTCTACTCACAGAGCTGTAACCGTTTCAAGTACATTCCAACCTTTTCCTCTACTAGCAAATAAACGCAAGCTGTGTTAATTCATCAGAAGCAGCGTGACCAGCAGGTTGAAGGACAGAGTCCAGACCCAGGTGGGACCTTTGCTCTTGTCAGACCCCACCTGGAGTACTGCGTCTAGCTCTGGGGCCCTCAACATAAGAAGGATATCGACCGATTGGAGCGAGTCCAGAGGAGGCCACGAAGATGCTCAGAGGGCTGGAGCACCTCTGCTGTGGCGACAGGCTGGGAGAGTTGGGAGTGTTCAGCCTGGAGAAGAGAAGCCTCCGGGGAGACCTTGTTACAGCTTTCCAGTACCTGAAGGGGGCCTACAAGAAAGCTGGGGGGGGGGATGACACTTTTTACAAGGGTCTCTAGTGACAGGACAAGGAGTAACAGGTTTAAACTGAAAGCAGGGAGATTTAGATTAGATATCAGGAAAAAGTTCTTCCCGGAGAGGGTGGTGAGGCCCTGGCACAGGTTGCCCAGAGAAGCTGTGGATGCCCCATCCTGGGAAGTGTTCAAGGCCAGGCTGGATGAGGCTTTGAGCAACCTGGTTTAGTGGAGGGTGTCCCTGCCCCTGGCAGGGGGGTTGGAACTAGATGGGCTTTAAGGTCCCTTCCAACCCAAACCATTCTGTGATTCTTTGACACTGCCCCTCCCACCACTGCAGTGACTCATGACACTGTTTGTATCCATTTGTTGGTTCTTCCATTGAAAATACGAATTCAAAGGTTTGTCCTTCCCCTAAAATTAATTCACAGCTCCCTCGTTAGGAGTTTTAAGATGATTCCTATTTCAGAACTCAGAGGCCTCTATACTTGTGTTTTTGTAAGAACACTGCAAAATGTGGTCCCCACCTCAGAAAGCAGCTTACAGTTCACTTGCAAGAAGGTCACTTAAGGGTGGCAAATGACAGCAGGGCCAAGGAAGGGAAGGGAGAGAGACGCTGCTTTGTGTTTACAGTACAAACACCCACCCCACCTACAAACAAGCTCTGCTTCTTGCTTAGTTTAATCCACATGGTCCTGGCACCTGTACTTTTAACAAAACCCCAAACCATGACAACTCTAACAAAGTTTCTTCAGCCAAGAAGACAGTTCGCATTGTGTTACACACTGCACCAAACCCAAAGACCTTCACACATATTTAGCAAGCTACAAGTAGGGAACATCTGTTGTATGCAAACAGAAGAGTCTAAAGAGAGAGGGCAATATCCTGAATAGGGAAGCAGTGCCTCAGAGCAGAGGTGGTTCTCACGAGAGAGCAAACGCCTCTGTACCTAGCCACCAGACGGCTGCTCCTAACGCACTGCTCCTAACACACTTGTTTGCCCCTCCAGCTTGTGAGGAGCTCCCCAAAGGGCCAGCTGCATTTATCACCGGGGGGAACAGGGGAAGAGAAAGGATATTGCTCCAGTACTACCCCAGAGCCTGAACAACAGCTTCTGCTGTGGGGTTCAGGAGCAAGACTGTCTCTTAATGCAGTGGCAACCAGTTGTTAGCTTTTTGATGATTAAACTTGTGATGTCTTGCACTCTGGAAGGGGAAGAGGGAGCCACCTGGCTGAAGGTTTCAGTGACTTCGTGAATTACAACAGGGGATCATTGTTAACTTGCTGAGATCTCTCTCCTACTGGCTCACAGAATACCGTTCATCCTTTTTGCGAGGTACAAGAAGGAACATCCACCCGCACGTTTATTCCTACAGTGACAGGCTTTCCATACCTCAGCTTTAACGCTGTCCAGTTCCTTCTGCAGGCGCAGCTTGTCTTCCTTTAGGTCGCTGTGGTAGCGTGTAACAACTTCCAGTGAAGCTTCTGACATAGATTGCTTTTTAAGAGCATTGGCAAGCTTCTGCAGCTGTGTGATCCAGCCCTGAAGAAATGTTGTTACGTCAGCACAAAGAATTTGATGAGAGCATGAGAACATGAGGTGTGCTTTTACTTCTTAGGTTCATAATTAGGTAAATCTTCAGAGTGAATTTGAAGATTAGAAATGTTGCCCACCAGCAGCAGGCATCTGCAAAACTGATGGCCTCTCTCCATCTTTCTTGGCTGAGCACCTCCAAGGTGCTGCAGGAAGGAAGGGGAAACATCACTGCTTCTATACGGTACTAGAAAGGAAACTGAAATTCCAGTTGCTGTGAGACTCAGGTCATTACCTTGACCTGCTTTCCTCCGAGTCCTAACTGAATAGCTGGCCTAGAGCACAAGCATTTCAAGGGCACCCAGTTACAAATGCGTGGCGGAAGCAGCAGGAGGTCAACAAGCCCAGAGGTGTTAGGCTTATTTAAGCCCTAAAGCAAGAGAAGCGATGGGGCCGCATGGTGTCCCTCATAGAAAGTACCTTGAAATTCTTGGGAGATTCAGCATCTTCCTCTTGCTCTGTTCCTCCTGCTGGCAGGGCACCTTCAAAGGAGGTAGGAAGCGACACACTGTCAGCGTTTATCTCAGTCTGCTTTTGCCCATCATCCAAACTTCCAAAAGAGGATAAATGGTTCTGCTACAAGCTATAGCGATTTTCCTCATCGGCTCTTCCAGAGTTAAGGATCCCACCTCCTCTGTCCTGAGCAAGTGCAGCCCAGGTAAGGTCAGCAGTCCTCCCAGGGCAGGAGCTGCTGGGAACTGCCTTGCCTGCTGCACCACCAGCAGAAGATTCTTCTGTGTTTCCACTACGTACGTTTTCCCCCAGTAGCTTCCTAAGGAGATACACAGAAAGAGAGGAAGTAGAGTTGGTAAAAACAACCCCCTCTTTGCAAACACACTTGGCTAGGACAGCAACAGCCATTCCTTCCCCCACCTCTCCATTTTCATTGCCAACTGGGATATGCTAACACCACCCCCCCCACACCCCTTACTCTTGCACTACTACTACACGATGAAATATTAGCAGCAGGCATGTTCAGTCTCTGGATGCATGTTGGTATCTGTGAAGCACTTCTGCCCTGCTGGCTACAATCTGAACTGATAAACAACCTCTCCACAGCACTACACCCATTCACAAGCCCTCTGGCAGATTCACACCTAACCGCAAGGGTGCTAGGTCTGCAGAATGCTACATTAATGCTGCAGCTGTTCATGTCAAGCCAGCCTATGGTCTTCTCAAACGCAGTCCTGTCTTGGAAGGACTTCCGAAATCTTTGACAGCTCCTAAGTGTGATCAAGAGGCCAAGAAAGACTGGGGTTGCATTCTGTGCACCGTGTGTGTTAACTAGATTGAACGGGTATTCTAACAGCAGCTTTGGGAGAGAGTACATTTGGGCTCCTGTGGGAGACCCCTTTCAGGTTTGCTTTTTAATGGAAGCGTAAATAACCCCTCAGCTACAACAAAAAAACTCTCCCTCAGATCAAGGCTTCCATGAAAACCAATGCATTAGCACAACATTTATGCTGTGCTAGAACCCTGGAGTAAGGAATGAAAATACTTCTTTCCTAGAGTAATGCCCAGCAAACATGCTTTATTCCTAAAGCTCTGCAGACGCCAGAGTTTACCCAAGTGCCCTTGTGTCCAGCTTCCCACTGATACTCGCTAACAGAATGGGGCAGGGGGAGAGGAAACAAAGTTGATCTTCAGTGACAAGTGGTTTGGGGCAGATGTTTATGTTTGGAGAGGAAGTTTTATGAGGAGCGGCTGAAGGAGCTGGGGTTGTTTAGCCTAAAGAAAAGGTGGCTGAGGGGAGATCTGATGGCTCTGTACAGCTACCTGAAAGGAGGTTGTACGGAGGTGGGTGCTGGTCTGTTATCCCAGGTAACTGGTGATAGGACAAGAGGAAATGGCCTCAAGTTGCGTCCGGGGAGGTTTAGGTTAGATATTAGGAAAAACTTCTTCACTGAAAGAGTGGTCAGGCACTGGAACAGGCTGCCCAGGGAAGTGGTGGAGTCACCATCCCTGGAGTTGTTCAAGGAACGTGTAGACGTGGCGCTTCAGGACACGGTCTAGTGGGTGTGGTAGTGTTGGGCTGATGGTTGGACTAGATGGCCTTATAGGTCTTTTCCAACCTTAGTGATACTGTGATTTATGGGCAAGACACGGTGTGCTCCTAGGCATAATGTAGTGCTTTCAGCTGGTTACCTCTGTGAGCAGAAAGTGCTCTTCAGCCTAGCTTTTAAGCATACATAACTGCCTTCAAGAAGGCATGCCCATGGGTGCAAAGCTACGCACAAGCAGAAGAAATCTGCTGAAGGGTTTAGCTACAGGGCTATCAGTCAGATCCCCACTGAAAAAAGAGGCAGGTAGTTCCTGGGCAGTATGGTTGCACAGAGCTTAGCAACACGTGGGAATTGTTAATGTTGTGGGTGGAAGTTCTCCACATCCACGCTTGACTTGGGAAGGAGATGTAGCAGAAGACATCACTGAGCCCAGTCTCAACATATTGTTAAGCCTTGGTGCTGATACCAAAAAGGTTCATAAATCAGTGCAGAAATTCTTCAAGGCCTCACGGGTGCAGGTTGCACAAACTCCCAGAGCAAGGTGTTTGACTCCTTAACTTCCCTCACAGAGACCTGCATACGGCTGGAACCCCTCGTTTTTCAATTTATGCTCCTTGTCCCTCAGACAACATTGCCTCTCTCCCAACTCCCCCACTCACAGCACTTCGGCACCAACTATGCCTCAGCTTAGAACACCCTCTCCTGCAGAGCAGGGGTGCTGCTGAGCTAATGGCAGTTTCCTGCTGGGTCTGTGCCTGCCTGCGGGTCTCTGTGGGGAGGGGGCATCACAGACAATGCTTTCTTGCAGTCCTTAGTGGGGAAAGCACGAGAGCAGTTGAGGTATGAGGGCAGCGACGTGCAGACCTGCTTTTACAGGTCACACAGGACACTCCTTCTGTGTGGCCCTTCTTTTTCCGAGCTGATTCCCAGCCACTTGCAGATGACTAAGGAGACATATGTGCCAGTTTGGCAAGCCCCTCACCGTTCACACTGATCTTGAGCTTACCTGTCAGCAGTTCTTTTAAGGAGAAACTTTACCATCTCCTCACGATGTTTGGAGACAGCAAGATTAAGGGGGGTATATCCCTCCTGAAAGGATAAATAATCCCTGTTAGAAAAACACAGGCAAGTTCTGCACTTTCTCAAAAGAGCAGCTTTACCCAAATGCCGAGGTTACCTGGTTCTGAGCACCAATATTGGCATTATACTCAAGTAACAGCCCTGCTATAGCTGTACTGGGAAATAGGACAGCCAGGTGAAGGGCGGTGTTGCCGTAAGCGTCTGGCAGATTCGGGTCAGCACCGTGCTGCAGCAGAACAGCCACACATTCTTCTTGCTGGCACTGTACTGCCTGGGAACAACACACAACAGGAAAAACTTTCAACATTTACATTTCACTATGCCACAACTCGCCTGGCTTCTGAATGCTGCGAAAGAAGCGCAGCTTCCAAGATGGGCTAACATATGCCTATTCTACCCTAATTACAACATGCACGTTTCTGCACAGGTCTGCGTAAAGAATCCTGCCAGACACCTCTCGTTTCAGGCACTGTCGATAAGCCCCACTTACAAGCGCGTAACACATTCCACGTACCTTCATCAGTGGTGAACATTGGAAATTGTCAGCAACGTTCAGCTGGGAGTTCTCTTGTACTAGAAATCTGACGACATCTGCCTGGCCGTTTGCACAAGCGAGATGCAGGAGGGCCCTAGAAATTAAATGTATGAGCTTAACGTAGACACCAAAAGAACCAAAGCTGCGTTACATCCCAGCCCTGGGGACCCTGCCCAGCCGCTGCTCCTGCCGCTTGCTGCTGCTGGAATCCTGCACTGATCACCCACAGGGCAGAAGGGAAGTGGCGACGCTCTAGCAGCTGCACAGCCACCCTGCAGGGAGACCACGGCAGAGCAGCAGTTCGGCAGCACGCACTTCCAGTAGCGCTCGACCCAACCCAGCCGCTACGAACAATGAAAAGCTCTAGAGTCTCTCCCAGCTGACAGGGGAAATCTCACTTTTCAAGGGATTAGCTTGAATGTGATCCCACACAAAGCCTTAGAGACAGATGCTTCTGCATGGCACCCAAAAGCTGCCAAGGGTGTTGGTTGTGCCATGCTGCTGCTGGATAGGCCCTGTGTCATAAGACACTCCTGCCTGAGAGAGGGCTGCGAGGACAGGCAGAGCTTGGCTCAGAGCCTCCTGCAGCAACACTCGCCAGAGGCAGTCAAGGTGTTCGTCAGTGGCCCACAGGCCCTCACCACTTAGTCTTGTCTCGCCTGTTGATGCCAACTCTCTTCAGCCACAAGCGCCACCGCCTCAGCAAGGCCAGGTCGCTGCAGGACGCCATGCGGTGTAGCCAGCCCGGGTCCTTCTCCTGGAGCTTGTAGGCACCGTCAGCGGTGGCGGCAGCGCAGGGATGCGCAGAAGCGCTGCTGTAGGGTGACCGCTGCCACTTCTTGGTGAAGCACCCCATGACCCTCTGCATGCTGCGGTGCATGGTGCAGCATGTGCAAGGCGCCGCTGGGAGCCACCAGCAGCAGGAGGCAGCCGACGCACTCTGCCAGGTCTCGGGCCCGGGCAAGGACGAGGAGGGGGAGAGGCATAAGCAAGATGAAGTGGCCTTGAGCGATGGCCTGGAGCTCCCGAGGCGGGGGCAGGGACGCACCAACTCCCCGAGCCCGGGACGTACTGCCGCTGCCACCGCGGCGGCGACAGCACTGAGCTGCCGGCCGTCAGCAGGGGGGACGCCAGCCCCGTGCCCGCGCAACAAGGGCGGTGGGCGCGTCACTGGGGCGCGTCACAGAGGGCGGGGTGACGCCTGCAGGGGCGAGGCGTGCGGTGTGAGGGCGGCCCCGCGGCGCGGCCGGGAGCGCCGGCAGGGCTTGTGAGGGCTGCAGGGGCCCGGAGAGGGGGCTGAGCCCCCGCCACAGGGTGCCCCGGGCAGGGCCAGGGCTGCTCCCACCTGACTGAAGGCTGCGGCAGATGCTGGAGCAGCTCTTCGCCTCGCCCACTGCTGTTTTTTCCCTCAGCGCGTGGCCAGGGTGCCTCAGGACACCATCCCTGCGACGAGGCTCGAGGGCAGGTCAGAGCCCAGCTTGGACAGTCAGGGGCCGTGGGAGCTTTCTAGATGCCCACTTCTTGCTCCAAGCTCTTGCCATGCTGGAGCTCCAGGAGGATGTGCTTTCCTCCAAGAAAAGAGGCGGTGTGAACTTCCTGCAGTGTGGCAGAAACTAAGGGCCCCATCTCACTGTGCTGGTGGCTGCTGCTCACCCCTCGCACAGAGTCAGAATGGCCAAGGTCACCTGGTCCAAGCCCTCTGCTCGAGCAGGGTCACCCAGAACCAGTTGTCCAGAACTGTGTCCAGCCGGCTTTTGAGTGTCCCCGAGCATGGGGACTCCACAATCTCCCTGGGCAACCTGTGCCAGTGCTCTGCTGGCCTGGCAGAAAATTTTGCTTCCTGATGTTCAGAGGGAACCTCCTGTATTTCAGTTGGTGTCCGTTGCCTCTTGTCCTGTCACTGTGCACCACTGAGGAGAGCTTTGCACCCTCCCTTCAGGTATTTGTATACATTGATGAGATCCCCCCTGAGCTTTCTCTTTGCCAGGCTGAACAATCCCAGCTCTCTCAGCCTTTCCTCATGTGAGACGCTTCAGTTCCTTATCAACTTAGTGGCCCTTTGTTGGACTCTCTCCAGTATGTCAGTCTCTGTCTTGTACCGAGGAGACCAGAGCTGGACACGATACTCCCCTCAACAGTGCTGAGTACAGTGGAGGTACCACCTCCTGTAACCTGCTGGCAATACTTTGTTTAAGGCAGCCCAGGATACCATATTCTGTCTTTGCCGTGGGGACATGTTGCTGGCTCGCAGTCGATTTGGTGTCCACCAGGACACTTAGGGACTTCTCTGCAAAGCTGCTTTCTGGGTGGGTGGCCCCCAGCAGGTACTGCTGTCTGGGATTGTTCTTTCTCAGGTGCAGGACGTTGCACTGTCCTTTGTTGAACTGCATGAGGTTCCTGTCAGCCCATTTCTCCAGCCTGTCAAGGTCCCTCCAGATGGCAGCACAACCATTTGCCTAACAGTCACTCCTCGCAGTTTTGTGTCATCTGCAGACTTGTTGAGGGTACACTGTCTCATCATACAGATCATTAATGAAAACTTTGAGCAGGGCTGGACCCAGTATTGTCCCCAGGGGTACACCCCTAGTCACTGGCCTCCAGCTAGATGTTGTGCCAGTGATCACCACCCTCAGGGCCTGGCTGTTCTGGCAGTTTTCAGTCCCCCCTGCTGTCTGCTCATCCAGCCAGTGTATGCATGTACTATGTACCTCGTCTGTGAGAATCTTATTGGTGACAGTGCCAAAGGTATTACTGAAGCCCAGGTAGGCAATAGCCACTGCTCTCCCATTGTCTGCCAGGCCAGTCTTTTCATCGTAGAAGTTTATCAGGTTGGTCAAACATAACTTGCCCTTGTTGAATCCATTCTGACTACTGCTGATGTTTTGTTTGTTGTGTGCGCGGAAATGGTTTCCAGAATTAGCTGCTCCCTCAACTTCCCAGGGCTGGACTTGAGGCTGATCAGCCTGTAGTTTCCTTCTTGCCCTTCTTGAAGATAGCAGTGACTTTTTCTTTCCTCCAGTCCTTGGGCACTTCTGCCAGTCACCATGATCGATCAAAAATTGTCAACAGTGGCTTCACAATGACATTGGTCAGCTCCCTCAGCACTCGTGTATGTATCTCGTCAGGGTCTATGGACTTACGTGTGTCTGGTTTGCTTAAGTATGACCTGACTTAATCCTCTTCCACCAAGAGTACCTCTTCCTTGCTCCAGATTTTCTCCTGTTCTCTGGGACCTGGAATTCCTGAAAGCTGGCTTTGCTAGTAAAGACAGAGGCAAAGGCGGCATTCAGTACTTCTGCCTTTTCCATTGTGTTGCTGAATGGCGGGATTCCAAGTAAAAACACAGGCTCCAGCTTAATACGTAAGGATTAATGTGCTTTACTACATATGTATCATAGTAACCTACCAAAAAGAAAAGAAAAACAGAATAATGATGCACCAATTAGAAAGGAAAGATAAGCAGGATAGCGATACAGCTGTTCATTACTGTACAGCAAGACAGTGATTTAGAAAAGTATACATCACCAGTTGCCACCTCAAAACCATCATCCGGGCTCACAGATCAGCAGGGAAGCCCCTCGACAGCTGGCCCCTGGAGAACTGCAGTCATTGCGTGAGGCTTCAGAAGACAGCTCGAGGGTCTCCCACTTTTATAGCAAGTAACAAACACCTTAAATAAGTCTCTTTGGCACGGATCCTGTGAACTTGCAGGCTGTTATGTTCCCATTATCAATCCCACCTGGAACGCTGGCCAGGTGCCCAGGATGAGACCGAGAATCGAACCACATCCAGTCGGCACACAGTATGATATTGTCTGGATGTTTATGTTACCATTCACAGAGGTGGATAAGTATAGAAGCAGTAATCAATCATGGGCAGTAATCAAGTATCTTCACTACATACATGTTCTGTGTAATCAGGTCCCCCATCTTGCTGAGCAATGGGCCCACGTTTTCCCTGGCCTTCCTTTTGTTGCCCATGTGCTTAAAGAAGTCCTTCTTGTTGTCTTAGACATCCCTGGCCTGATTCAATTCCATTTGGGCTTTAGCTTTCCTAACTTCATCCCCTGATGCTTGGACAATGTTTCTGTAGTCCTCCCACGTCGCCCATCCTTGCAGGAAACTGGTGTAGCTGCAGGGAATGAGGTGGGAGCAGAGCTGGGACAGCTCATTGCCTTCCTAGTCCCCTGTGCTGTGAGAGAGGAGTCATGTTCTTCTTGCCTTCCTGATCATTCTTCTCTCCTTAAGAATCTTTTCTTTAAACCAAACTATTCCCCATTGTGTTGGGGTTATGTGGCAGGGTCTTGGTAGTGGGGGAGAAGCCACAGGGGTGGCTCCTTTGAGAATCTTCTAGAAGCTTCCCTGGCTCCAAGTGAGACTTGCCTGTGGCCACAGTCAAGCCAGCTAGTGTTTTGTGATTAACATATTTGAGAGGGGAAAACACAAAAAGACAAGCAGCAGCAGAAGCGAAAACACTGTAGAGAGAGGAGTGGGTCGTGAGAGAGACAACCAGGCAGACACCAAACGTCAGTGCAGGAAGGCGGGAGGAGGTGGCCGGAACAGAGGTTCCCCTGCGGCCGGTGGTGAGAGGGCAGACTGTGCCCCTGCCGCCATGGAGGGTCACAGGGGAACAGAGATGCCCCTGCAGCCCGGGGAGGATCCCACGCCAGAGCAGAGAGCTGCACCTGAAGAGCCCGTGACTCTGTGATACGCCTGCACTGGAGCAGGCTATTCCTGAAGGACTGTACCCTGTGGAAGTGATCCATGCTGGAGCAATTAGAGAAGAAAACTGCAGACTGTGGGAAGGACTCATGCCAGGTAAGTTCATGGAGGACTGTCTCCCGTGGGAGGGATCCCACGCTGGATCAGGGGAAGAGTGTGAGGAGTCCTCCCACCTGAGGAGGAAGGAGTGGCAGAGACAATGTGTGATGAACTGACTGGGAAAACCCCATTCCTTGTTCCCCTGTGCTGCTTGGGAGAAGGAGGTAGAGTAATCAGGAGCAAAGCTGAGCCCGGGAAGAAGGAAGGGGATGGGGAAGGTTTTTAAGATCCATTTTGTTTTGCCTCTCATCATCCTACTCTGATCTGATTGATAACTAATTAAATTGATTTTTTCTTCCCCAAGTCGAGCCTGTTTTGCCTGTGCCCGTAATGGGTGAGTGATCCCTCCTGGTCCTTGCCTTGACCCTTGAACCTTTCCTTATATTTTCTCCTCCCCATCCCACTGGTGTGAGGAGTGAGCAAGCCTATGCATGGTGCTTAGTTGCTGGCTGGGCCTAAGCCACAACAGCTCCCCAGACTCTTGCAGTCAGTCTCCTGAACTCTATGGAGCTCTGTCCTCCAAGCTTCCCCATGCCACCTGGGGGGTCTCCAGCTGCAGCCTATTTTTATTTTTATTTTTATTTTTTTATTTTTATTTTTTATTTTTTTTATTTTTATTTTTATTTTTATTTTTATTTTTATTTTTATTTTTATTTTTATTTTTTTTTGTAGCTAGCTTTACAACATAACTCAGTGCAGAGTGAGGTGGATAATTTGGCAGCATTGGGACCCGATGCAGCAATTGCAAAGGTGCAGTGGGTGCTTGGACAGGGCTTTTGAGCAGCCTTGTTGCCTTCCTGCCTGTGCTGCCTGAGAAAGAATGCCTGAGGAAAGACTCGGAAACACGTTGCTTGCTTTCCCTGTGTGCTTTTTGCCATCTAGTGGTAGCAACATACTGGTACCGTTTGCGTCTCATAATTGCGCTTTCTAGTCATGTTACAAAATTGTCTGTGCTGTAGGACTCTTCCATCAAGCAGCAAGGTGCAACTATTCATCCACGCTACTGACTGTACTGCTGTGGCAAAGGGCCAGGAGATTAGATTGTCCTAGAATGGTCAGACTGGGGGAAGTACCCACTGTCAAATAAAACCACAGGAATGCCCCAAATTGGTGCTTTTCTGATGCTTAAAGGAGTTTTGAGTTATTTAGGCAAATACTCATGTGAATCTATGAATGCGTTGTTGCTGATTTGGGGATGAATCCTGAAAGGTAACACTGTGACCTTTAAAATGAAAAGTCGTATTCTGATTGGAAAGTTTGTTCCATTGGCACAATTAGTTATGCTGGATCTCTGAAATGCAGCTGTTGTGTTGGGGATGCAGATAGTTAAACCAGCTCCAGGGCACTGGCACCAGATTGCTATGGAGGAATTTCCCTCACTGAATTACAGTTCTGCAGACTTGTAGGGATTTTATGTGACCACTTTCCTGAGCTTCCACCTGCTTTTGAAGCCAGCTTCATGTCTTGGAAATGTGTTTGTCTTTACTGATGGCTTGTTCTAGCTCCTAATGTGAGGCTATGAAAAGTGTCTTCACATCCAGAAATTAGAGGCCTGCCGTTGGTCACCCCACATCTCAGTGATGCTGTGATCCCACCAGTTTGCAAGTATGATAGGAATAATATCCATCTATACTTCTTCTGCGGTTCTGAGTCCTAAAGCAACCATTAGCGAGCTTTCGCATGGGCAGTACTGCCAAAAGGCCATGGCAGATACATCCCAGGTGCTTTGGGATAGATGTTGCACACAGGACTAGACATGTGGCTATTTGTGGAGGGTTTCAGGGGTGTCCTGATGTCCCCAGAAGTGACCTCGGAGTTGTCCTGTGTCTAAACAGCTTTACTGGGTCAGCCCTCAGGAGCAGTCTTGCAGAACAACACTGAAATAGCTAAATACTCTCTAGTAGGTTAAAATCTCTGACGAGTACCCTGCAACGCATACCTTTGGTAAGCAGGCTGTTTTGACGATGCGTTTTTCCTTTGCTCCAAGATGGGCATTATTTCCTGAGATACAGAGGCACTGTGCAGAATACAGCCCAGTCAAAGACAATCCTGAAATCATAGCTCAAAGCAGCATTGCACTGGAGATGGGCCACTAAGGTAGGTCTACCTTCCATGGTAGGATGCGTTTCTGAGCATAATCCGAGTATGCTGCCATAGCTAGATTTGCTCCCATAAGCAACTGAGATTGTTTAGCAGTATCTTTACCCTGTTCACCAGGATGCCATGAGGACAGACTCTTAATCCCATTTCATTTGATGTGTCTACAGAGCTGCTTCCCCACTGAGCTCTAGTGGCTCACCTCTCCCATGTGTGAAACTTGCTAATTTGCTTTCCCCTATGGAAACTTCACAGATGGCTACTGCCCAATTACTACAGTTTCCAGATATCTAGTTGATAGATGTTTGTTTAGCAAACATCTGTGGTGATTTAGGGTGATCTTGCTTCCAGCTGCTTGCTATTGCCTTCCACTCAGAAGGAAAGATGCTTCCCTTCCCCTCTGTGGTACATGTAAGCAGTCCCTGACGGGCTTTCCCTTTTAAAGTGATCGACTGGATTCTTCCTGAAGCACTTGAGGAAGTACTCAGCTAACCCATTTTCAGTCTCAATGTAATAGCTTTAAATGAGGATATTGGCTGCCGTTTGAAAAATTACCTCCTGTTTACGCCTAGCTGTGCGACAGTGATTCTGTTAGAGGGCCAGTAACCAACAGTTGAGGTGGACGAGTCCTTCAGCACTCCAGCTGAATCTAGGGTGAGGTGTATAGTCACAGCCCAAATGCTGCACAATATAAAGATAATGAGATAATTCATGTCTTTTCCATGCTCCTTCTTGGGACAAGCATTTTATTTCTGAAAATCTATTCCTGCAAGACAAGAACTTAAGCTGAATTTTAAGAATGCTAGCAAAGAAAGAAAAAAAACACCAATAGCAAAAGTATCTTGAATGGATATTTTATTATTGGGATACGAAATTTTTCATAGTAAGTCAAAGAATTAATGTGCTAATACATACTGAGCCCAACAAACATAAATGTAACATATTTACCCACAGAAACAGTCCCAGGAAGCAGATTGCCTGCTCCAGCTCATATGCCCTATTTTATTTACTGCAGGACATGGTTACGTAGTGTGCCAAGCTGGGGTCAGAGCCAGTGGTGTGATGTGATTAAAGAACAATGTTCTTTCACCTTCACCTTATGTTTGGAAGTTTTCCTGACTAATGCGTTATTCTGTTGCGTCAAAGCTTCTGTGTGTATAATGTTTAGGTTTTTGGCATTTTTTTGCAGTTTAACTTCAGTTTCTTCTCCTGTACAAGGGAGTTGGTTTAAAATACTCTTAAAATAGTCTTGCCTTATAAATAATTTTCAAGCTGCTTAGTTTAAAACTACAAGCTCATAGAATGAAAGTAAAAGGCTCATTTAACCAGTAAACTTTGTTTTGGTTTGTGTTTGGCCTTCATTTGTTGCAGTTGCCTGTGCTAATTGTCCTTTAAGTGTCTGAGAGAAGCTGAGAAACTGTCACACACCTGTAGGAGTGATATAAAGAAGTGGCAAATTCTTCTCTTGAAGTGAGGCTTTTTTATTGCAAATTAAAATGAGTAGCTAGAAATGGTAAAATAACCCTTCTGTGGCTGGTGCAATTGGTACTCTCAGAGCTAGATAGTTACTCTGTTTTATTGGTGTTCGAGTTTTTGTGGTATTGAATAAGGTGCTGAATGCAGTTAGCTCTTTGTTACTGCCTTTCCACATCTTTCCAGTTGTAATCACTTGTTTCTCATCTCATTTAAATAGCAAACTGGCTTGCTATGTCTGTATGGAGCTCGCTGCAAAAGGCCTTGAGTGTTCCACTGCTGCTGTACAATTACGATGATTTAGGGTTTTTTCCCCCTGTACATGTCTAACCCATAAATAGAGGAAAAATGGACATTTGTAATTTTATTGGCCTACCAGTAATTGTTGGAAGGACCACTATCTTTCCAGTAACTAGAGTAAGAGTTAAATAAGCAACGAACACTGAGGTGTCTAATGAAAGACATAACATTTCCTCAAATTGCAGGATTGCAGTTGGCCAATGCATTTTATGAACACAATTAAAAGGCAGATAAGAAAAGAATCACCCATGCAGTATACAAACTGGAAAGTGTAGGTTAAATTAATTTTTCAGCATCAGGTTTTTAAAAACATTGATTACTGTATTTGCAAATAACTTTAAGTAAGGTTATGCTAATGAAAGACAGAAAATACAGGGTATGAATTTTACATGAGCTAGTGAAAGGATTACTTTTGGTAATGAAAATATTGTCTAAGACAAACATTTTATAAATGATGTGAAATAACAGGGTGCATTTCTTTGTTCCGTCTCTGGGTACCACTGTTATGCCACGTATATACTTCTTTGTCTGGTTAGTTTCTCTTAAAAGGATTTTTAAGTGAGTAATGACAAATCAATCATCGTCTTCTTCTTTACAAAGACTGGGGCTTTCCTTGCCTGTTGCTTTATGTGTCAAATTACAGTGGTCTATTATTTACACCTTGCAGTGGTTGTGGCTTTCTTTATATATATAATACATATGCGCATATATAGTTGAGTAAGTATGGATATAACATACAATGGATAGGCTATTTAAAATGTGTAACTAGCTTTGGAATATAAACCTTGTTTGTTTTCAGAGAAATTGTGGTTGTAGACTACTTGGGAAAAATCTCCCCTCCTTTTTTTGTTTTTAGAGAAAACAAACAAATCCCCCACAAACAAACACACCCACACATTCAGGGTTGTAATAATTAATTCTAATTCATCAAGGATCAAATCCAGAAAAGAGTAATTTTTCTCCTTGTTCCAAGTGAGGGGAAAGGGGTAGAGATAGAAGTACTTTTTCTTATATGAAACCCAGAGAGGGATAAGTGCCTTGTTCATCACAACACAACCATCCTAGAGTAACATCACGTGTCGAACGGCTGTCCTCTGCACCTAGCAGCTGTGTGTGACAGGGAGTGGGACAGCAGTGAATCCTGCTGTTCCCAGGGATCTGATGGCTATTGTCAGCCCCTTCACCAGGCTGCCTGTGTTTGTTCCCAGTGAAGAAGTTAGGGATATGTTCTTCCTTTTTTTAAAGAAACAATAATATTTTCAGAGAAATGTGACACATTTTACTTTCCTACCCTAAGGCTTGATCCTAGTTGATCTCAGTAATATGTCTCTAGGCTTGACCACAGTAAAAAGTAGAATGCCACTGATAATGTCACTCTGCTCTAGGGAGAGTTTGTCTGCCTCGTTCAGCCCTTTGTCTGTAAGAGGCTTTGCCTTAGTCATGTCCCACCCTAGCAATAGGAACACTGTCTAATTTAGAAGCTGAATTCTTCCAGTTCCTACTGGAGATTTTTGTTTACATATTGTGTATTTGTTTGTTTTCTGAAGTTCTGGTGATCTTCAGCTGTGGCTGAACCCACATGGCTGCTGAAGAACCACTAGATTTCCATATTATTTAGCATGAGCTTAATGTATCTTAGTATTTCCTGGGTTTTTACTTGTCTGGCCACTTCTCTTTTCTCACAGAAGTACAATATTTAGGCCTCAGTAGAGGATACATATTTAATGATTTCTTTCTGATGCATTTTTTGCACAGGTCCCCAGTGACTATGATCTGACATTGAGCTAGTTGTGCTATGTCTGTCAAACAGCTCTGGAGTAGTTGTTTATGGCTGGGTAGCTAGCTATACAGCAGATTATTTAAAATTTGTAACACTGGACTCCATCTTGTACATTGCACGTTCCAAGTTCAGCTGAGTGGCACCTTCCTTACCACGTGCACTGGTCTAAAGAGAGCAGACAAAAACGGGTGTGAAGAAAGAGAGACCGGAAGAGAGGACATTAGATATGGGGGTACTCGAGAAGTATGTTTAAAAGACACCAATAAATAGAGTCTGTAAAATATTAGTCATTTGTATCAGTCTTAATTGTAGAGATGAGGAACAGTAAGTTTGTGTTTCCACCTAGGGCAGAACTGTTCTAAATTTTAAAGGAACAACAACTTATCTTCTTCAAGGTTGGCTACTTTTGAAGTAAAATCCCATACACCTGTGGCACAGAGCAATTGGGTACAGGCTGAATGTAGGCTTTGAGACTCAGAACTGGAGACAAACAGGAATTAAAATGCCCAGGCTAGTGGGCAGTGAGTAAAACCAGTCATTGTCCACAGAGCCAGCAGGGATAAGTGGTGGGGTTACTCTGGCCCCGATGGTCTCTGAGATCTAGTAGGCAGGCCACCTGTCCTGTTTTCTTTGGGATAGTTTGGGAAGTGGGTCCCTTTGTCCCTGCTGTGGTTGGCACGAAACCACGCAATCTAGATACCAAATCCTCCAAATCAGCACTTCCCTCATCTCTTTCTCCAAGACTGCTTCCCTTGCAGCTGGAACCTCTGATACACCCACAGGAAAACAATCTCCTCGGTCACCTGGTGATGGCTAAACCTCTCACTTGTGGTCACCCCTTCTGCTCCCAGAAAGCAGTGCCAGCCACAAACCCGAGGCTCCACTTCACTTCATGAGCCTGCCTCTCCCCCTCCAGAAACCCCTCAGTGCCATCGCTGCCAAAGTCACCAGGCGAAACCTCACTGGCACCACAGCAGTGTGTGTGACCTTTGATCTCTTCTGCCTTTCTCTGGCTAAGAAGAGTTACAAGAAGTCCTAAGTCAGCATTGGAAGAATGGACCTATTGTTCTTGTTGGTTTTATAATTATGAGGAAAACTAGAGATACAGCTGATCAGCCTAGGGCATAGCGCAGAAGTGTTAGTGAAAGAGCACTGACATTCATACGAAACATTCGGTTACTGTAAAACCCTTCCTGACCCGTTCCACAACTCAGTGGTCAAAATCTGCAGAAGGTTTGGAACAAAGATACTCGTGTCTTTTTTCACATACAAACAGCATTGTGTTATCTTGAGAGGATTATTTCTAGCACAAGTTTGGAACCAGTTCCACACCTGCTTTAATAAATAATGTTAAAAGGTGCTTAGAGCCAGACGGCTGTTCTGGGAGCTGCATCCCACATCACCTGTGAGTAGCTGTACAGTTCAGTGGTGGGTGACTAGAAGGGAAAACTTGCATTAGTTCAAACTCTTTCATTGGAGCATTTGAACAGAATTTCCACATGCAAAATACTTTAATGGCTAAGAGTTAAATCCTTCTGGAGTAGACTGGTGCCAGCGGGAGGCTGGGCTCTTGTCACTGAGCTGGTCATTCTCCCTGCATATGTGGTAAGGGCTGAGGTCTTCTTTGACCCTTTAGCTCAGCTTTTTGAACATCTCAGATAGTTAATTATAAGCTTTTTCTGCATCAGTAGATCTCATAATTTCCCATGCAGAGACCAGTCGTAAACTATAGAAAAGCCGTTTCACAAACCTATTCCTCCTAGCCAGAAAGAAGGCAGGATGGTCACAGCTGATCAATTGGAAGGGCAGAGAGGTTAATTATTTTTTGCCTGTTTGCTCAGTACCAGTTTTCTTGGTCCTCTGGAGGGAGAGGCTGTAGAAACGTTAGTGACACAGGAAGTAATTTCCCTGACAAATTCTTTTATTTATAGTCTGTGCGTTTGCCCCATTTAATAAAGAAGACAGGGAGTGAGGCTCAGGTGCACGTATTCATCTCTGCTGAAGCCCAGTCATGTGCTGGAGCTCTTTTCTTCATCTGAGGAGCACTGCTGGGTGAGCAGGGAGTCCGGGCAAGGTCACACAGATTTGCTGGCACCCTGCTGTTACCCAGCAGAGAAATCCCTGGGGGAAGGTGCAAGCCAAGCTGGGTCGGGGCCCCATTCCTGCCTAGAACAGCACAGGCGTGTCTGCTCCTGCTGCCCACAGCCCTGTGTTCTACAGATACAGCTGTTTGGTTCCTGGGGTGAAGCTGTTCATGTCTCAGTGCTAGGGCATGGGAGAGAGAAGCTGGGGACAGTCCCTGTCCATCTGTGTAGACATCCTTCAGTTATCTTTCTGTTCACCTTCCAGGGGCACAACTTCCACTGTCAACTCCCTGGTTTTGGCTGTAAATCAGTGTAGGTTTATACTAGAGCTGCTCTAAGAACAAGGAAATTCAGTGGTGCACTTCCTGTGGAGAGTTACACAGTGATTGTAGCAGCTCAACATTTATATTTAATTACCAGCTTGTGTCTTTCTGTAGGTACAGTCTCTATTTTGCCTTTTCAATATCATGCCGGATTAGCAGTCATATCTTGGGAAGAAGTGTTAAAGAGAAATGATGCTAACTTGCACTTTGCATAAATAATGCTTTTTGACAAAAAAGTGAGTTATCTTCTAGATTCCTTTCATGTTCAAATCCCTGTGGAAGATGTGTTTCCAATAATTACCCTGTCTGAAAGGGTAATGCGGATGCCTGATGCCAGATGGGAGCTGTTGTGTGCTCCCATACATCCTTCACTGTCCTTCTGGTAAGGTTAGAAACACTACTAAGGGAGCAAGTTTAGACCGCAGGCACGTTAAGAAAATTCAGGTTTTCTACAGTGTTAAGTTTTTGTTTGAGTTTTAGGGCTTTGGCGTACCATTACAACATATCATGAAATGCAAATCCTGAAATTCTATCATTTCAGGAATTTAAAAATATGTGGATTGTAAACAGCTGTTATGAAAAAACAATTCTAAACTGATTTTTTTTTAGTTTAGAAAAATGGAAGTTAATTACTCTGCTAATTTTAGAGTGAATGGAGCAGTCTAGATCAGTCCTGGGGACAGTGCATGTGACCAGCATGGAGCTAGGGGAATCCTGCCATCACTATACATACACACTTAGAGCAAGAGGATGCAGGAGGTGCTCTCAGGCTTTCCTGAATCTCTGCTGGAGGCCTGAATGAGACCTGCCAGGCTGCTGCTTGTCTCAGGGTATGCAATCCTACAGCACAAGGCCATTCTGAACCAGCCAGGTTGGCACCCCAAGGGACTATGGGTATGGCACTCAGCATTGCCTGGGCTAACTCACGTGAGCAGAGGTTTGTGCAAAGGTGGGGTGGGTACTGCATTCGGGACCCAAGCTAATACCTGGATAGCACTGAACTCTGCTGTATGGGAATGCCAGTTTATCTGGAGATAGACTCAGTGTTTATGCTTGGCACGAGTTCGGACAGGGCAGTGTAACCTTTGGTAGGATGCCAAAGGACTAAGGAGCTGTACATTTTTGATCTGTAAATGTTTTCTTTGTGTTCAGATATTACCAGAGGATGTCTCAGTTGTAGCAGACTGGCATTTGCCACTGTGAAAGTATTTTGCTGACGTAATAAAAAAGAATTCTGTTCGACTCTAATCATAAATCAGTGCATAAGAAACGAAACCGTTTTCAACAAACAAATAAATTAACGAACAACTTCTGCTGATAAAATACCTTGCTTTGTTCATGTATTTGTTCCATTATTCACTAATTTGATCTCCCTGATCATTAGTGTTAATTAGTGAGGTTTGGCTGTTCCAGAATGTCAGTGAGAGATTTTAAATATTTATAATCGGTTAACTACTACAGGATATTTTCATCAGTACTGAAAATCTACTTTTATAGAATAATATCAGCAGAATGTCACAGAATCCAGCATTCATAATAAAGATAGGATATAATTTCTTCTTTACATGCCAAAACACAATGACTCAAGTTTTGCAGGCATTTTACCACAGATGATGTGAGTGGGAGTGGAATTTTTTTCTGGCTGTTATGTCATTAAGAAGAGCAGTTTTATAACTCGATCGCAGGTGATAGATGGGTTTTGAGACACAGAAGGAAAAAAGCAGATAAGCATGACATCTTTCTCCATCTCTTTCTTGGGCTGCTTGGCTATTAGCTACTAACCTATAGTAAGCAAAATTTCATGTCTCCTTTCCCACCTTCCTGGTATGCTCCATTGTAGTTTTCAGTTGGGTTTTCATTACCTTGGGTAATCAAAAGCAGCTAAGATGAAAACAAAGGCTCTTGTGTTAGTATTTCTGATGCTGTAAACAATTTGGGTACACAAGACAACACCAACTGAGGATATACTACAGGGTTGCATGTCTTGATGAGGGTGAGTGGCTCCATAGGGAATGCTACATCTGGTCAGAGCCTTGCCTTTAACCTCATAGTCTTGCAAATCTTTTGTTCATGAAGGGTGTAGTCATCAATCACCTGCAGTTTTGAATGGGATCAGACCCATTGCACAGAAACCCCAGTCAACCATTTTGACATTTCCGAATTCTTCCCACAGGTTGTCCACACTTTCTTTCCACGGCTGAGTTCCCCCCCAGCCCCCACCCCATTCCTCCAACAGTTCTTTTGCCCTTACTGGAATTATCACATGGAAAGGCATGATTATTTCCTTAGCACTAATTTATAGTGCAGTTCATAGCCCTGGTCTAGCAAAGCGGTTAAGTATTTCCTTATCTTTTCACTTGAAATTCATTGTTCCAGTCTCATGCTCAAAAATAAATATGTGATTAAATACCTTGTTGGTTCGAAGCCAAAATAACTGCAGGTATCTTTGCCTTGTATATGGGAATTACAGACGTCTTCCTGAAAATCCCATTTGTGTAGTAATTTGCATGTTAGCACAGCGTAACTTTGAAAGGTGTGAGAGCACTGTAATAATGCATGAGTGTTGCAACATTCCCAAAACTTCCACTCCATGATAACCCCATTCCAGAAGAGGAGCCAGCGTGCTCTCAGGCTGGAGATGCAGGAGTTACATGCCTCTTCCAAGGCAAAGAATGTCATCACATCCCCGAACTACATGTTGTAATTTTCAGTTATGGGGCGTGTGTGCTTCAGGATGTATTTTCTTTTACTGCTGAGAAACAAGAAACATACATTAGGAACAGTTTGATGGCTACACAGAGATAAGTATCAGCATAGCTGCAGGTCAGAGCCTTCCTTCTCCTTACGCAGTGCCTTCTGAGTGCCAGATGAGACAATCCTGAGGCTATTTTACAAGTGCAAAACATTGTGCTCAACTACAGTGTATGCTGACTTAGTGGCTCCACGTCAGGCACAATTTAGTGCAAAGGGACAGGTGAAATGCTGAGCTTTTGCTGAACAAGTAGTGTAAACTGCGGCAAAGATGCTAAGTTAAAGTGGCAAGTTTGTAGATGTGAGGGACCAGATTTTGAGAAAGATGGGATGACAGTTGCATTCCTAAAAAATCTAGCAGTATGTCTAGGAGGAAAATAATAATAATAAAAAAAGAGTTCACCTGTTTGTGGTATTCCCAAAGCAAACTGTCTGTGTGGAAGAAAGCTGCCAAGGTACCGTACATGAGAAATCCCTTCACTGCAGAGGCTAAGACCTTGAGGGGCGCAGACACTGAAATCACAGTGGCATTAGTCACTCCAGAACAAGATTCTCTCTGGTTGCCAGACACACTATAGAATGGGGACAGCTATCATTATAATTGATGGTTACAGGACACAAGGCAGGCTTTATAGCAGAGGTTGGGAAAGTGCACGTGGGAAGACAGTAGTGGCCAGGAGATACCAGCATCTGACATTTCAGAAAGTTTCCCTTCAGAACATGATTTTTTTAAGGTGACACAGTAATATGAGAACCAAGACACTTTAAGACTTGCTAATATTGGCAGTGATTCATCTTATTCACAATAAATTCTTCTGCTTCTTACATAGGTGCAGTTAAATGTTTTGAATCTCATTAAATAGCTCTATGCAGTATTAGCTGTACATTTTACCTGAAGCTACAGGAGCATAACATGGAACATGTGCCCACTAGTGACCGTAAGTAAAACAGCAGTCCCCCAAGACAGAGAACAAGACTGTATTATGTACCTTTCAAAAATACTGTAATTATGGTGACATGATCTATGATACAAATTAGATTATTTCCAGTATTCTAATGACGTGAGCCCTATTTTTACCCTCTGGTGAGCAACGTGTTTCTTTCTTTACATATAAAATGTTCTGCATAGATCTATTTTGTCTAACTTGGCAGACAAATAATATCATTCTGTTCCTTCTTCACTCCTACCGTGCATAAAATATTAACCCTAGTACTACACAAAGGCAGATTTTTTGCATTTAATTATTACTCAGTTGCAGCCTGGAGACAGTATTAATTAAGACAAAGTGTGATACCACTCTTTCCCAATGTATGCATTTTTTCTGCTAAATTTCTGGCATTAGGTTCATACTGACATATTGCTTCTCTACTAAATCCTCATTTTATGTCATGTTCTGCATTTCATGGGATCATGAAAACTCACTTGAGGCCAGGGAATCTTAAGAGTACATGGTCCAGACATGCTTCACTGTGAGACAGGAAGAATTTTAGCAGGGGGCAGGAGGCTGGATCCCTAGAGGCTGCCATAGGAGCTGACCCTAGAGCCCTGAGGCTCAGATGCTGGAGCCAGGCACTTCCCTGTGGATCCTGAGCAGACACAGCTCCTTCCTCATAAAGAGGCCTGAGGAGGGACATGATTTCAGATTCTGTCTGGTGGCCACCATTTCTTGCTGATGACCAAGGCAGTTCTCTAAGCAATGCGCTTTCTGGTTTGGGTCCTTCTTTGGTGGTATCTAACCTGCCATGACTCGTGTGGGAGGATCTGAGGTTCCTTCTGCAGCGGGCAGTTGCTTTTCTTTTGCTGGTGAGTAGTGCACCAAACGCCAAGGCCAACAAAGGGACATTGATACATGTTCCAGGATGCCACAGAAGAAACACACACAGGAGGAGACACTCTACAGCCATGCAGACTCCAAGACAATGGCACACCAACATGGTGGGAAGGTCTGAACAACTTTCCAGGATTAGGCACATGTGATATCTGTAAATGAGGAAGCTTGGAAGCAAGTGGAGTAGAGAGGTTGGCAAGAACATAGAAAGCAATGATCCATTTAACATGTCATAGGTATATGCTGGAGCCTAAACATGATCATTGTGTATTTTATTCAAAGTTGTAAAATTGCTTATGTCTCTGACATAAACCTGTGTAGAAAACTACTTACCTGAGAGCTGCTCTGCTGGAAGTGACGCACTTTCTAAGCACTCTGAATCCTAAATTTATATAAATCCAAAGCAAAGGCTTTGCTTCACAATGTTGAGATATAGGCTCCAGTTTAGCTATAAGCTTTGCCTTGCCTTCTCCAAAACTGGCAGTGTCCTCCAACTAGGTTTTCTACCTTGAGAAGAAATGCAGAATAAGAATGAAAAGGTGTATTTTTCCTTGTTTTGCCTTCAGCATTTTCTCTTCAGTTTGATAAAACTCCCAGCAGTTCTCAGTGAAACTAGGATTTTAATATGCTAAGATCAGTAAAGGAAGAAGAGGTTAAATTTGGCTCCTGGATTTTTGTGTGTGCATGGGTAATGTGTGTGAAAGTAACATTTCCCTCTTCTTTTCTGGAATGAGTTCAGGTCATAGTAATGCCCTGTGGTAGGATCTGTCTCACCTGACTTTATATACAGCTTCATTTAACCTATACCTTTCAGGTGTCCCTTTCTAGTCAAGAAGAAACATAGGCATTTCTAGAGCATGAATCACCAGACCTGTTTTAAATACCTGCCTGAGGAAGCGATGAAACTCCACTGACTATCAAAGAAATCTTGACTGACTTAATCAGATGTAGCATAAGACGAGTTCCATCCATTGCCCCTTCTCTGGCAGACAGAAATGTCAGCACAGGTGTTTCTTGAAGCGTATTATAACAGTTATGGTTTAAATGCAGTTAAAAGAAGATGTGTGAGTGCCTAGATTCTGTGTATATTTACAAAATAAGAGGCTGAGATTCTTGCTGGTTTTCTCAAATCTGCATTTCAATGAGTGCATTTTTTATATTCTCCTTTAACGAAACTTTTAGTTACATTCCTGTATAAGGAAAAAAAGAAAAAAAGAAGAATGTTTTATTTATTTCCTCAGTCCAAAACGAATCTTTTTGGCAAACAGAATTGCAGAACCTACTAGCTCACCTTAGTGTTTTTATTGGTTTTATGTTTGACTCTTGTTCCTTTCTAGGGGACATATACTTCAGATCTAAGGGACAGGAAAAGCTTAAGTGCACCCAGAGGAAGTGTTTCTTTCTCCAGATTTCCTGTGTAACATGCTACCACCAGTAGCTCAGTCATGTCATGTTCCATCTTGTGGAGTGATACATGGTGACTGTGACAGCCAGATGTGACTTGTCTCCCAAGGAGACATTGCCTGGGAGAAAATGCTCATTATTTTGAAACCCATGACATTCTTCAGAAATGAATTTCTGAAAAACCAACCATAATACCTGTCAACAACTTACCCCTCCTTGTTCAGAGAGATGTTGGCCAATTCTTCCTGCAAAGATCATAAGAGACCAGACACTGGTACACAATTAATCCACTAATCTAATAAATTTTAATGAGAACAAAAAGGGCTCAGGATTCCATCTGCCTGATAAAAAATGTAATGGGAACAAAACCCAGCATTAAGATACTGTGTGAACAGAAATTATACAAACTCTTTCCCTTTGACTAAGGTTAGAATGAGAGCACCAGGGCAAGTAAATGGTGTAAATTTAATCAGTTCTTTCAACAGCATCAACATAGCAGTTTGATCGTTCTCTACAGATGCTGTGCCAACTCGACAGTTATAAGGCTAAGTAAGGAAGACGCAGACAAAGAAAGACTAAGAACAGCATGTGTAGCAGCTTATGAAAGGAAAGGCAGAGTACACAAAGATACTTAGGAAAGGAGGAAAGTGGTCAGTGAGATGAGGTGTGTGATAAAAATACATATTTCCTTCACTGCCAAAGGAGTTGTGGGATGCCTTCAAAAGAGTTATTGACAAGAAAAGTTATTTTGTACCTGGTGAGCAAACAAGTAGCTAATAGGGGTGAACACCTAATGTCAACTCCTGTTCCTAGATATGGTAAAAGTATAGCTGAGCTTTTCTATTCAGTAGAAGAAACATATTTAAATAAGTCATTATTTTGTTCTGAGATTCAGTCAAGCAAGGCAGGAGATGATACTGAGATTAGTAGCTGTGTTTAACTGTCTGCTTTACACAGGACATTTATGTACCACAGGGTCAACCAGCATGTAAAGATGAGAGTCTTACCAAAACGTAAAGTTCTTGTGAAGGACTCATTCTGAGCAGAGGACACCAGGCTTGGGATCATCTAATTCTCTTTTAAAAAAGCTAGAGTTGGACCAAGACCTCATGCCTACAGGGACATACTAGTAAAATGTTTGCATCTGCCCATTAGCAACTACTCTTAAAGATCTGTTAATAACCCAGTTTTCCATGCAAATGTAGTGTTGCCTAATGCAATGCGGGATATTTATTTGAAGCATTATGTGGTAGTAAGTGGTGCTTAGGAAAACCTGGAAAAATATCAAAAGCCTGGAAAAATATCAGCACAGGCGTCTTCATGGGGCTGTGTTTTGGATTTGTGCTGAAAACAGTTTTGATAACACAGGGAGTTTTAGTATTGCTGAGCAGTGCTTACACAGAGTCAAGGCCTTTTCTGCTCCTCACACCACCCCACCAGTGAGTAGGCTGCTGGTGCACAAGGAATTGGGAGGGGGCACAGCCAGGACAGCTGATCCCAGCTGACCAAAGGGATATTCCATACCATACTGTGTCATGCTCAGCAGGTAAAGCTGGGGGAAGAAGAAGGAAGGGGGGACATTCGAAGTGATGACATTTGTCTTCCCAAGTAACCATTACATGTGATGGAAATGCTTTCCTGCCCTGCTTTCCTGGGGATGGCCTGCTGATGTGATGTAATGAATGAATCCCTTGTTTTGCTTTACTTGTGTGTGCAGCTTTTGCTTTACCTATGAAACTGTCTTTATCTCAAGCCATGAGTTTTCTCACTTTTACTCTTCTGATCCCATCCCACTGGGAGGGACTAAGCAAATGGCTTTGCAGTGCTTGGTTGCTGGCTGGGGTTAAACCATGACAGTATGACAAGACCCATCTTTAAATCCCCATTTTGACTCACTGTAATTGCATTTAAAGCACTGTATCTACCTAGTGTAATATTATTTGGCAGTTGAATTTTTTGTTAACCATGTTGTTACAATTTTACTTGTGAGTTATGTCAGACTAATTATGTTTTGCTAGGTCATTCTTTTTAGTCTTTTCAAATAGAGAAAAAGTATAGCCAATTCTATTGTAAAGCCAATAGAAGGAGAAAGGCTCCACCAACACTACTTACCTCAGAATATGAGGTGTGTTTTAAATGCTGTCCTCCCCTGAGATGTAGAAAAGCTTCTATATGACTAGCTCAAACTTGATAACTAAGTTTTAGGTTGCTAAGATGAGATGAGATAAATCTTACCAAACTGAGAAAAAGTATCATAATCATTGCAACAACCAATCCCACTTTCCTCAAAATATTTAGTCCTTCTGTTCTAACTCTTGATCTACATACTTAGCAACAGGCATCCTTACTCCATATCATGTCTTCATAAGGCATCCTGCTGCTGCAGAAAAGCATGTTCTTTAAAAATATGGTAGTGGCTCACAGGATTTTGCTTCCAGATTTCACACAAGTACATAAACCTTCTTATCGTCCTGGTAGTATTTAAAGTCTAAGCATAAACCTTAATTGAATTCAGTTTTCAAGATAAATTATCCACCATCTTCAACTGATTTTGCAAACAAAGAGGATCTTTCATTTTTCCATAAAGTACAGCTGTCTGCTCCCCATTCTCTGTCTCCACAACTGCAAATAAAATAACCAAACTTACACAGATCGAGAATGTACAGAGGCGGCCAGTTCTGTACTCATTTATATAGATGCTTTGTTCTCTTCTCAGTGATTCCTGCTGAATTTTTCGCCTCTGCTTTCATAACATGTGAATGATGGATGAAAATGTGTTTTAGTAACTCTTATTCTTTAGTACTTAGTTCTCTGGTAGATTAATTTATTTTGATGAAACTACGAGGAAAACAGCATCCCACTCAAACTGATTAGGCAGCCAGAATCCGGTCCTATTTTATCCAAGTACAAATAGGCATGAAAGATAAACAGGAGATGATCTAGATATATGGAGGAGTAAGATTACTGTTCAAATAATATTTTCCTCATTTTGTGTAGGAAGAATAAGAATATTGTCTTCTTTGAGCTATGCTAAATCCCAAACCCTAAACAGACAACTTCTTACGCGATCAAAGGGGTCAGTACATCAACTGTACACCAAATTTATAGTCTGTTTCTTAACCTTAAGAGAAAAAATCTACCTATTACAACATGTAAAGGATAAATGGAAAGATTTTTGTGATAGTAACAGTTTTGATGTAATTTTCAGTAGCATCACAATCAAATCCCTTTCTGACTCCATGGAAATTTCCGCAATTTGGAAGAGCCAGGCTTGTGTTTCCTACTCACACATTTGGAACCATGGAAGCTCAGGGCTGACTTATCAGAGGAGTGACTGGGTACTTCAGCACAATATACAGAAATATTGCCTGTATACAGGAATACTCTTATATATGCAAACAAATGCTATGTATGCATCATATTAAAACAAAACTAGCTTGGAGGTTAAGAAAGTGCAAAAAACCATTATGGAAAAGTCTGTCTGTTTTAGAAATACATTTGAATAAGAGCAACTGTCTCATTTCATGACTTCAAATACATCATATTGTAGCAACTGGAGGAAGATGAGTAAAGATTCCAAGAGTTCCTACCTCTTAGTCATGACAGGTTAAATGCATGGGGCATATACAAACTACAGTGTTGATCTTTTTTTGAGGAAATGCAAGTGACAACCGGGCACGGATTTACCAGCCGGAATAAGGAGGCTTTATTCTTTCCATAAGCACCAGCTGACACAAAACGTATTTCTATGTTGCTGTCTGTGCTGTGTAGTTGAATGGCTGTAGAGCTCTTCCTGCCCCTTCTTCCCCTCCCTGTTTGGACCAGCGCTCTCTCCATCCCCATTATTATGCTGTAGGCTGCCATGGCCTGTGCTGAAGGCAAGTACAGCCTGGCATCAAATGTGAGAAGTAGCTGAGGATACTGTCAGATATATTTAATTTAAGATATTAGTATTTTCCATTGCTGTAATCAATCTATCTGGTGGTTTGTAGTTTGTTATGCTACAGTTTATTTGATGCTTCTATTGACTGGCCCAGCACTGTAGTGGATTCAGTGCAGTCACAGAGCCCCGCTGCATTTCCCTCACTGCACCACTCGGACCTAAAATGATGGATAGCTTGGAGGACATTTTAAACAGCAGTGGGAAGGAAAGAGCTATTGCAGTTTAGGAGACGTAAATGGGAGACAGGGGTCAGAATATGACGTTCTTCTGTGAGAAGGGGGAGGAAAGGAGAAACTGTAAATTTAAAGTAGTCAGAGAGTATCAAAGACTGTTATTAGGTAGATACAGCATATTTAAGCTGGCAGACTGCTGCTAATGAAGAAGTGGAGGGGAGGGGACAATTTAAAAGCTATTATAAAATGTTATTTATCAGAAATGATAGAAATGAGGGAAGGCAAATACCTAAATATGTTATCAGACATCAGTGACAATTGCTAGCTTCAGCAAAACTCTTGTGGATTAACGAACTGGGCCACTGAGAAATTTGATGTCATTGATTTTTATGAACAGGAAATAGATCAACGGTAAATTCACTATAGTGATTACAGCTTGATCAGACAGAGAAATGCACTGAAACAGACAACTGAAAGAAATTAGATCACCTAGATATGTATAATTAGGACTGTTTGGAACTACCAGATATAGAGTAAACTAGTTTTAATATTAAACACTGTCTTCCAGCAATTTTCATCCCTTGGCTTTGGGGGTAGAAAGTCAGCACATTATCCTTCTACAGATTTTCATCTCGTCATTACAAGTTGTTTGTACATCTGAAATGTCACAGGCATGCATGGCAAAGCTACTGACTACTTCCTCTTCGTGAAGCTTAAATGAGAGAAGAGGAAAAAAAATCCCAGCACAATCAATCCACACAAAACCATCAGCACAGATTGTCTTATTTCTAAAACTCCTGCTCCTAAATTACAGACATCAACCCTGATCCTTAACTTGACACTCCCCTCCTCCTGGGAGCCAGGGACTGCGGGAAGGCACAGCTAAACCTGATCTCTTCTCACCTGGGAGTGGCTCCCAGAGCTACTGCTGAAAACCTGTGCTGGGATTTAGCACAAAGCCCTTGTCTGGCTTGATTTATGCTGTCAATGCTTATAGCAGTTTTGGATTTAAGCTGCACTTAGGAAGTTTACTAAGTGACGTTCTAGGTGACATATGTAATGGTGGGGGGCAAGTGCTCTCAAGTGCCAAAAGGAAGAACATTAAATTTCACAGCTTCTTCATTAGAGACTGTCTGGATCTCAAGGAGAGCCAGAAAGCATGTATTTGCAATATTAAAAGGGGATGGGTTTATATTCTCAGGGCATATAAAAGCCTTTTATCCGACACAGAGGACTGAGGATTCAAGAACACAGCCCTGTGGCTTCACTTCCCAGGACCCATAGCAAATGTGTCCTTTGTCACTTTGACAAAACACCTTTCCAGTCTGATGTCCTTGTTCATATTTAATGACTGGTGTTATTCCCTATAAGAAGTCCCAGGGAGGCTCCCTGGGGAAAAAGAGGCCTCACTTCCCAACCAAAGGCATCAGGCCCAGCACTGTGTAAGCAAAGCACAGCTGTGGTGCAGCAGCCTTGTTTTTTATGCTGCAGTTTGTTTCCTTCACCTGTGATGGCTCTAAACTCAGTGCTCACTTCACCCGCAGCAGCAGGACAAAAGGAGTAAAAAGCTTGCGCTGAACCTGCCTTTTCCCAGACTTGCTTAGAAAGGTACTTGCATAATTCCAGGACACGGACACTCGGCAGGGTCTTTCAGAGTCCTTGTAGTCTCGCCCCATTTTATTGTTGTGCAACTACCTTGATTTCAGTAGTTACATGGGTTTTATCCTGTCTTAGCCCTAGAATTTCTGTCTGCCAGAGTAGCCCTGATGTATACGGCAGGGAGCTGAAGGAAGGAAAGAAGGAAAAAGATGTGGTCAGCATGGCCTGCTGTTACCTCATTGCCAGCCCTGTGCTCGTTGGTGATGTGTGTGGCCGCACGTCAGACGGATGCTGCCAACACACTGCCCTGCTCTGCTTGTTCATGAACGAGTTTGGGAGTTCAGAAATCACTGAGTAAAACTTTTGTAGCTCAGACTTACACTGTAAAGGAGCAGGAACTCCCTCTGTGAGTCTTTGTGCCTCATTCCACCCACTGGTGAAAATGGGTACAATATTTCTCAGGCCCGAAAGGTTTCAGAATAAATGCTATTCAGACTAGGAACTATATCAGTAGGAGCCAATAAGTATGTTAAGTAGACACTGAAAAGACTGGACTACAAAAACGCGAATGGACCCAACACCTGTTCCAGCAGCTTGGCACTTTTCTGTCATAAATATCATCTTCCTTCACTGCAGGAGAACCAGTCCCAAGACTCCCTTCTCGACGGGTGACATATAAAGCAGTCCAAGAATGAACCAAAACTGGAAGCTTAGCTGCCACCAAACACAGTAGGGTGTATTCATCATGGCATATAATCATCTCAACATGTTTTTTTTTAATATATTAGGACCTTTTTTTTTAACCCAGGCAATTTTCATATGTATATACTCATACATACCCACCTCCCTTTATGTATAAAGCAATCAGTACTCTAGGTAGGAGTAACCAGCCATAGGGCAAAATTATTTTTGCTGCTTGCAAACCTCAGAGACTGGCATTTGTCAAGAAGAGCCTGCCTAGCACTAAGCTAGTATACATCAGGGATTATAACACTGTGTTCTTGTACCGTATAACTCTGCATGCAGCCTTTTGCTATCCCAGTATCACTTTTTAATAAGAAAACAGGGAACTACCAAGATTGCTGTAGTTTTAGATGTCATGTGGGAAAAGCTGCTGTAAACCCAAGAAAAAACAGAAGTATGCTTAAGGAACAACATGTTGGTGGTGACCTGGGTATAAACCAGGGGCAATGCTGGTGTGATCACTGAAAGCCCTGAGACAGCTCCATTAGAGGTGCTTGCAAGCTCTGCCTCAAGGCAGAGTCAAAGCTTCCAGGGAAGAGCTACTACAGGGAGCCCCAGGACAATGGTGTGCACCCTGGACAGTGGGTGTCTTGGCAGCTAGTGGATCCTCTCAGCTCAGGACTTGGTAACTGCTTTCCTTGCTTTTGAACCACAGTGATCTCTGAAGGGAGATAATACAGGAGGGAATAATCTTTGAAATGTTTTCCATCCTCTCTCACTCCTCTTGTTTTCCTCAGATGAACGTCTGTGGGCACCACTGTGAGAACAGCCCCACCGTGCTCAGCCTGTGGGCTTCTCACTGTAGAAATGCTGTATTAGCACTGCTTGTGGCTGACATTCTCCCCTTGTTTTTTTTTTCTAACCTGACAGAAACGTGAAAGGAATATTTATTTTTAAAACATCAAACCCACGTTTCAGTAAGTGAGTACCCTAAGTGCTTCTCAGTGTTAATTCAATGTCCCTGCTTGTGCTATTTCCTTAGTAACTCTAAGCCCTATGTTTTTAACAGGTTCTTAAGGAGTTTGTCATTTGCTGCCATTGGGGATGGGAATGGGTAAATGAGCAATATAAATTAAAAATATCTAAAAATCAGGAACACAGAAATTTCAGTTTTCCAAAGCCTGTTTAAATTAGTGCTGCCAGTCTCCTGTAAGTAGTTGCGGCTTCCTAGCAGGCTTTCTGCTAGCCAGCCAAAAGAAAATCTGAAGTCCAGACGGGGAACTCACACAGTTTCTAGGACAGAGAGAGAGAAATAAAGAATTTAGGTACATAGGAAAAGATACCTTTATGCTTAGCCTTGCATTTCTAGCTGCATACTAACTTAGCAGGACTGCACGCTGGGGAGATAAGAAGCTGAAAAAGACAGAAAGGACCTTCCCCTGAGTGTTCTTATTTGTGAAGACCCATGCAATCCAGGGTATCCTGATCCAAATCCTACATCATATGGTGCTACAGTCTTTCTGCCAGGATATTCCAGAAAAAATGAGCTTCAAGCCCCCACTGCAACAATATGAAATCAAGCTGTCCCCACTCTTCTGCCAGAATAGTCTCTTAACTGTGGAGACCGTGTTTTAGCCTATGTGCATGGCAGCATCCGTGCAGCCAACCAGCTCTACCCAATTAACCCTATTTATCCAAGGATTTCAGGTGTCCCAAGAGACCTTCAGGTGACAGATCCTAGTAATTTGTTATACAGGAGGCACTGAACAGTTTAAAAAA
The DNA here is from genome assembly GCA_027574665.1 of Rhynochetos jubatus. Taxonomy (NCBI): domain Eukaryota; kingdom Metazoa; phylum Chordata; class Aves; order Eurypygiformes; family Rhynochetidae; genus Rhynochetos; species Rhynochetos jubatus. Next base: position 25,605,388 of record CM050652.1, on the reverse strand, counting down.
ATCTCAGAGATGACTAGTTCTGTTCTTTTTGTAAGAGTGTATATTGGAATTGATTGAGGGAAAAGGCTGACTGGCTCAACCTGTCAGTGGTTAAGCATGTGATACTCAGAGACATACGCAAATAAATAGGTTATTAAGTGGAGCATATACAGGATGAAAATACACAGAATACGTCCAGTATGTTTAACTAGCTCTTGTGTAAAAATAGCTCAGTAGTTGAATGCTAATTCCAATGCAAATTCTATTGGAATAAATAAGAGTGATCCAAAGTCCTTTTTCCCATCGCACAGCCTCAAGATATGTGTCCTGCCTAAAATACTGAAAAGCATGAACTGAAGAGTTCATCAGCTAGAATCAAAGCACTTATACAACACCCTTCAATATTACAAATTGTATGCTCACCATCGAAGTACGTGTTTACATCCAACTGGATGCTTTCTGAATAAACCATAATCACCACATCAGCTGTACTCATCTGAGTATTGCTGACCTGGGAGTGTATATTAGTCTATGCATTTAATCTTGAGTTATCAAACTGTGCGTTTGCAGGCTACAGTATAAGTGGATGCTTATATCTTATTTTCTGTAGCTGTGTCATCTGTTTCTGATTTCAGCAGGACTAGTTTTGAAAAAAAGTGAATCAGCTGTTGACAAGTACTCTATGTAGATACAGCTAACAGAGTGTTCACTGTAGGAGTACAATGCTTTGGTGTAGAGGACTGTGACAGGGGTAGAATGATGTTACAGTGTTATGAAGGCCCTAAGAACTGTGATAGTTTAACAAAACAGATGTATAATTTATATGAACATCTTAAGCCACACTATCATCATGCAGACCATTAGGATTTCCGGCATGACTGTATCAGCGTAATAGCCTATGGGAGTTAAAAACTGGAAAGCACTGGATCTATTTGGTATATAACCTGTCCCCACCATGCTATCAATACCAGCTCTGAAGGTCTTACAGCCTTTCTCCAGCAGGTCACAACATTAGTTTTGCCAGCTTTTGATTTTTAACAGATCAAAGGTCAGTAGACACTGAAAAAGTAACCGGGACTTCAGGTAGCTGTCAGGAGCAAAAACTGCTCAGCTCTTAAATGCCATTTTCCTCTGTCTGGAAAAATAACTCGGTTCAGAACTAAGAGAAGAATCTTTCACCAGACCCTGCTGTGGTAAGAACATGGTTTTCTAGGAAGCTGAGAGCCACTGAAGCAACAGGACAGATAACGATATGCTAGCTAGAGGAAGATATAGTCTACTCTGTCCAGTTCTGATCTCCTCAGTACAAGAAAGATATGACGGAGTCTAGCACAGGGCCACATAGATGACTAAGGGACTGAAGCATCTTTCATATGAGGAGAGGCTGAGGGAGATGGGGCTGTTCAGCTTGGGGATGAGGAGGTTCAGAGGGATCCTATCCATTATTTGGATAACAGGTAAGTGAGACAGATGCTTCCCAGTAGCACCCACAGACAGGACAAGAGGCAATGGTCATAGATTAAATTGTGAAATTCCACCTGAAGACAGGGAAACACTTTCATACTATGAGAGTGGTCAAGCACTGGGACAAAATTCCACAGCAAGGTTATGGACCCTCCCTGGAGATACTTAAAGCCTAACTGGACATGGTCCTGGACTAGCTGCTCTAGGTGCCCTTGCTTGAGCAGGAGGGTTGGACAAGATTACCTCCAGAGGTCCCTTCCATCCTAAATGATTCTGTGATTCTGTGAACCTAAGCTGAAATAATTAGGTTTGGTTTTTCAGGTGTCCCCTCTGCCCCTTTTGAATATTCTCCTTTTTTTTTTTTTTTTTTTTTTTTTTTTTTTTTTTTTACAAATACATAGGACTTTGTCTTGGGTCAATGATTAAATGTATTTAAGATAATTTTTTTATGACACTGAAAATAAACTGAAAATGTGGATTTGTGGAAAGTGGTGGTTGCATTACATAAGTAGACACTTCTATACTGGCTAGCAAAAACCTGATGGGTTGAAACTGGGTGATGGAGAGGGATATAGTATGGAAGGAAACATAGATGAAAGAAAAAAAGAAAAAGAATTCTTAATAGTGGCAATATAGTCATTGCAGCAATTGTTGCATGTAGGATACCAGGTAGCAATAAACTGAAGAATGCAGTAGATTAACCTGAATGATTCATAAAAAGCAATCTCAGTGACAGGAATGCATTAAAAAGCCTTTATGAAAGGAATCAATTACCTGTCCTTTCACAAGAAATAGAAAAACTAAGACACAAGCGCAAAAAGCAGTGTCACACAGCTGTGATTCTAAGGTAAAAGAAGGAAAAGGAATTATTGGGTTTGCTTAATTTTTATCAAACCTCTATACTTCTTCCGATTTTCTTTTTGCTAGTACTTGTTTTATAGTTTAGTGGAAATTCTGGGCAGCTGGAGAAACGATGCAGCATGTAATACTTGAAAAATGCTTGGCAACGTGTTCCTTTGTCCTAACGCTTTCTGCCACAAAGGACTGCAAGCACTTTTTATGTTTCTGTTACATTTCCCAGAGGTTTAAAAATTATCTTGCTGGAACAGCTCAGTGTCCCACTGCAGTAAGGGTGAGAACCACATGCTTCAAAAGGAACCAAAAAAAGCCATGCAATATGCAGATCTTCTCTCAGCATGATGGAAACAATGCAAGAAGGGTTTTTTATATCATTAATTGTATTAATATTAATTTTTTTGTGTTTTATTATATTGTTGCATTTATATTTTTGTTAGCATTTGTAGATTAAGCTTATGGCCTTGATCTGAAAACTGGACATTTAAATACTCATATGATCTTACTGTAGTTATTTGGATTGCTTGTATGCTTTAGCTTAAGAGGAAGAAATACTTGGTCTGGTCATAGTCCCTGTCTTAGCACAGTCATTCCTCTCCGGGGCTCATCATGGGAAGAACAATTAGGTTAGTGTTTGCAATCTATTTCCAAAGCACTTAGGTTAAATAATGCAAAATGTCTAAGTTTCCAGTATTAAAAGAAGAGTTGATTGCAAATTAAACATTAAGTGTTCATTGAAAAAACATACACAAAAGTTGCTATTTAATTTTTCTGGTTTATGTCATTTTTATGGTCCATGACATTCTGACCTTTTAAGTGGAAGGCTATACAAAGGACTTTGGTTATGCTAGATATTCATACACTTAGAGCTATTTTGTGTTATGAGTTTTATTACTTCTGTTTCTAGCATTTTTACTTTCTTCCTATTTGCTCTTCTGTGTCTTGCTGATGCAGGAGACCTATAACCAACCGTCTACTAGTTGGTGCACCCTAACAGGAAAGTTGTCAGAAGTTAAATTCATGATAACTATAGCCTGAATCTTGTCTTGTCACTATCACATGGGGAAAGACTAATGCAAACTCTTCACTAGATTTATAGACTTGTGTTGATCTGTCTCACCAGTGTTTCAAGATTTCTAAGAGTACAATACTTCCCTGATAACCAGAGAGAGGTTATTGCCTGTCACAGTTTGTAATTTAAATATACTCCATTATTGCCTGTCATAGTTTGTACTTCCAACACATTCAGTTTAATACTACAGCCCAGTGAATTATAACACAGATAGTTCATGAGCTTAACTCTTCAGGTAATGAAATATAGTATCATCTCAGTGGTGTTATGATTAAGGGTGAATGTTTGTTACAGCCATGACTTTACCAAAAAAGTGTCTTTTAAGTTGTCAGTATATTTTGTGGCCAGCTTGTAGCTCAGCAAGTGTTCAGCACGAATGCCTGTGAGTTTGACTTTAGACATGCTTAGTGTCTTGGGATAAATGTTTGCAATTGCAAAAATATTTAATTACTTGCAAAATACAATTTATTTAGTGGGCTTCTGTCTTAATTTTCTATTGAAAATTTTATTACTAATTTAATATTATTATCAATTAATATTATTAAGTTTTTTTCAACCTGTTACCTTTAGAAAATAAGTTAACTGTTTGGTATTTTCCACCATGGAGCTGACTTACAAAAGAACCTTTTTCTCAACACATGCATAGTCTACCACATAACAGGATGAATTAGTATTAGTTTTTCAAAGCACTGTGCAGACAGTGTACTGATGAATATATTTGGTCCATGTATTCTAAGGAATCATTAAGTTTACTCGTATTCTGCATTCCTTGTGCTGGTTTGGCTTGAAGATAAAACTTACACACATGTTGAAATGGAATGCTGAATTGGATACATAGTAAAGACTAAACAACAATTTCCATGATAAGGTTATGCTGTTTAGAACCTTGTAGATTTCTGAGACTTTAGCTTAGTTCAATAGATTTTTCTGGGCACGATCTCCACCCAGAGGTGGCTTTAAAAAAAAAAAAAAAGTACAGACACAATTTCATTATGCTGCTGTACATGATGAGTTAATTTAACCCATTATATCCCTGTTTCTGTAGTTATCAAATTTACACTATATGTATATATAAAAATTTTGAATTTAAAAAAGATGTGTATCTGAAATCTTTTAGAGTTGGAAAGTGAAAGACAAGAATAGATCTCATTGTTTGTCTTGAGATAAATGTGGGTGATTATGGTGAGACACTATAGGATTTAAATATGCTAGGTATGTTCCATATTGTAACCCATCCAGGTTTTGAAGGCATGGAACACGTCTTGTTTTGCATACATATTTAAAAAAAAATCTTTAAGAAATTTAAATTGCGTTGATGGGACATCAAGGTTGTATGATGATAAATGCTTAAAGAATGATGTTAATGCTTCACTCTAAAATTTATTTTGTAGGACGTAATTTAGACAAATGAAGAATTACATGTACTAAACCCACCAAATTCCTATTTTGAGAAAAATATTTTTTACCTATTTTATATAGCTCATGATTTAACAAGTAAAATATGCATGTGTGTGGGACATTCAACTGATACCCAATTGAGATGGAAGCTCCAGTGCAATGACACCCACCGGAAAACTTTCTGGCTCCAACACCTATTTGCCCATTTCTGAAAATGCTGTGAAATGTTCATGACCTAATGTCTGGACTCAGTAGTGCCTAGTTAGTCACTGTTGCAGGAAAGATCATCCATTTTCACAGAGATAACGCAGAAAGTGCATTTCATTCCTTCCAGGCACAAATCTTCCTGGTAAACAGTCCTTTCCATTCAGTTCTCTGTGTGTGGGAGGGGGACATGTTACAAGGGAGATGAAGGGACAGAAATGAAAAAATTATATGGGATTTATAACATGAAGCAAGGTGTTTACATCACTGTATTGCCCTTGGGACTAACATTACATCTTCTGGAGGACCTGATAATAATATTTTAGATTTCAGTTCCAAAATCCATTTGCCTGCCTCAGATTTTGTGTATTTCTGTCATCGCAGTATCAGAGTGCCTCCCAGGGCTTTAAAAATAGAAATGGCAATGATGAACTTTTTTTCTTAGCCTCAAGAAAAAAAACCCCACACAAAAACCTGAGTTAACTGGAAAGTTTACTTTTAGTTGTGGTGATGCTTAAGTAGATGCATCCTATGACAGGAAGCTAATCTAGGGAAAGAGCTTAAGTAGAGCTTCTGTTCACATGTGAGCATGTTGAGCTGCTGCTGTGCTGCATCACCCAGAAGAAATACTCCACTGGCTTGTGACTGTTTAGGACTCTAGTTTTTTTTTCAGCTGAGCTGGTAACAGATGATATATTGCCTCATCTATGTCATTATAGCACCTTCGCTTTCTATTCTTTTGTGCCTTAAAGCTATTTTAACAGCAGTGTTGCTGTTTAGGTATAGCAAACCAGAAATAACCTTCTGTAATTATTAAATATTTTCTGTCACTTAATTAAAAAAATCCCCTACCATTCTTCTGAAAGTGTTTTAACCCCATGCAGCAGGGGGAGGTGGATCTGGGAGAGCAGGGGGACATCTTTTGGGCCCTCTGGGTCTAGTGGGAGGAAGAAATGCGTAAACCATCACCACTGCCTGGAATATGTGAGGTTCTGGAAATGCCCTGGGTTTTGACTTAGCTTGGAAGGGGTGCTCACATAGGTGAGCTCAGGAGACCAGCAATTTAGAAGCAACATTTCACGCATTGTTCTTTCAATATCATTAGATCTATGTTCAAAGTTTTTACTGTCTGTTTTTAAACTTGGTCATTAAGCTTAAACTGGCCTCAAATCAAAATCTGAATGTTACCATGCTCCCTGACTGTAAAAGCATATTTCTATGTGACTATAAATGGAGACGGTTTTTCATTATTGTTTTCTGTGAGTCAGTAAACCAGAAGGGAATCACAAGAACATTTGCAAAGCTGACAGGTATCTGACTCTGTATCCATGCAGATTGCTTAAATCTCCAGAGCACCTTATGGGCAAGCATGTATTCCCCAGCGCAGACCTGTACCATGTGATGTTTGGCATGGTTTATTACAACTATGAATACTGCCTGTATTTGGGAAACAAAAATAGAGATTGAGTAACTATGTGAGGGTAATACCAGGTGGACCTCTGAGGAACTGAATGGATCATAAAAACAATTTTGCGATAAACACCTTTTCCCCATCTAAGATCTGTGCTAGTGCGATGTTCATTGAAGCTTATTCGCCTTTTAATGACACAAAGCAATGGTAAAAGTGTACATGCCACTACTCCCTGAAGAAAAGGCTTAAAGCTCCCTTTTGTAGTGCAGCACATCAGCTAGCTGTGATCTACTGGATGGCAGCCAAGAGGAACCCAGAGGAGGTGGCTCTTTACAGTAGTGCACTGAAGGTTGTCTTCCTTGTAGGAAGATAAACCTTTTCAATTATACTGGGAGCTGTAAGAGTCTAACATGGGCCCCAGTGGTGAGACAATTGCGCCAGAACTTGGTGCAATATAGAAGTTCCTATTTTAAGAAGTGCTGTGCCTTTCTCCCCCTTCACCTGCACGGAGGGCTTTTTTTTTTCTGTCTTGAAACATTAGCAATTTACATAACAGCAAATGTGAAAAACCCTGAGATTTTAATCTTGATTGTTTCTGATTCTGTAATAGGAGCATAGAAACATCTCTAAAGGGCAATTCCTCACCTATTTGATTTTGTGTTCAGTAACTCCTGTGCAGGGATGACTCTTTGCTAGTTCTTCTATTCATTGTCAACTTCATCCTCATATTCACTGAAAAACCTTTTGTTCTGTAGTATTTTTCTTTGTCATTGTTTTTACATTATTATTATTATTAACCATGTAATATCAACGTATGTCCTCTGCCAAATTACACAGACGATGATTGAAATGTTTCTTGTGCTTCTCCCTGTGCTAACGCTGCTTTTCATTTAGCATCTCTTGGATGGGATGCTACTCTTCATTCTTGTCTCCTCCTGCCTGAACAATTGTTTCTAGAAATTGGACTCTGAGGAGGACTGCAAGTTTATGAATTGTTTCTTCAGAAGGGTCATGTGTGACCTACAAAATTCAGCGTTATCTCAGGATTTATAACATCTCTGTTGAGAACTGAATCAATAACTTTAACTTCAAACTAGTAATAAGCACTTTGCTTTGATAAAGTAGAGCTCAGGTTTAGTGAGCTCCAGCAGAATTGCGTTATGCAGGCAATTTGCTTTTAGACATCAAAGAGACATTCCGAGCGTTGCCGACAGAATGAATGAATGGGAGTGGGAGACATGCCCAGAGTTCCTTCTAAAAACTATACGAAAGCAGCATGCAACCTGTTTCCACAGTTCACAACAGCGAAAAACAACTTCTGACTAATCTATTTGATTAATATATTGCTCATCACATTTAATGTAATATGCCAAGTTTTTTCAGTTAGGCTCCCAACTTTTGCTGGTGTAACCAACAGTATTGTCTTACAGAATCCATTTTTCTACTCATTAAGTCTACCACTCTAGTTGTTAATAGCATATAAGCCCCAAAGGGAAGTGTATATTATATGCAAGGTGTAATCAAAACTGAACATTCACTTAAGCCGTCTGACCTGTTGCTGTTTGCCCACTCTTGTCTGGGCTCTTCTCCCACTGAAAGCAAAAGAAAAATGTCAGTGATGCCACTGGTGTCTTACTTGGTGGTCCATCTGACATGGAATAATGCAATTACATTTCTAAATCCAGCCATTTTATTCTTTTTTAGACCATACATAGGTAGAACATATATAATAATACCTGAAATATTTTTAGCCTGATTTCCTGAAGAAAAAAGCATATATGGCTGTCTTTTCTATATGTCCTTCTCTGCCTTCCTAATAATTTTTCAAATTTTTGACCAGAGTTCACATTTCAGAGAAGAATTGAGGTCCTGAGTATGTTTAAGTTTTCACAAGTCTGATTATGACCAGTCCCTAAATAGAGGAGAGAGATCTCCATTACTGAGGGACTTTTGCCTGGTAGCCTGTGGCAGCTTCTTGAATTATCAAGGGGGTTACCCATGAGTCTGCAGTGACTATGCTCTGGAGCCCAGCTGCAACATCAGGAGGTCTCCTGTGGAGTGATGGGGCAAATAGGATAAGGGCAACCTCTGCCCCCTGTGACTGGAAACACACAGTGCCAACACTTGTAGGGCACCTGTCTCTGACCCGGCTCAGGTTCTTGCTTAAGGATGTGGCATAGGGATGCCAACTTCACTCGTTGTGAAGTTAGACTTGAATACTGGTGTCTGTGGCGTGGAGAGATTATATAGGGAAGGACACACTGTTCTGAAGATCTGTCCTCTATCACAGCATTTACAAGCTGGGCACAGCTTGCACTCTGTAAGCATGGTCCATACCTAGTTGATACAGGATGGACATAGATGCTCCTGAAAATTCAGCCAGTGAAGAACAGAGTAATCCAATGAAGAGTTCAGCCTGGGAAAAGTATTGTCATTTTCTTAAAAGAAATAACCAGAGGAAATAAAAGAGAAAAGAGACAAGAACAACTCTCTTCAGGACTGTTAAAGGTTTGAAGAGAGGAAAACCAAATGCATAATGAAGAAGAAAATGAGCTAGCTTCCTCATGCTTTCATATTTTGCTTAGAAAAGTGAATTAATCTCATTGGGATGTGTCTAATTGAGTAGTACACCTTTTTTAAACAAAACTGTTTTACTCCTTGGTTTGATAGGATGTGTCACAGACAAATCCCTGCACTGTTATTATCCACAGTTCTGGACTGACAACTTGATGAGTGGGTACCCATCTACACAAAGCTGTAGCTCAGCATGCAAGATGACAATGAAGGAACCTAAGTGCCAGATTTTTGCTCAACATAAATGAAGCTTGGAGTTAGCAGTGACAGTGCTGACAGGGCCCTGAAAATACCCGTGGTCATGGCTCTAAATCAAGAGCTACGGTTCTGGTAAGTTACTGAAGAAATTTCATTAGTTTGAGGGAATGAGCACCAAAAAAGAAAGGCAAACTCTCTGGTAACAGATTAGCAGGAAGTGTACAACGAGCCTGGGGGTGGAACTCTGCAACATCTTCTTATATATACCTGTGATGCTTTCAACAGAGAGGGAAAACTCATGTCACCACTTTTGCTAGCCCATCAATTCTCAGAATCAGATTCATCTGTAAATTACTTCAGCACTCCACACAGGGCCCTGAACCACATACAAGTTTTTGTCACTGTAAAGGAGTAATGGATTTTCTGATGCAGTTTTTGTGAAGCATTCCTTGGAAGTTTCTTCCTCTTTTGCCTTTTTGTACATATGGGGTAATGTGATCTATTTTCTTTGGCAGTGTAGAGACTGCCTCGGATTATAGCTGCAGGAAGGAAATAGCTTTGACACAGATTGTCTGTGTCATTTGTCTTCTTGCTAGCAACATGCCTTCTAAAACTGAAAATATTGTAAAGCAAATTTGGAAGAAATTTTCTTTACAATATTTCTTCTCTGGAAGAAAACATTTTTAGTTCAAAATAATCAACAACCTCGCTAAATCCTTTAGTATCAGTTATCTGGAGAGTAAGAAGGGCTATTATCATACCATAAACCCCACCTCTTGATTGGAAAAGTATTCAGCTTTAATCAAACAGCATATATTGAAGTCTGGGTTGATTTCAGTGAGAGCAGACATGACTGCGACAAAGCCTGAACAAAGAAGTTGCACCTTTTGGAGACAGCAGAGGAAATGTCTCAACAGAGCCAGGAACTTGATGCTGAGTACCAGCTGCCCAAAGTGTCTGGGCAAGGTTCTACTGAACCCTTTCCTCTGGGAGGCTTTGTTAGTCAGGCCAGGCAATTGGTGGCTAACAAACTGTCCTGGAAGTTAAAATGAAAGGTGGAGGTAAGGAGAAGACGCTTGCTTCTGAATTTCATACCCATTTATCTTGAAGTAAATTAATTGTAAAATACTGCTAAACAAAGGCAGAAATAGATTGATATTTACTGAATAATACTGTAACACCCTCTGGAAATCCAGAAAAGAAATTTCAAATAATGGACTTAATTTTTTAATTAGTCAGTAATGAATATTTTAGAGGTAGTGGCAATTAAGTTATTTTTTACTATTTCTACCTGAATATCACATTTTCTTCCCCAAGTCCATTAATTAGTATTAAAATAGGTTTTGTATGATCTTGCACATGATAAACATATATAAACAACCACAAAGACTATCCTAGAAACAGTTTTCAAATAAAAGGAATTATAAGGCTATATTGTATACTTACAATGTAGGGCTATCTTTTGAAAATGTTGAAGCTAGCTAAGGTAAAACTTAAATAGGTACCTAAAAGCAATATATAAAGGTCTTGGGTTTTTTTTACCAAAAGGAATGACCATAGTATTTTGACAAATGTTCATATTATGTCTTACAGTAGAATAATCACTAATTTTTTTAAGCTCAGTGCAATTTTTTTTTTCTTGTGTAATACCATCTGTGGTATCTTTTGTATATTGAAACTTTGAAAGAAAATCAGGATTCTTGCTTCACGAATAGAGTGGCAGAAATACTCCTGACAGCTGATGTTAAGAGATTTCCAGCCATGAATGGCAAACGAACACAAAAACCCCCACATGTGGTGTCTGCCACTTCAGATGGCAAAAGGAAGAGTTTTTTGGCTTCTAGTGTGTAATCTTCAGAATAGTGATTAGTTCTGTGCTTCAGAGGCATACTAAAATTAGCAGAGGTTTTTATTTCTGCTGGTGTATATTGGAAAGCCAAATATTGCAATTAGCCTTTTTCTGCTAAGGTAAAAAAACCTTCACTTTTTCCGAGCAAATGTTAGTAGCCTGTGGTTAAATATCATAGTGCTTTGGGTGATAATGACAAGAGAATAAGCATTTAATAGAGAGCTGCATTGCTGATAGTCCTGGTAATTTTAAACATGCAAACTTCCTCAGTTGGTAAACCTGAAGGTTGTAAAACCTTGGCCTTAATAAAAACAGAAATTCACTATGAGTGATTTGTAAACCGTGGCATACAAAGTACACGATACGAAGAGCTGAGTTGTGCAAATCTAAGGCATATAAAACCCAATGTCCAATAAAGAAGAGAGCAGAGTTCTGTGCTGTGTTTTTAGCAGTTTCTTGATTATATCATATCAGATTTCTTCTCGGGGATATAACTAAAACAAAAGAAGGATATGGCATCTCTAATTTAGTTGTTTATCCCAGTTTCAGATCTATTCCTTCCCTGGTGCCTAATTACTGTTAGAATAAGAAGGCTTGATACATAATGAGGTATTGGAAAATATCTCCTTTGAGCTTTGCTAAAGATACTAATATTTATTGAAATATGCTTTATGTTTTCTAAGGTACTTTTACCTCTGTGCCACTGCAGACTGAATAAGTTTTACTGAGCAAAAGTCCCCATGGAGTCTGCAAATGAATACATTATTGCTCTAAGCACAACTGAAAAGGAAGATCCAAAAATAGCTTCCATCTTTACCTGGAGTGACAGCATTAATATTCAATCCCTTTTTCTTCAACCTCACACTACGCTGTTCATGCCACTGCTAATGTATGGGCTTTATGTCTTATGAAAAACTAACAGCAATGTTTTAAACTGTTCTAAATGAGGAACATTTACCATATGCCATAAGAGAAGTCATTGGCCTCGTTATTTGAAATGATCTTCTGTACACTAGTTGCACAGTATTGTTGCTGGAGCCCTGAAAACCCTTTAAATATATTTTTTCCTTAATTTTATGGCCTACACTTCAACTATAAAATAGCACTGAAAATGTACTTTTATATAAAACAATAGAAATAGGACAGCTTTTGAGGAAGATTTATATTATCAGGGATCCACATGAACATACCTATAATTTCAATTGCCACCCTGGGAAATGTGTTTCCAGAAAGATGGTTTAACTGGTTGACAGGCAATTATTCTTTGAAAAATGTAGACTAATTAGACAGTTCTTCTTTGTCATAGATATTCAGCTATTGTTCTCTGCATAGTGGCACACTGACAGACATATTGCCCCGTTTATACTCTAGTGACAAGGAAAAGCTTTTAAAACAAATTACAAATGTTGATACTATTTAGAAGACACTTTATCAAAAATTAATGTTATTTTAATTACTTAGGGAAAACATAAACTTTAAAAACCAGAAAAACTTGCCTGTGTTCCCAGGTAGTGGTTGTGCTGGCACCGATGGTGCTATTCACATGAATCAAATGACTGTATGCTACAGTGATTTTTTGCCAGATCTGTGGGTGGTTCTCATTTATTCTGAAATAGAAACTATATTGCTATATCTTTCTTCTCACTCTCCCCGCTCTGTGAGAAGTATAATAGGAAGTCAACAGCTGAACTGAATTTTTCTTGGTTTAGTTTTGGTTTGGTTCACCGCAGGCCACCAGGACCCCTCCAAACACGAGGTGCGTTTCACTTGGGAGGATGTTAGTTTGCTGAGCAATAGGCACCAAACTTAGCGGAAGACCTGTAACACTCGCCTATCAATTGAGGGCCGTAGGCATTTCAGATGACTATGATTTATTGAGCAATGGAGTAGTCTCCTAGGCTAAATTAGGATCATACAGCTCTGTGCTATGAATACCCTTCCTTAGTATTTTTATTCCTGCATTCAGGGGTCTCACAGGAACTGGGGCTGTCCTTGTGTCAGGCACTATATACTGCATGACACTTTGTAGCTGCTGCAGCTGATTTGCAGTGAAAAAGAAATGGGCAAAGGTGCAGAAGAAGCAGCTCATGAAGACAAGATTGCATGTCAGAGCTAGGTTGATGCTAAATCCAGTCTCCTGCCTGCTGAAGTGCCTTAAACAGAGCAATTTATATTTATGGAATTTTGGTTTCTTGGTGAGACATTAGGGGTTGCAATAACCTCATATTTTGCCTTTCAGTACAGCAGCATTCTGTACAGACTTCATACGAGGATGGACAATTCAGAGCCACTGAAAATAAGCCCTCAGAATGTCTTTCCCATCTTGAATGCCTCCTTGTTTGCATGGAAAAGTCAAAGATTATCTAGTAAACCTTATCCAGTAAATATGATACATTTCCTTGCTAAGCTAGTATCTGGTGAATGCCAAGATATAAAAAAGTTGAACCAGGCATAGTCTATAAATATTAATAGAACGAAGTAAGAATATGAATAGAAAAAATTTACCAGGTTCAGTAGCACCGAGTACAGTAGTGAAATCTGTAAATGCTGCTTGGCAATAAAAAACCCCCTTAGGCTGAATTAGTTGCCATCTATCTTTATTGTCCTAGTCTATCCAGATAGGGTTGCTATTAAATAGCATACTTTTCAAGGTCTTTATCAAAAGAACCAAAGCAGGATCTGAATTGAACATTCAGATGCAAATCACAGGGAAAAATGTTGAATTCAGATGTGGATCTGAACATATCACTGCACTTCTTATTTTCATCTGGAAAATAGAGCAGTTTCAGGTTTGGGTCTTTGGACGTAAGTGCCTGAAAACTCTTTTCTTCAGGTGGAAACTTATCTCCTTTCCCTCCCAGCCAGCACCACTCACATTGCCTCAAGCCATGCCCAGTTATCTAAGGCAAGAGTGTGAAACTGCTCCCTTTCCACTGTCTTCCTTTCCCTCTCCTTCTGCTGGGGAAAAGACTCTGTAATCCTTCATTTGCTTGCTCTTACCAGCTGGCAAGGAAGATGGATTTAGACATAAACAAAGAGTGTGCTTCAAAGGCTAATCTTCTGTCTTTCAGCACTCCATCTCAACTTAGGCTCTTTCTGAAGTTCGATCGTAGGGGGAAGATGCCATACCAATTTTCTGTAGCGTCAGTGATCAGAATGGCTGAAATTAGGGTGAGATTTTGCAGTGAGGTGCACATACAAAGAATCACAGTACCTTCCGTGAAATTGCTCAGAGGAGGAAAGAGAAACATACGCAAACTCTTTCAGGAATGAGAGTGGATGCTACAGGGAAAAGGATGATTTTGGAAACATAATATACTTTCAGGTTATTTGGAATTTTTTAGGCCTTATAAAGCAGTCTTTAAAATACATAATTCTGTAAGTAAACAACATTCCAGAAGAAAACCTGTATGATATTAAACCCAAATCTTTCACCTACATCCCTGTAAATCTGCCATACAAACATGGAAATGGATATTACAACAGAAAAATACATTCTAGAATATTCAGCATTGTCTCTACAAGGGCAGATGAAAGTTCACTTTATTGTGAATTAGCAATTCTGCCATTCCTAACAGAAGCCTACTATCCCCTCCTGCATAAATAGGGAAACCACCCACCCAACACGTTTATACCTTGTGTCTTAACGTCCTTTGGCCTCTATTGACTAGGCAAATGTTTATTTGTGTTCAACAAGCACTCCGCAACAGGAAAAACATCCATTGCAATGGACTGTCTTCCTTCCTGTTGTCTTTCTCTGCTTTTAAATCTCCTCCTTTCACTTCACTTTCCCTTTTTTCCCCTTTAATTTTGTATTTTACTGTCTTTTATAAAAATACTTTTCCCTTTTTCAGATTCTTTTGAGACTGAGAGGCAAAAAAAAAAATTAAGAAATATCAACTAAACAGTATGGGCAGTGGCCTATAAAGATGTTAATTTAGATCATCCTTTTAAAAAGTATTTGTCATACAATGCTATCTTACTTTTTTGACACTGTAGAGACATTCTCAACATATAGTATAGGAGGCCAGATGTTTGGTCACTTGTAACACGCAATCATGCTACAGGGGCTCAGGGATGTCCAGTGTTTTTCATTTATGGAATGGCCGTAGTTTTATCTTTTAATTCAGAAAATAATGAAAGTAGTAACTAAAAAAAATAGTCGTGTATCATCTGAACCTCCATAGACTAATTCAATATACCCACTGATGAGTGTCTGACATTGCAGAATAACAGCTGTGCTGAACTCGGCAGCTTATGGGACATGGATATTTTTGAAGTTTAACCTGACTTGTGTACTGAATGTCCGCTTGTACCTTGCTAGGGGAGTATCTAGCGTAAACTACTAAGCAGCACTGCAGTTTTCTGCTTGTTTACTGTTACCCCTGAGATCCTTTCCTTCTCCATTTTCTACTCCTCAGCATATTTTCTCCCTTTTATATGACCTGTCAAGTCTTCTTTTCTTTTTCTACTTTTGCCATTTTCTGTGATTACTCTTTTTGTGCTTTCCTTTCAGATCAGTCCTGCTTTCTCCCTAATTTCTATGTGTTGCTAGATATACTAGGGATAATTCTAATATGCATAGGGATCTATTCCCCTTAGAAATGCCCTTGTAAATCTTTACCTGCAAGTCCAGGAAAGCTCATTTGTGCCCTGTATTTTAGCTGCCAGTTCCATGAAAATGTCTAAAGTACCATAGAGTATCTTAAATAGCATTAAATGCCTGTGTTTCATGAACTGAATTATACTTACTATCTCTTTCTTATCCCACAGTGAGTTTCACCACTCCTTTCTCTATTTTTTTCTCTGTTTTTCCCCTTTCTTAAAATCTCACCTTAAATTGTCTTGTCCTGTTCCCCAAAGCACTTCCCTAGCAGAATCATGTCCCTCAGAACCTTGTCTCACACCTCTGCCAAAAACAGCCTCTTTGTGGTAGGAACATCATCTCCAACCTCTTCCTTCCTCAGACAATCCCTCGGTAATCATCACAGCAGTGTGCTCCCATTAAACTTCTGCCTCCATGCAACTGGAGACAAACACAGGACAGAGAGAGAAGATAAAAATTCCGTTCAAACTACAGAGGCAGCTGAGTTTTTTGAAAAAATCTCAGTGTGTGGAAAAGCACGAGGAGGATGCTAAGCAAGAAAGTAAACTTAGAGAGAGTGACAGCCATTGCCCCCTTGATACTTCTCTTTTGAAGTCTGGCTGTTTGGAAGAAAGAGGATTCCTCAAGGAGATTCAGACAAACAGCCTGAAATAGCAGTGCCACTGGGGAATAGGAAGCAGACAACCAGTTGTTTACTTTGGGAAGGAATGGCGAGGAATTAAAGAAAATCATGTTTGGGACTGAGAACAGCAAACTAAAAACACACTGCACCTCTTCTCCTCCAGGGATTAACTGCCCTTGGCTGATAAAGAAGAGAAGCCTGTAAACATTTGTAGGCCAACATGGGCACAGGAGTGGGGAGGAAGCAGTGAAACTGGCTAGATGCAGCTGCTGTCAGTATTTAGCATACATAAGGGGGTGATTCATACAAGTAGAGTTATGGTTTCCACAGTGTTAAATGAAAGAACAAACTACTGGTAATGAGCTGTTTCAGTCTAAAAAACCCCACAACATAACACACAGTATGCAACACTACTGGTGATAAGAACCAGAGCGTGTCCATGAGGAAAAATACCCATGTATTTACTACCTTTTCCAGAATTTATTTCCTACAATGATACTTTTACTATTTGCCATTCAGCTCAACGCAACACTTCTGCATAATCAAGGGAGGTGTTGAGGGGGCAGTTTGGGAACAGGGATTTGGGGAATCATTCACATTTATGGAACACCCAGTCTTGCGATTAAAAAAAATGAAGGAGAAAGAAGCACCTTGGCTGGCTTTGTGTGCCCATGAAAAGTATGCAAAGGGAGCAGTTATGTGCCTTCATGCTATGCCTGGTGCTACGCAGTTCTCCCACAACTCTGGTGAGCAATTTTTATTCCTGTTTGCTGCTGATGTGAAGACAGAGGGTTAGGTCACTGCTGGGCCTTGTGAGGCATCTGCGCAAGTGCACCTGCGCACTTGTACTGTTTCACAGACCCGTGGTTCAGATCAGATATCCCAGTGCACAGTTACAGCCAAGGCTAAAGATAACGCTGGAAGTAGCTGTAATGAGTAGGGTGTAAAACTTAGTCATTTTTGGAAGGAAAAGACACATTGAATGCTTGGCCATAGAGCTCAACCTTATCTGAGTGCAGCTTGCCCGCATAACTGTACGTTTATTGTTATGCCCTCCCTGTAAAAGTTTTTTCATTTCCAGTGACTGAGCTGGCAGCCTGTGTATTAATTCTTACAACATTATTCCCAGGGTAAATTTTACAACCCCTAGGTTCAGTATGTGTTTTTATAGTATGAAATACATGAGTCACATAACAGCATGGTTCTTCAGCATACTAGTCTGTTCTAAATCCTGTAATGTATAATTAACTTTGCAATCGTTGATTAAAAATGTAATTACTGCTTATGATATATGACCATAATATAATAAAGATAAATTTTTACTTGACTATAAAAGAGAAATGAAGATACTAGCAATAATCCTGCAAATTTTAATACAATACTTACTATTCTGCTTGGCAACATGCTTCCAGCAGATAATTTTACAGTGCATATATATATAAATGAGAGTCTTCTAACTCATTCTCATAGCCTTTAATCCCATGCTCATATCCATAATAAAAGGAACAAGGGGTAAGACTTTTAAAACTGTTTCAGTAGCTTAACATCCTAACTAAAAAAAAAAAGTTCCCACTAGCTTCAAAGCCACATACCTGCATTCAGGTGGCCTTATACTTCAGCTGGTTATGTTCCTTGGCAGAGCATGCTGGGGCAATCAAGCATCTTCTGAGCTGGGCTGGCCGCTATGGAAGCAGTTGTCATTGATGCTCTGGCTGATGGTCTGTACTAGCATGGCTGTCAGAGCTGGTGCATAGATGCCCAAACCTAGAGCTGCCGTTGGCTTTGACCAGATATTGGCTAATTATATGCTGAACCTTTTAAACAGAAACATATAAGAAAGTAGTTTGATAATGATGCAAAGTTTCCATTTGCAAGTTGAAGGAAAAAAACCCAAGAAACATATGGAAAAGTGACTGAAACATTTCACTGATTAAATTAAGTCTCTAAAGAATTCATATGCTGATCTCCCTCCTGATTCTTCTTGGGCAGCTTATTTAAAAGTGTTTGATTTTTTGAAATTCTTAGTTTATGGCAGCACTTCTGACAAAAACAAGTAATTATGGTCACATACATGGATAAAAGCCATTGACAGCCCTATGGCATCACACAGTGATGCACATTGAAAAGTAAATGGCTCTTTAATTAGTCCCATTTGTTCCAATGGCAATCTGGGGAGTTAATGGTTCCTGCAAAGTGTTCTGAGATCTACTAATTGAGAGCTCTACCTAGCTCTAGATAATATTATTATTACCATTATTAGCATTAATTATAATAGTAAAAATCATGGAAGCAGCCAGTCAGTAAGAATGCCAGTATGCCACTAAGCGGGGAGTCACTGTCATATCCCCCCAGCACACCTGCGCTCATGCCTAATAAGAAACAACATCGTCCACTGTGAATGTCTTGTGGTTTGAATGTCTGCTAACTCTGAAAGCATCCGATTTCAGTTGCACAAATGACCCTCCTCTATTTCAACCCCGCACCTTCTCTGATGCATCAGAGATCTTTCAGAGATTAATCTGAAAGATGCAGTTGACGTGAGAAATGTACTGATAGCTAATTGAGGTACTCACAAAACAAGACTAAGCCTGCTGAGCTAAAGGAGGCAGAACTGATGCTCAGGTTCTTAACAAACCATAGAAAGGAAAGAAAATGAGGCTGTTAGAAATCATTTTGTTACCCAGGGAGGGGTAGTTTTTTCTCTCTACCACAGCAGGGAAAGTAAATTCAAGGGGAAAAGGGAACTCTTGTCTTTGGATTGCTGAAAGAGCTATAGAGGAGCTGCAATCAACAAAACCTTGATCTCTTATTTTCTTTTTAGCTCTGTGTCTCCAAATCTACCTACACCTTTACTTCTAGGCTGAGAGAAGGCAGAAGCCAATGTGGGTCAGATAATTTGTCATAGGATTATGAGAAATCTTTGCTGAGCATTTACTTCAGGTGTGAATGTGTTTGCGTGGTTAATTGTCTGCATCTATTTACCTTTGCGGCATTCCTGATTTCTGGCCATGTAGCATGAGCACATCCATGCCCTTTCCCATGACTGGCAGTACTGATGTACTTCCATGGAAGAAGATATCTCTTCTCCTCTGTGAGCCAGAGATCTGTTGGTACACATTGTCTATACTCGTCAGATCCTTTTCCATGAGGCAAAAGAAGGACAAACAGCAGAACGGATCTGGCATTAATACCAGTGCACTGAGAGGTGCTGAGTGATGGCTGGTACTTTTCTGCCATGCTGCATGGAAAGAAGTGGAGCAGCTCAGACCAGGAATGATTAAGTAGGATTAACTTGAAAACTTTGGATTCTTCTCACTGACTCTTGTAAATTATTAGTGATTTTGGCTGAGGAGTTACTTGTATTAAATAGCAGTAAGCTGCACAGTTCACAGCTTCTGTTGGCTGAGCTCACTGAAGTTACCAAGGACAGCTTCAGCATGCAAGTTCCTATGCCTTTCCAACTGCTGCCTCCTCTTGTCTCCTTCCTTGAGAGACTCCTTGCCTTCATACCATCCTCTTCCTCAGTTCTGGGGAATCTGTGTGGCCCTTCACTCCCATCTTCAAACCCAGGGACATGGTGTTTCACTCTCTGTGGCCCCATTTTTGTTTTGACTGTGTTATACCCTAACTCCATTCCTCCTTCTCCTTCCCTTATTTCCCTCTCTGCCCGTTCCCTGTTGTCTTCCCACCAGCACCCCTCGCCAGCCCTGCACGTGCCACTGGACAATTACACTGTTTTCCTGGCAGAGGAATGTTGCTGAAATGCTGCTCCAGGTGATGGGCTTCGTCTGACTCCCTGTCAGCCATGAAAGCAGAATGCTGTACTGTGATTTGGAAGGACATTCAGAGAAGTGGCTGGAGGCTGTGGCAGCTGCAACCCATTCTACAGAGCATGCTGTGGTGGGCATGGAGCATACAGCTGGCAGAGGGTGTGGAGTGAGATGCAAAACGTGAGCAACCTGTTTATTCTGCAGTCCATCTGATGAAAGGCTGTGTGGGCACCACTACTGCACTGCAAAGGCTCAAGCCCTTTTCTGTGTGCACGCCACTGTGGCACGCCACTGTTTCCAAGGACAAGTATACCTGTGCAGGTTTTGCTGCCAGAGACAAAAAGCCTCTGTGTCCACCCAGTTTCTCCCCTCGTGTCTTTTTGACCATCGTCAGGATGGATGAGGTTTAACCAGTCGTTGCCTCCATTTCTGGCAGTGATCATATACAGCTTTCAGGTGTTACTGTGTAATGAATAAACAAGAATACACCATCAGATAGAATGGAGCACTTTGCCTCACCCAGCTGATTATAAATCAGTGTGCTCTCCGGATAACATTGGACAACAGCACACCATTGATCATCTCAGAACTATTTTTGCTGAAATAAGTGCGATTTCTTTGTTCTTGCCATGTACAGTACAATGCCCGTACAACTCAATGCATGCTTTTTCTTTGACCATTTTCTTTAGAAAATGCCAGACAGTCACACTTTCCCCTGAAGTGTTAGTGCATATAAATTGCAAAATGATTTTATAATTTCTACTAGTGATGGAGAATATGATCTCCTTTGATGCTTGAACAATTTTGCCAGCCCTAATTAGAGATTTTAATGAGTTTTAGGAATTTCTTCAAGCTATAAGAAAACACAATTTCTTGATTAAATTTTGCATAATTAAATTATATTTTGCAGATTGTATGTAACCTACAGCTCTTTACTTGTAAACCGAAAAGATGGATGAATTGTACAAATAAGATGATTTGGCCATAGAAATACTTCTACAACTAGGTTTAAATATCCAGGAGCCTGGAAGTACTAAATCAAATGTAAGCTTTAATCCTAAATTTATTCCTTTGTGTCCCCAAAGTCAGTATATTGCTTAGGGAAGTAAGTTCCTTAATTCTGAAAAGCCAGTCAAGAGCAATTAAATGGCAAAAGGACTACTAATGTAACATGTAGGGGACAGAATTTAGGACATGAATTGTTAACAGCAAAAAGCAGGATTAACTTTACTCTCCTTGCATAGATATAATACTTTAATCATAAGTATTTTTAATAACATCTTTAAAGGTACAAAAAAAAGGTAAGACCTCAAGCTCATCCAATAGAAGATAACCACCTTAACAATCATCTATGCCTGTGAAAATTTTCTACCGGTTTGTAGACAAATCTGGTATGAGGAAAAGATACAAGGTGGGAGAAACTGGAGGGTGCTTAGCATAAGGTGACATAGCACTTTTTCTTGCATCACTCCATGTTACTATGGTTATGTGAATGCTCAGCCTACCTACCCCCCTCCTCCCCATGGAAGGATGAAGTTGGCCAAGATTTTTGCTGATGGCCTGGATACATTGAATAAAAGCCATTCCTCCCATATATTGCTCCCAAAATGTCCCTGTTGGAAGCCACCCTGTTACTATTCATATTGGGACTGGACACTGAAATCATACACTATTGTTTCTGCTTCTCATTTGAACACCTGAAACTTTTCAAGGGACAAATGGGTGGTGAATATCCTGATTACTAAAAGCAAGTGATAAAGAAGAGTGAGTATTCTTTGGTGTGAGCAAATAAGTTTTGTTAGCTTTTGTAAGCATTTGCTAGGGAAAAATCCATCACATTATTTCTGAAAATATTTACCCAGTCTGAACTCATGTGTGCTGATGTTTGTTTGAGAGCAAGAATACAGCCTCTGGAGTTTATGTAGAAGTTTGCAAATAATGTTTTGATTGTATCCTTCCCACTCTCTTCTATTCATTGCAGAATGGATAGTAGCAGTCCTTGTGAATGCTATCAGGGCATCTGTAACAACAACTGATGATTGCTGTCAGTGGTTGCAGGAATTTGTAATCGCTGATGAATATACAAGTCCAAAGCCTTATTATATCTGTCTCTGAGTTTCTCTTTCTTAAGCATGAAACATGACTAACAGAGGAACCCATAAGTGTCAGTCTCTAGCTATCAAAGAATTGTGTTATTTATTTTTGATCTTCACTGCTTGAGAATTGTTTTATGCGGAAAAGTGTGGGTTTCTTTGCTGAATTCTGAGCTTGTGACTGACTTTAGGACCTTAATGGCGGTAAAGAAAGTATTTTACTTTAAAAAATATTATATGTGCTTCAAAATTAATTAGCCCAGACATTTACACAGATTCACAGGTTCACAGAGTGGAAGAGGTTGGAAGGGACCTCTAGAGATCATGTAGTCCAACCCCCCTGCCAGAGCAAGATCACCTAGAGCAGATCACACAGGAACAAGTCCAGGCGGCTTTGGAAAGTCTCCAGGGAAGGAGACTCCCCCACCTCTCTGGGCAGCCTGTCCCAGTGCTCTGTCACTTTCACAGGGAAGAAGGGTTTCCTCAGGTTCAGGATGAACCTTCTGTTTTCCAGTTTATGTCCATTGCCCCTAGTCTTGTCCCTGGACACCACTGAGAAGAGCCTGGCCTCATCCTCCTGACACCCACCCTTTAGATGTTGATAAGCATTGATAAGATCCCCCCTCAGCCTCCTCTTCTCCAAGCTGAACATACCCAGCTCTCTCAGCCTTTCCTCATATGGAAGGTGCTCCGGACCCTTAATCATCTTAGTGGCCCTGCGCTGGACGCTCTCCAGTAGCTCCTTGTCCTTCTTGAACTGAAGAGCTGAAGAGCCCAGAACTGGACACAGTACTCCAGGTGAGGCCTCACCAGTGCAGAGTAGAGGGGGAATTAATCAAGTGAAATTTCAAAATTAAACTTTTTAACATAGGATCTTCAGAGTCAGCTAGGTCATTGTTTGTGCAGTGAAATGCCTGCTTTGGTGAAGCAATACAGCCTCGTAATGTTATGCGATACAGTTATAATGACGCCAGCATTTCTTTCTTTGGAGAGTGTCCATAAAGCAAACCGAGTTCATATGTACCCATCAAGAAAACTGGATCTATCACCTTCACTGACACGTTTATTGTTTCTGCATACGTCCATTCTGCTAAACTGTGTGTTGAAGTATGTTACTTCCCCAAATGTGCAACAGATGTTTTAAAACATCAGCTAGAGTTTTATAAACTGCATAAGTCAATTCTAAATCATGTCAGAAGAACTATTACTGCAGTTCTAAGGAGGATTTATATGTCCAAGAGTAAATAATTAATAGAACAGTTGATGCACTGGGAAGATTACACTGGTTAGAGTACATGATAGATGATACCAAAAGAAACTTTTCCTCTAGACATCATGTTTAGAGCATTCGAAGGCTGTCAGTGGTGAATTGGTTTTGGTTTTAGCTTTCATTTTCTAATATATCTACTTGTCTTCTAACAATTCACCTCTGTCAAATAGACATGAAAGGTACATCATTAAATTGAAAATATCAAGAATCAGCTGAGTCAGTGTCTCTTACATGATTTATTCCCCTTGCAGAAATATGACTTTATTTTGCTGTGATTCCACCTCACATGGCAGGGGTTGTAGAGTCTTTGTAACTGGGATATGAACACAAAAATGCCTCAGCTGAAAAGAAGGCTAAAGCTTAAGTAGTGTAAAGCACTGGTGCGAATCCATTTCTAGCCTATTCCCACCACTCTTATCGCAAACTCCTTCATGTTACTGGGAATCACCACAGGAAGAGGTTACTTTATGGATGAGATGAACTAATTCCCATAGTTTTCTTCTCCTATATTTCTGACACATGAACATACATAAAAGATTCTCACTGGAAGGCTTCATGTTCTGTGAAATGTTAGAGGGCAGACATAGTACCTCTGTGAGGCTGTCTCTTATTGATTGGTTTTGGAGCAAAATATTCTATCTAGGTTAAAAGGAAAACAGAACAGCTCATTGAAAATGTAAGTTCTTGAGCTCTTCTTCTGCTCAGGAAGCAGCTGTAATAGGTCTTCTTTGCCCAGTGAAGTTTTCAACTTGTGCAGAAGTTATTATTCAGCCTGTGTAGTTTTCATGTAATACTTCTCATTAGAGTCTCTGCTGATTTAAAAGCCATGAATAATTAAAATAAGTTTAGATATTGAACAAAGCTGCCTGCTTGGCACATATATGGTGCTCAAGCAGAATTCAGCCTGTGTCCTAGCTGTAGGAAGGAAATAATTCTTGGGATACATCCAGGTATATTCTAAAACTTGTGATGAGTTTTATCCATAATAGATGACACCTTCACTTTAGACAATTGCATCCAATTGCTCTAACACAGCAATTAACAATTATTTTTGAAAAACTGGTTTTGGACATATTTTGGCCAGTGAGAGCGTAATGAGTGATTTCCAGCAAAATACCTGTTCTGGGAAATACAAAAGCAAAGTTAATCTGGCCTTCTAATTTGTCCACCTTCATTCAGCATATTTTTAGCAGTTAAAAAGAGTTTTCAAAACCGGTTTAACTAGTAAAGATGTGGGCTGGATGGTATTTTTTCTTTTTTCTTTTTTTTTTTTTTTTTTTTTTTGTCTCTGTCATTCCTATAGTGGCTCAAAATGGACAAATCTCTGAAGTGAAAAGTCTTCCCTTCAACTGTTTGTTGATATTATATAAGAAGGCCACCATATAAAAATATAACATGTCATACGACTCAGTGAATGGCCTGTCAAAAAATCTATTCTTAGTTATAGAGTGGAACAAGATACATAAAAATACTTCCTACACAATTTTTTCATCATGTTTGCTGTAAACCCAGAAATATTTTGTCTTTTTATAAACTAAAATGGAGCCTATGAATCTTTTTATTTAAATGTCTTCAAGAGAAAGCATTGGTGGTGACACAAATCCATCTCATAAGGCTCCCTGGGCATCTGCTGTTTCTCAGTGCTTACAAGAGCAGCATTGGCTTCTCCTATCTGCAGGACAAGTCCTTTGTCTAGGATTTCACTTCTTTCATCCCAAAATAACCAAGCTGAGTGATGTTGTGAACTGCTACTCATTTCAAAGAGCTATCAGGCCCCCTCATTTCTGCTGGTGACCTTATGCCATGGTGTAACCTTGTAGTATTTTGATCCACTCTGTACATAACATAGGTAAAACCAAACTGAATTTTGTAGCTTGAATCAATCATATTTGTCCTCCATTAAAAGTGCTCAATTAAATTACCAGCTGTTTTCCAGATAAGGACAGATGAGAAGAGAGGTAAAGATGGTCTGTTTGTTTTTCCATGTCGTTCATAGATAGCAGATGAGTACATCTTCCATGTAGAATTACATTCTCTTTCCCATGATCCTTTCCTTGGAAATGGTACTGCCTGTGCAATCAGAGAGGCAGAGATCCTAGAGCAATATGTAGTTGGTGACTATGTAATTAAAATATCTGTCATAGCATGCAGACTTAAAGGGTAGAAAGTATTGTTGCCAAAATAATTTTAGTTCTGTCATTCTTTAGCTTTTCTGTGGCTGATTTTACCTCCCTTGCCCCAATCTTTTTAAAGGTATTTTTCCCCCCATACTTAAAAAAATGAGTCTTCTAAGTCTGACATTTCTGTATTTATCTATGTTTGTAATTGACAATTATTGGGTAAATGGGCAACCCCTCCCAAACTTTATTATTTATTTAGTCTCATAAGATTCTTTCTGGAAATGATGCAGTGAAGCAGTCTGCTGAATCTAAAGTTAACATCTCTCAGTACTCTCATTATATCCCTGTAATATCATGAAAACATTTTTAACATATTTTTGTGTTTGTCAGTCTCTTTTATTTAAACATATGGATATAAAATTCAACAAGTCAGGATTTGTGTTAAAAGAAGCTTGATTTTTGAGTACAGAGGCAGTTATGCAACATCAAAATATATACATAGGATTGAGCTTAAGTGATGTGTTATATCCGCGTGGGTATCATCCTGGCAAATACGTTGGCATCTGCTTTTATAGAATTCTTTGTGATTTTGGAATAATCTTTAAAGATGTTTGGTTAAATCATTTCAGGATAAGTTTGTACCTCTGGGCATAATTGTTCTTTCTGCTCTGTGATACCAGCTATGTTCTTTTGAGATTAAGGAAATTATCATTGCAGACAACGCAGACAGATGACTTTACATTGTGTACTATTTTCACTGCGCTACTTAAGTTTCATCGTAATTTGATGTCATAGTTCAACCATGTCTCTTTTGTTAACAAAACAGGAACAACAATTCATCTTCAACCCTCACCATATGGCAGAGATATTGATATGCAACAAGGCATTAGTCGAATTAGCATTTTCTGCAAACCATGCTCGTCTGTGTGACTGATTCAATAATAAGATGTGTTCATTCTTGTCTACAATGAAACTTATCATCTTTGCTAATTGAAAATGCCCAGGCTCCTTTTGGAAAATCCATGAAGTATGAGTAATCTGGTTTTGGGAAGAAGTTGTTGGGTTTCTCTTTGGATTTTCTTTTCTGCTGACAGCTGTTTTTTGGAGAGAGAAGGGAGTCCAATATAGAATAATCGAGAGCTCTGTGTACTTTTGATGCAGTGAAGGCTTTTTATTATTTTAATGCATCTGTTCAAGGATGGGTCTGTTGAAACCCAGGAGTTTCTTCTTCTTTGAGGCTCACCCTTAAAATATTTTTACATTTTTATGCATGGATTGGAATGCAAAGTGGAATAAAGCCGCGTTACATACATATGTTGTCATTCTGGGTTTTTAAACAGTAGCATCTTTTGAGCAGTCTGCCTTCTGATGTGGTGTTAACATGATGGATACATGACTGGGTTACCTTGCTGCTCTGCTCATCAAAACAATTTTATTCCTTTCTGTGGCAAATACTGCCTTTTTTCTTTTGAGAATTTCTGCTTTTCTCCTGCAATCCCAAAGTAAGCATCAGGAACATGGTGTGACAGCGCACAGCCAGCCACTGAGACCTCACTGAGGTAGTTCTGATAGTTTCTACTTGAAAGTCTTCAGATCTTGTCATTACTAATGAATCTTCTGGATTCTGCTTTTAAACTATTTTTTCAGTGAAGAAAGATGACACAGTGTCTGTCACCTTGGGAACAAGCCTTTGCGTTTAGCAGCGCTCAGCATTCATTGAATGTGTCTGCAGAAACTAGTTCAGACCTGCAGTGGCCCGGGTCCCTCACGGGTCTGGGCAGACACCCGTGTGTCAGCACTCAGGTGGCTGATGGTTCTCGGAGATAGCTCACTCTCCCCAGCCTATGGACTGAGGAGGTTCCTCAGCTGATGCTGACATTTAGCTGGGATAAATCCAGGTCTAAGTGTATGTGGTTTTTAATGCAGTAGATACATCATCTTTGCTAGTTTTTTATCTTGTTATTTAAGATTCTGATTCCAACTCGAGGTATTTAACAAGACGTGGGTGATTTAAACATGTCTTGTGTTTAGGTTGTAACCTCAGGAAGCAAGGCAAGACTCGTGAGCACCACCTGCAGAGAACCTGTCGGTGGTACTGTATATTAGAGACATGGAACAACGATTCCTGTCCTGCTTCCCCTCTGCATTTGGAGTTGGTGGTTGGAGGCTCATGTAACAACAGACTTCAAGGACTAATGCTGGCTTCTCTGTGCGTGGTCCAAAGCAAGATGGAAACCTACATTCCCAGATACTGTTTCTGTTGCTCTAATCTCTTGCTCCTGAGATGTAGTGGGCTCAAGCTGCTATGTGTCTGGGTAGTCAATGTATTTTTTCTCTCTCCTGAGTTAGTTGTGAGTTAGGAAATAGGAAAATTGGAAGGTGAATAGGTAAGGATTAATTAATTTACAGTAGCACACAGTATAATTAAAAAAAGAAAGTCTTTAAAAAGAAACTCTGCAATCCAAAGATTGATGATTTTCTCAGTCATGTTTTGTCATTTGAGGAATTTTAACCGCTGCCTTCTCCTTGCTTCCAAATATCCATATTTTGCATTGTCGTGTAGTCTACCATCCAATAGTCTCTGGTGCTAACAAACTCATTAACTGTAAATTTGAAGCAGAAGTCCATTTCCCAAATATAGATTTTCTCCTTTGGGATTATGGTGACTGTCTTTTTCATTTTGCAAGTGCTTGTTACTCTGCAGCCTTTCGGTGGTTACCTGGAGTCTGTAGCTGACTGAATGTGTAGAAGTGAAGTCCACTTGGATATGTCTTATTCCTCTTAGTAACAAATTCCCTGTTTTCCTCTCATTTATATTTAGTCCTAATATCTGATAGTCCTTCCTTAAATAAATGGTCCCATTTAAAGGCAGAACACAACCTAAAATATAACAGTCCATTACAGCCTTACCTCTTTGTTACAGATTTATCTAAGCTGTTTAGTTCCTATTATAACTCCACTCAGGAGCTTCACATGCTCTGCTTCTCCTCCCTTATCTCACTTATCTTTCTGAGAACATAAGGTACAAAATGATAATTCACTCTCCTGCTGTCTACCTCCTTCCAGGCTGTACCGCTAACTGTACCCTCCATGGCTCAAAGCACTTCAGTAGTCAATAGCGTTTATTAACTTATACATAGTAATCACATTTGCTTCCTGCAAAACACTGGATATTGGATTCATTGCAGGAGTTGCACAAATATATGCACAAGGGAGGTTACAAATCAGGCTGTGCTTCAGTGTCTGCCCAAGGCAGGGCCCAGGACGGAGTGGTGCTGGGGGCAGTTTTGCAGAGTTGGCTGTTGGAAAACCTAAGAAGACCTGTAGTCTGCTGCTGCTGCTCATTTGGGGAGATTGGTCACCCATCCAACCTCAGGGTGCTCCTCTCTGCTCTCTGCTCTCCTGCTCCCAAAACCTTTGCCTGCCCTCCCAGCATTGCCCTCCCCTGCTGCACCCAGCTTCATACTCCTCCTGCCTCCTCTCTTCAGAAGAACAGATTTTTGATGTTTGTTTGGCAGCTTAATGCTGCCATATACAGCATCCTTTGCCAAAGAGGTCCACCACCCATCTGCTGCTTGCAAAGACCCTTCTCCATGTGTACCGGAGTCAGGTGGCTTCACAGACCTCTCCTAGGACACACAATTTCTGACCACAAGAGAGCAGCAGTGTACAGACACCTGATTACCTTACTGGAGTTTACTTAAATCGGGTGCCCTGATTTGATGTAACTGAAGGATCTGATTTTCAGTCAGTGATGAACAGTCAGAGCTCATGGGAGAGTCAACATGAACTCTGGCCTTAAGCCTCGGGAAAAATCAGATCTATAACGATGCAGGGCAATCTTTAATTCTCAGGCTGGAGGTAGTTTTTTATGAGCTGCAGGTAAACTGTTGCATACAATCAGAGCTGAAAGCATATTTATCTTAATGGAAAATGAAAAATACACCCTTCCTTCCATTGATTAAATCTGTTCTTGTATGTTGCAAACCTTTCCATGGCAGCTATCCACTATTATTTTCATTACAGTTCAGACACTGCAGGAGAACTAAAGTAAAATCAGGAGGTGGCTGCAAATTAAGCTGTTATATAAACAGCTGCTTCTGACACTCAGCCAAACAACTGACTGCTGCATTGTGGAGCAAGGCTTAGTCCCTGTTTCAAATAAAAGAAGCTTCTGGCAGGAGTGGCTAAAACCCAGGACTTTGAGGTTGGGATGGCAGTACTTTCAGCTCCAACTGCAGACAACAGGAAGGTTCACCAACATCATAGCCTTAAATTGCCAAAAAAAAAAACCCCAAACAAAAAAATCCCCCCAAAAATCTGTGTACTTTTGGGCAAGGAAATCATAGAATCATAGAATGGTTTCAGTTGAAAGGGACCTTACAGATCATCTAGTTCCAACCCCCCTGCCATGGGCAAGGACACCCTCCACTAGACCAGGATGCTCAAAGCCTCATCCAGCCTGGCCTTGAAGACAGCCAGGGATGGGGCACCCACAGCTTCTCTGGGCAACCTGTTCCAATGCATCACCACCCTCTCTGTGAAGATTTTTTTCCTGATGTCCAATCTAAATCTACCCTCTTTCAGTTTAAAGCCATTACCCCTTGTCCTGTCACTACAGGCCCTTAAAAAAGTCACCCTCCAGCTTCCTTGTAGGCCCCTTAAGGTACTGAAAGGTGCTATAAGGTCTCCCTGGAGCCTTCTCTTCTCCAGGCTGAACAAGCCCAATTCTCTCAGACAAATCCTGTCCATCCTTCTTGGTTATGTATCTAGACCAACCCATGCACATAATTTTCTTCTCCATCAGGAGCTGTGGTAGGAATTTTAGGGGGCTGAGAAGGTGGCTGCTTGGTATTCATGCATTAAGCAAAAACCAAAATGGTTTGGGATCTACCAATCTTCAGGAAGCTCCAAGGGCTGTGCTGGCAGCACTGGCTGCTCTGGAGCTGTGCTGCTGCAGTGAGGCCATGCAGCCTGAGGACATTGAGGGCGTGTGACAACAGGGGACATTGTTCCTGCACCTCGACAATAGCAGCAGCCCAGGGGACACTAGTCTGGCATCTTAGGGTGCAAAATACTGGTAGTGTGAGCTTTTGCATGTGTGTCCTATAGAGGCAGGCTGCTGCTGCTGAGGTTGGAGATGGAGCCTGGGATTTACTTCTCTTCCTCAAACTCACAACCAATTTTCAGCCAGACTGTAATTGAGCATTACAGCCTTGTGGCTGGAGACTACTTTGCTGGCTGGAGAGGTACAGGCTTGGCTGTGGACAACTGTGGGGGAATAACTGTGAGTGAATAACTGTGAGGAAGTCAGTGGTAGCACTGTCACTGTCTGGGAGCCCAGGAATCTCTCTATCCCATAGATGAATCACCTATCAACTTACCACAGATTAATGGATCCCCAGACTGAGAGATCTATGGCCACATGCTCTGGTCTATCCATAATGAATGAAAGGTGTAGATTAAAGCAGTGACCGACGGTGTTATTTGTAAATAAGAAACATTGTCCTGCTCTGAGAATAGCTTAAAAGAAATGTTATTCACTCAACACTGCATTAAAGATTGCCTCTTGTAGAAAAATTGCCTGTGCTGATCTCACTCATACAGTATTTGCTGAGCTGATGATGGACAATATTGTCGCGGCTAAATTTAGGGGATATGGACGCTACACGAGAAGCTGTGCTCTAAAATACGACAACACCTCTATACTCCGCAAATCTGTTCCCCCTCTGCGTTCATAAACGTGTCTGCTAGTGTTACAAATAATTTTTACTAGTTTTATAGTCTTTCTAGCACTTCAGAAACAATATAACTAAATGGTGTCAGCTGGATTTTATTCACCTGAGTGCATTACTGTTAGAATTGTGCACTGCTTTCCATTACAGGGACGAACAGGACGGGGTTGCTGCAGAGCTGTAATGTGTTGCAAGGCTCAGGACAAATCCTCTCCCCTCCAGCTAAACCTGTACATGGCAGCTATGCAGCTCAAGGGCATGTACTTGGTCACCTGCACACTCTGACTGTTCACACTAGCCCTGTCCTGGCTTTGAACAGTGCCAGCTATCCCTCTCCAGGCAATGCATGGGCACAGGCCGTAGGTATTCCTATATTGAAGGATACCTTCTGCTCATGGCAAAGGATGTGTCCTGGGGTGTTGGTCAGGCACAGCTGGGAAGCCTTGAGTTTTCCCTCAACTTGGGAGGAGGCATCTGACATGTTCCCCCCCTTTCCCCAACTCAGAAATATCCCCGTCATTGGCTGGTCTTTGCCCTGGCCGCTGCTGCTCTGGGAGATCAGATTGAGGATCACTCAAGGGTCTAGTTTGGTGAGATCAGATTTAGGATCACCTGGGTCTTTTGTTCTCTCACAGAGTAACGTTGGTGGCAATCATTAACCAAACAGCTTTACGCTTCATACAAACTCATTATTAGAAAAACACAGATAGCTTAGCAGGGCCCCCATAGATTTCCTAAAAGGAGCTTTTCCCAAAGCCAGTTTGCTAGAGCTCCTACCTGTCAGGCAACACCTTTCAAAGCCTCATGAATCTCCATAAGAAGGGAACAAATTCACCTCTGATCAAAATGAGTCAGAAAACGAACAGTGCTTGCCAGGCTGCACGGCTGCTCAACCAGTATCCTGTGATAGAGGAAAACGCAGGTGCAGTGCAGCTGTTAGTGAGGTGGGGGATCCCAGCCCTTCTACACTCAGCTTTAAACCTCTTAATTTTCCTCTTGGAAAAGATAATAGGATTATAGGGTAGTCAGCCCTACACATGACAAGAAATTTTCTAGTCTTTTGTGCAAATGTGTTCCTGGCCAATTTATAGGCAGTCGATTTTGTGACTGTACTATTTATTGTCTTTTAATTCAGATAATTCTCCTCCCTCTCAAATACCTCTCTCATTGTATTTATAAAAGCTTACCATATCCCTTTTTAATAGTTGCATGGCTAAGCTAAGCAGGTTTGTGCTAGTTTTCACTGGAGTGGAATTAATTTTCTTCAGAGTAGCTAGCATGGGGCTGTGTTTTGGATTTGTGTTGAGAACACTGTTGATAACACAGGGCTGTTTTTGTTACTGCTGAGCAGTGCTTACACAGAGTCAAGGCCTTTTCTGCCTTTCACTCCACCCCACCAGCGAGTAGGCTGGGGACGCACAAGGAATTGGGAGGGGGCACAGCCAGGACAGCTGATCCCAGCTGACCAAAGGGATATTCCATACCATATGACACCATGCTCAGCATATAAAGCTGGGGGAAGGAAGGGGGGGACATTCAGAGTGATGGTGTTTGTCTTCCCAAGTAACCGTTACACATGATGAAGCCCTTCTTTCCTGGGGATGGGTGAACACTAGCCTGCCGATGGGAAGTGGTGAATGAATTCCTTATTTTCTTTGCCTGTGTCTGCAACTTTTACTTTACCTGTGAAACTGCCTTT
The DNA here is from genome assembly GCA_027574665.1 of Rhynochetos jubatus. Classification (NCBI taxonomy): domain Eukaryota; kingdom Metazoa; phylum Chordata; class Aves; order Eurypygiformes; family Rhynochetidae; genus Rhynochetos; species Rhynochetos jubatus. The sequence continues at coordinate 25,572,469 of CM050652.1, read as the reverse complement.
ATCTCAAGTCATGAGTTTTCTCACTTTTAGTCTTCTGATTCTCTCCCCCATCCCACCTGCGGGGAGTGAGTGAGTGAGTGGCTGCGTGGTTGCCAGCTGGGGTTAAACCATGACAAGGTGAAAGTAATTTAACCTGTTTCATAAGATACGTGAAGTGTTCTCAAAAATTCTTCATTCTCATAATCATTGTGATGGTGCTTCCCATTTGAATTCCTCTTCTATAAACATAAGGCAAAGGATATCTTGCCTTTATAGAGGATTTTATATTTTCCTTACATCACTGGGAAATAAAATACTTCTTTTTTTCTTTCAACTACTGCTGTGCTCTTTCTTCCCCCCCCCTCCCCCTTTTTAATGCTATTTTGAATTCTGCTTCTGTGTCCCTAATGGTATATCCTTATTCCCTTCCATCTCTTTTTAATGTGAGGCATAAACAAAGCATCTTATTTTGGGAAAATACTGCTATAAAAAGTTGATTGCAAAACAAAAAAAATTAAAATCAAAGCTTTGCCTATTTTGTGTCATACTTGCAGTGACAGAATTAGGACAAAACTGAACAATTTCAAGCTTTTTTCACATGTTCAAAGTAACCTGAAGTATTTTGTTTTGGCATAGAACATCTAATGAGTATTGCCATGGTAACTATGTGAAGACACTACACTGAATGTTGTGTGGTTTTACTGGTATCACTTTCATACAATAGTATTAAAAATAGTGGAAAGACTGTCATTTGAACGATTCATGATGGAATCAGGAAATAGATTCTTTTCTTGCAGATCTGCAAATAGTTCAGTTGAGAGGAGCAATGAGCTAGACATGAGCGCTGTCCTCAGCTGCCTGGGGATCTGGCTGGTCTCCCATTTTTGACTCTCTGTTTATTAATGAACCGTCACTTAACTCTGCAGAAGGTCTAGTGTAATAACATGATTAAGAAGTTATGTTATACCACAGAGAAAGTATGTGGATGACAATGTACCTCTCATCTAATGGCAGAAACGTAGCCAGAGGTAGAACAGAAAAGCAGGCAAGAGTCACTTAAAATTTCTGAGGTGAGCCCAGTTATAAACATTTTCCAATTTACAGGCAAATAGGCCGAAGTGGGACGTAGCATTGCAGGAAGTGTGGTCAGAAATAACAAATGCAGCAGATGGAGTGTGAAAAGAGGCAGCAGTGTGACTCCATGTACTTTGGCAGGTATGAATTTATATGTTTTGGAAGGTATCAGCCTATTAACTTTGAGAAAAGCCTGGAGAGATGAAGCACGAAGTGGGAGGGTAGAAAGGTAGATTGGCTTGCATCTGACAAGAGCTATCCTTAAATGTCAACCCTAATTCTTTGCAAAATGCACAGTTGAATTTAAAACCCCATTGATTTTTCAGATATGTGATTTTGTGTGACAGGTGATTATGAGTTAGTCTGAAATACACTGAGTCCCTCCTTCAAAATTCAGGTGCCCTCCATCCTCATAAACTCCCAGAAATTTAATAGAAATTGATTACTTAGACAGATTTGCAGGGTCATGCCTTTATAAAAATTAATGTTTCATATCAGAGTTGCACAAATATGGAGTATGTTGTCATCACGCATTGTATCTTCATCTCAGAACATTTTTGCAGGGATATTGTATGTTTCATAGGAGATTTCTTTGATAACTCGAGAGATAACTCTAAGGCAGTGTTCATTTGCTTTCATTTTCTTGCTCTCTTTATACTTGCTATATTCTAAAAAGTCTTAAAATGTTTCAAAACCAAAGTCATTGGTGTAACTGTCTTGTTTTACCCCTGGCAGTTATAAGCTTCTTTATTTATTATCTACTTCAGGCTCAGGTGGTGTCAGCTGAGGATTATTGTACATATGAATGACAATAACAGATTGGGTTTTATGGGTATGTTTGTCTGACAAGCTAGATAAAATTAAAAGAAAAAATGGGTCTTCAATAATTGTTGGTAATAAAGAAGAGTTAGGGTCTAGTTCAGCATGATACTGAAGTAGATGCTTAATTTCAAGCACGTGAGCAGCTCCATTAAACTTGATTGCACAATTAAGTGTTTGAAAGATCAGTCCCTGAAAGGCTTTTAATGTCTAGGGCATAATGCAGAAGTGCATGAGCTTCTCATAACCTGTCCCAATTGGACTGAAAATTAATCAATGAATATTTTACAGTCATGCCCACAGGTTGTGAAAAGGCTGCCAGAAATAGCCTTAGAAAGTAAAAATAGTGTTTCAAATGAAGGGGAGAAGGGAATGTCAGTCTTGTCCAGAAGTGTTTAATTTTGATCTAATACCTCACTGAAAGAAGGGTCTCTTTTTTAATAGATCTCTGTTTTCACCAATAATTTGATTGTCTCCTTATGGAATTTAAGTGCCTTCTTGATAGGAATACAATGAAACAGTCTTCACAACTGCGTGCAGATATCATTTAGGTTGGAAAAAACCTGCAAGATCATTAAGTCCAACCATTAACCTGTCACTGACAAGTCCTCCACTAAACCATGTCCCTTAAAGCACCACTCCTCTTAAATACCTCCAGGGATGGTGACTCAACCACTTCCCTGAGCAGCCTGTTCCAATGCCTGACAACCCTTTCGCTGAAGAAATTTTTGCTAATATCCGATCTGATCCTTTCCTGGAGCAACTTGAGGCTGTTCTTCTTGTTCATTCACTTGTTACTTCGAAGAAGAGACCAGAACCCACCTTGCTACAACCTCCTTTCAGGTAGTTGTAGAGTCTGATAAGGTCTCCCCTGAGCGTCCTCTTCTGTAGGCTAAACAACCCCAGTTCCCTCAGCTGCTCCTCGCAGGAGTTGTGCTCCAGACCCTTCCCCAGCTCCCTTGCCCTTCTCTGGACACACTCCAGCACCTCAGTGTCTTTCGTGCAGTGAGGGGCCCAATACTGAACACAGGATTCGAGGTGTGGCCTCACCAGTGCCCAGTAGAGGGAGAGAATCCCTTCCCCAGTCCTGCTGGCCACTTTGTTCCTGATACAAGCCAGGATGCCATTGGCCTTCTTGGCCACCTGGGCACACTGCTGGCTCATATTCAGCTGTCTGGCAACCAACATCCCCGGTCCTTTTCCACCTGGCAGCTTTCCAGCCACTCGTCCCCAAACCTATAGCATTGCAGGAGGTTGTTGTTACCCAAGTGCAGGACCTGGCACTTGTCCTTGTTGAACCTCATACAATTGGCCTTGGCCCACTGGTCCAGCCTGTCCAGATCTCTCTGAAAGCCTTCTTACCCTCAGGCAGATCAACGCTCCCACCCAACTTGTTTTTGTAAGTCTCAAAACTTACTGAGAGTGCACTTGATCCTCTTGTCCACGTCAATGATAAAGATATTAAGCAGAACTGGCCCCTATACTGAGCCCTGGGCAACACCGCTTGTGACCGGCTGCCAACTGGATTTAACTCCATTCCACACAACTCGTTGGTCCTGGCCATCCAGCCAGATTTTTACCCGGCTAAGTGTACATCCATCCAAGCCATAAGCAGCCACTTTCTCCAGGAGAATGCTGTGGGAAATGGTGTCAAAGGCTAAGATCGTATGAAGTGAAGAGCTGGGATATCGAATTTTAACTCATTCAGTGCTTCTTTAACCTTATGACATGGACTTAGCTGGGGACCTAAAATAAGAACATACTGCAATTTAGATAGCCTTAACAACTAGTGGGACAGATGGGCTTTGTACCTCTCTGTAGATCTCTGAGGAAGCAATTGTAAATATTCCAGATACATGTATGGAACAGAAAGACATTCAGATCCCAGAACTAGTAAAATGTAACCTCTGCAAAAGTTAAGAGTTACAGAATTTACAAACTGTTGGAGAGGGGAGACTAGATAAGAAAATGGAAAATGGGTTGGGGAAAAAGAGTTCTTCCTTGAAAACTTCCTGAAAAAATTGTTTAGCACATGTCGCGGTCTGCCAGGGACTTCTCAGTACTGTTTCTTGTTACAAAGTGGGCATGTTCAAGGATGACACCTCTAAGACATTTTCTATGTAAATTACAGTGCTCATTTAATTGATACCTTTGTACAAAACCCTACTTTCCCTTTTATAGGATGAGATGTAATTCAATGAATTTTATCCACCAACAGACAGAAAATATGAGGAAATCTGTTTTTTCCCAAGTGACATTAAGTCTATGCAGTGCTCTGTATGTGACATGAAATCTGTTAACTAATGGGAGGATGACAGATAGAAAACACTGCAACGACTTTTTGTATGGTCACATTACATAGTGCAGACAAGCTAACTCTAATCCCTTAATGTCATGTGTGTCACTTAAAAGCATCTTAGTGGTATTCCTCCTCCTTGTTAACTAAATAATCAAACCCTGTTGCTTCTGATGGAATTCCTTAACCTTGTTGATAGCTGACTTTCTTCCCCGTCTCAAATATGATTTTTCCTGAAGAAACAGAGCAGCAAAGTCTCAGCAACTAGAATGTTTTAATTTCCATTTTATCTTCAGCTTTCACTTATAAATTACAAATGAGTAACAGAGACATCTCAGTTCTGTATCTTATCTGAATCGAAATACGGTTGGATGGTTTGTACAAAATAGAAACTGGAACAACAGAAGCAATTACAATCTTTGATTCTTCCATTCTTCTATTGTGGGCCTGAATCTGTTGGAAAAATTACACTTTTTTTCTGTTAATGGGCAAAGAACAGCCTGCTCATCGCGGTAGTGATCTAATTACATTATGATGATTGGGAAATCTCTTACTGACCACTAAAAGCTAAAATTTTCCCTACTGTCTTGAACAGAGATTGATATATTTAGAAAAAGCAAGTTGAAGTGCAAATAGCAAGTGTCTTGTTAAAATGACAGTGGCTAAATATAATGGATAAATTTGAGATTTCAAATGAGAAACATAAAATATCAGTCAGAGTGAATACACCTGGAAGGTGGCATAATTAAGTTACCTGCACAGAATTTTTTAATGTGGTATATTTAATCTAGGCTTCAACCCTGGGTTTGGCCTGATGAGCATGATGAAACTTTCTTTTACCTCTGTGGTGGGGCATGCGTCTTACCATCCCTCTCACATGTATCCTTGACTGTGAAGTCCTCCTCTCTTAGGCCCAGTTCCAAGCTCAGGTATCAGCCAGGCACTGACCCTCATCACTTTCAGGAACCCTGGTTAAGGATCTGGTAGCTGAGCCTCAGGGCTTTACAATACAATGCGGGAAGAGCTAAGAGATAAACAATATAAATGGAATATAAATATAACCGTAGTGAATAAAAGTGGCTAGCCATATGTAGGCTGGAGAGAAACAGAGCCTATAATATGTACTCTATAACTAATTAGTATTCCAGACAGAGTCTGCAAACAGATTTTGTAAAATGGGAGCACTACATTATTAATAGGTACCCATATCACAGGGAAGAGTTGATTCATTGTTAGAAATAGGGGCATTACATCAATCTCTTGTACGCCCTAGGATGTGCTCATCAGAATATTCCAAGTTTAAATAAGGAAAGAAAGATACTACAGTCTGCACAAATAGATTCCTGGATTACTACCTGTGGAATTGAAGGAGGAACCAGGGCAACCTCTTACATTTTCTCATACAAAGTACGCATGCAGTGTAGGATCTCTGATTTGGTAGGTCTGTATATACACATATGCACACATGTAAATACATATGCAGGGTTTCTGTGGATTTGCAGAGAAAAACACAAAGCTGTTGGCTTCCCTGTCAGAGTGTGCTGGTTTCATGCTATAGCTGCAGTGTGACACTGCTGCATGATGAATAGCCACTGTCCCATGTAGAATGGGGCTACTTTAATGCCTATGCACACATGCATGCAAAATAATACTCCTTTTTGATGGCTTATTTTAATTTATAGACGGGGTTTGACTGACCTACTGTTCAGCTCCTTATTCATATATTGGAGGATGGAAACAGCTGTTGATTAATGGGTGACATACAGCATTACAAATAATAAGTTATCATTTATCATTTCATGATAATATACTTGATAGAGCATTAAAAAATAGCAAAATACTTACCATACTAAGGACAAAAAGCCCAAATACTCAATTTTGACCTCACTTGCATAATGGACTTCATAATCGTAATTATGACGTATTATGCATTTATTAGTTGATTTTATGTTAGCACCTACAAACCCTAGAAAAATCTGCCGCTGCCATAATTAGGTTACAGCCTACATCGAAGAGAAAGCACTACCTGATTTTTTGTTTAGACTATTGAAGAGCATTTGGAGTAGATGATGCACTGTATCTAGCACAAAATATATCAAGATTAAGACACATCATTCTCCTGGAAGTAGCTATAAGAAGAATAAAAACCATGATATGGTCCATTTTCTTATGGGTGGGGACATAAACTTTTACTGCTAAGTTCATATTCATTCATGAGTTCTGCACTTGACTACTGATATCTGTACTGCTGGGACATGATTCTGCTATCCTTGTACTCGGTGTCGAAACTCCTGTTCACTTTACTGGGACAAAATCAGGTTCTGAGCACTGCTTTTTCCTACTAGCATACAGTCAAAGTGGTAAAATGCGTTTCTTTGACCTTACTAAACCAGAGTAATAACCCTTTTTAGTTTTAACATGTGTGCTAATTGTGCTAATTAACTAACTGATTTTAAATTCCGATTGCTGAGCATTGGATAAGTATTAATCAAATAACCATAAGGAATATTTACAGTTAGAAACAGTTCACAGATAACTCTCTGAGCAATTTTCAGTGATGACTGAGAGTGATTCTTCCATGAACATCCCCTTATTCAGTCATATTATTGACTGAATGATTTGTTATATTCTGCTGTTAATGAGTGGGATCAAGTCAAGTGGTATGACAGGTAAAATAACATCTTAGTTAAAATAGTATTGCTTGAAAATTTTTATTAATTAACATGTATCATGGATGTAAGTAATATTATTAATTGAAATTAAATTTAAGCAGAGAATGCTTTCAGTCTTTGTTTTCCCTCAGTTCTCTCAGCCTGAAGAGGACCCTGTGGCTAGTGGCAGTTTTGTAGAATGGCCATGTAGGTCTTCACAAAATGAGATGAGATTAATTTGGGGGGAGGATGTTGTCTGGACGTTCTTTTCCTCTTCTTCAGAACCTAAAGAAAAGTCACCAGAAATTCCTGGGGGAAGACAGCTTGCAGAACAGAGATAGTGGTGTATTTAAAGGAAAGGCAGATTGAGATAAGTATTAAAGATAACATCACAGATCAAACTCATGGAAGCATGGTATTAATGATCAGTCGTAGGCTTATCACAGAAACAATTAAGGGCACAGCAAAGAACTGTAAAAGTTAGAGATGAAATGGTATATTAGGCTTCCTAAAGTCGGATTTTCTGCCAATTCAGGAGTGATTCCTGTAGTGCACTTTGTACTGTTCTGTGCAGTCTGGTTTTAAAAGTTTCTAGCGCTAGGAAGTATATAATTTCTTACTAGCAAGTAATTGCCAACAAGCAACTTAAAGTCATTAAAGGCTCAGTCTCCAGTGATAATAGGATTAATCTCTTCTTTACTTACTGAGAAGTACTACTGGGCTTGCTCAAGCCACCTAAATCCTGTGTTGAATACATGCAAGTTGTGCAGATATGATTGTTGTTGACGGCATGTGAGGCACTGAATAATTCCTAATCCTCAAGCACCTCAATAGTTTTTTGAAATACAGTGTTAATTGTTAGCCTTTTAACAGAATCTTTGATTGAATTTGTGATCAGCAGATAGGCTTATATTCGGCTTTATCTGTAGCAAGTGGATAGCTGCTATCTTCGAACAGATTCTGATGTTTGGACTGATGGTCCTGAAAGAGGCATTTACTTACATGTCACTTGCAGCCACCACAGTGAAAGGAGTGACTAATGTCATCAAAATTAAAACCAGATGTTGAAAGCTTCCCCAGGCTCCTTGTTCTCAATTCATTATAGAATCACAGAATGGTTTGGGTTGGAAGGGACCTTACAGACGGTCTAGTTCCAACTGCCCTGCCATGGGCAGGGACACCCTCCACTAGACCAGGTTGCTCAAAGCCTCATCCAGCCTGGCCTTGAGCACTTCCATCCACAGCTTCTCTGGGCAACCTGTTCCAGTGCCTCACCACCCTCTCTGTGAAGAACTTTTTCCTGAGATCTAATCTAACCACTGCCATATGTGAATCTACTTTAGTTGTGGATTTGACTGAAACCCAAGGCAACAAATTATTGTACTTGCACAAGTGTTGTAAGCATTCCAGTTTAACTCAAGAAAGTCAGATCCACTTTTGTACAGCTGGGCTTTTGGATAAATAATTAAACTGAAAAATCTGACTTGAATAAAGATATCTGGAGCTGAGTGCTCTTGAATTTGATAACTGTATAGCCTTGAACCTCCTAGTTTCGTCTTTGTGCCTTTGAGACTGAAATGGGGACATGATAAAATGAAACCTGTGAAATATTTCTGTACAGAAGTCCTTGGACAAATTAACTATGCCAAGTCCTGACATTTGTATTGCCAGTGAGCACATCTATTCCTTACTCACAAATCTGCAGTAAACATACAAGATTTATGTAAATGCATTTTTGGAGGAGATCCTATAGAAATTGATGCCTTTTAAGACTGCAGTAACTTGTTCTGTTCTCTGGAATATGAGGTCTGTAGACTATTGAACTGCAGTCTTTGCTTTGATTCACTGCAAGTTACAAGAGGGAAAAGATATCCCCCTGCTTTCTGTGTTTCCCACCTTCCAAATAAAAGCATATTTTCTTGTCTGATAAGATCTAATTAGTAGAATGCGTAAGTGAATATAATTTACAGTCAAAGGAATACATTTTCCCAAATGAGGGAAACCATAGTTAAGAAAAAATATAACCTCCAGAAATACAATCTTCATGGCTTGATGGCATTTCTAGGTCTGCTGTTCATAAGACATAGTGTTCCCTGGCAATTTTCTGTGTAATGGTTACTGTGACATTTTCTGCATATTTGGACTAAATGATATAGAAAATTATGATGTACTCTTCACTTTGAGACTGGATTTTTCAGTGTGTCAGTCATGCTCTTTATTATTTGATCATTTGTTTCGTACTGGGCATGGGAAAGAAGATCTTTTTTGGGATTTTTTTGTTAGCTCATGTGTACTACTGACATCAAGAAATAATCCTTGGACTGGATTCTAACTCTGCCTTATATGATATTTTTCATTTCAGTTGAAGTTGACATGGTGTCTGTCTTTAAATGCACCTTCACCTTTCTAATCCTTTCTTTTGAACTTCCTGCTGCAGACCTTGCCAGTGGGGTTAATTACCTCTTGCTCTGGTTAAGATGCTTCCATTTCATTATAGTTCTCTTCCCCTGTTCTGTTGTATGGCTATCCTGATATTACATTCCTTAGCCTAGATGTGTATGAGAGAGATGTGCCTGTGTTTCAACATTTAGCCCCTCTCTCTCTTTTATCTCAGATATATATTTTAGTGTGGTTTTTATTTTACACATGAGCAATTAGAAATGTAAACAATTAAATTGTTGCCCTTGAGAGCATTTCAAAATAATTCACCATTTCTGCTTGGCCTGGTTATCTAGGTATCTTCATGAAATTGGAAAGCATACTGTGTTGTGGAAGATTTTGCTTCATGGGTTGTCACCACTCTCCCTGGTTTAGAATATATTAGACTCTATAATTTCTACCATTTTACTCATCATTTTGCTAAAGCTGCTTTGAAAGTGAAATGTTTCTGTTGCAAATACTCTTCACTTGTGTGTGATACGTCTGGGTGCATGGCAGAGATAAGGAGAATACAACTGTTCTGTGTCAGGGTGACTTAATGATGGATATCAAGGAGACATTGCACAAAATGGCAGAACAAGGACTCATTGCTAAGAATTAGTATAAAGCAAAGTACTACAGTTAACATGGAAAAGAAGGATTTGAGTGAGTACAACCAGTTTTTGACTAAACAACACAATGCTAAACCATTAGTGGGAAGTGTCATTCTGGGATATGCTAACACAAGGTTTGTATTGAGGGTATGGCAACTAATCATTCTATTAAGTTGGCAGTAGTAAGGTTTCAGCTAGAGTTTGGCGGCCAGTACTGGGTATTTAATGCTAAAGCAGATGCTGATATATTGGAGAGAGCATGTAAGAGAGCAGTAAAAATAATCATAAGTTTAAAATAAATGGTTTAAGATGAATAGCTGAACATTTGAGTTGTTTTATTCTAGAAGAGAAATAGAGGAGGTAAAAAGCTGTTGAAAAAGGGAACTAGAGAGTGATCTGTTACTCCACATGTCCATTATGTGCAAGAATTTAATAGTCTTCTCTAAGGAAGGGTCGAGATTAGGGGACAGTTTCTAGTTAGGATGATTCCTCAGGAGCAAGCTACCAAGGCATGAGATTCCCACTAATGGAGATTTCTGAGAACAGATTAGACCAATATCTCTTACGACTGATGTAGATGTGGTTCATCTTGTCTTGGTGTGAAGGGTTAGAGCTGATGATCTAAGATCTTATGTCTAAGAAATATAAGCTGCCATTGATAAAGTTTTACCTCTTTATTTCTATAACTAGCTAAAATTTCAAGAAGACAAAGTGATAAGGCAAATCATCTTAATTTGCTTTGGACTCTGCAGGTTAGGAGTCGAAGACTTAATTGGTTTTCTTTGGCTTCAAAACATGGGGAAAGAAACAGCTGCACAACAGTCTTAATTTGATCTATCCTAGAGCCTTTACAATGGGCTGAACTGTTCTCTGATCTGACTCTGAAGAGACTCCCAGGTGGCTAGATTGTATTTAGGTGTTTAACTTTTATATGCTCAAATGAGGTGAGAGGATTTGCAGCTCAGCACTTCATATTCTGAGGTTCCTAGCTTGCTTTCTTGCACATGTATGTGATTTGCCCAAGTGGTTTAGTGCATATCTTCACAGATGGATATAGATAGTTTTCCAGCTGGTTCCAGCTCACCCAGGCATCAGCAAGAATCTCTCTGGATGGTTGATAATTATGTGTTCATGTTCGGCTGAGCTGGCATTGCTTTCTCCCCCCCTCAGCAGGGCATGGTGAGTTGGATCCAGACCACACAAATACACTTACATGGCGCCTTGGGCACGGGTGGCTCTGAGCTGGAAGGCAGTTAAGAAGGATAATCTGGGGATCTGCGTGCCAGGTGACTTCACCTCACTCCCTGGGACAGTGATGGAGCACATACTCCTGGAAGCCATTTCTAAATGCAAGGGACAAGAAGAAGACTGGGAGCAGTCAGTTTGGATTTACGTAGGGAAAGTCGTGCTTAACCAACACAATAACATTCTGTGATGAGAGGAATTGCTTAGTGGATGAGAAAAGAACAGTGGATGTTTTTAACCCTGACTTGAGCAAGGTTTTCAGCACTGTCTCCCATAACTGAGAAAGTACAACCTAGGTAAGTGCATGGTGATGTGGCTTTAAAATCAGCCTGAACTGCTGTGCTCAAAGTGTTGTGATCAGTGGCTGAAGTCCAGGTGGAGGCCAGTCACTAGTGGTATGTTCCAGAGATTGATACTGGGACCAACAGAATTTCACACCTTCATTAATGACTTGGGTGATGAGACAGAGTGCACACTTGGCAAGTTTGCAGAGGGACTGGTTGGTGACCCAGATAGCTGTGCTGGCATTCAGAAAAATGTTGACAGCCTAGAGAAATGGACAAACAAGAACTAATGAAGTACAAAAAATGGGATATGCCAACTCCTGTACCTAGGGACAAATAACCCCATGCAGTTGACCAGCTAGAAAGGAGCTTTGCAGGAAAAGTGAATCCTGGTGGAAAAGAAATTGAACTTGAGCCAACAATGCACATTCTAAGCAAGGAAGGATAACAGCCTCTTCAGGGCTACATCAGGACCAGCACTGCATCACCTGCAAGTTGAGGGTGTGATCCGTTCCCGCTCCTCAGTACTGAGAAGGCAACAGTTGGAGTGCTCGGTCCTGTGCTGGACTCTCCAGTACAGAGGGATATGGAAATACTGGAGCAAGTTGAGCAAAAGGCCATGAAGGTGCTGAAGGGTTTGGAACATGCTAAGTAGATTAAGTAGAATTTGGAACATACTAAGTAGAGAGGCTGAGAGAGCTGCAACTGTTGGGCTGGAATAGAGAAACCTCAGGGGCACCTTATTCATGTGTATAGATAAAAGGTGGTCAGCAGTAAAGAAGACAGAGCCAGAAAAGAGGCAGTGGGCACAAACTGGAACACAGGAGGTTCTGTCTGAACATCAGGAAACACTGTGGGGGTGACAGAGCACTGAACAGATTGTCCTGAGAGGCCGTGGAGTCTTTATCCTTGAAGACACTGAAAGTCCATCTGAACGTGGTCCTAGGGAACTTGCTCATGGTGACCCTGCTTTGAGCAGGAGCGTTGGGTGAGATGATCTCCAGAGGTTCCTTCCAGCTTAGCCCATGCTGTGATCCTGTGATCTAACAACCGCTGACAGGCGGTAGTGTAAGTAACCAAGGCCTTGCTGTGGGCAGGATTTAGTGCTCTACTGCTCAGCATTGCTGCTGCTCACTTTTGTTTGGACTGGTGTTCTGTTCAACTTGGACCGGGCTGGTTTGCAATGAGGCCTCCCTATATATGTGATTGAGAAAGTCCCGCTCTCTTACAGGGTGTTGTATTTACGAGACAAACTATTTTTCATACTGGTAGAGAGAAGATTTGTCTAATGAGGCCTAAGTCTGAACTCATGGAATTTTCTCACTCCCTTTAAGCAGAGATCAGTCTGTTAGACTCCATGAAAGCTGATGTGTGATGCTATAGTTTGGCCTCTGGTTACTCATTACTTCTTATGAGGACCTGTCTAATGTTTAAAATTTAAACACTGACTGAAGAAAATTTTAAAATTGTTGCACTGCCTGGGATCTTTATCACAATAAATAAAGCTATAAAGGAACAATTTAAATTTTCCAGGGATAAAAGATTATTCTTAAATTGGGAATGCTAACAATTCTACCATATTGTGTAAATGCAAATGGTAATAGTTAAGAAGATGTGGGGAGTATTTTCTAACCCAAGTATCCCAAGGTTAATGCTGCTCTAACACTCATTATTTGGATTCATGAACTATTGCCCTGAGATAGAGCCAGGGCGTATGTGCACTCTTGCTTCTGCTGCTGTGAAACTGAATACAGTGAAAATTAAAAGTGCAGTCTGGGAGATAATAATTCCTAGAAACTAATATTTTTGCCTTATTTTTATGGAGTAATCAATAAATAAAGTGGGTACTGACACGTATCAATTTCTTAATTTTTCTAGGGCCACCTCCTCTGATCCACACGAGCTTCACCCACAGTATTCTTTTGTCTAAGATCATTTGTATCAAACACCAGACTGTGCTATTGCTTTGTGTGCAATATATACACCTGGAGTCACATATATTTTTTAAAATGTGGAGAGTGATCATAGAAAATAGATCTTTGAAATTCTCTTTCAAAGAATTTACTTAGTCTCGTTTTAATGTCGGTGTGCAGTGTGAGTGTGGCAAGCGAACTACACAACAGGCAGTTTTTTAGGTAATTTGCGTGGATGTCCTCAAAATCATTGATTTTGTAAAAGGAGAGAAAAAATACTATCCAGGGACTCAGCTGGTGCTCAAAGGTGTTTTTCTCCTGCAGCCAGCTCTTGCTGCCAGGTGTGCTGTTGGACCTTTGGAGTGACCCAGCCTGGCTTGCTGTATTAGTGACTGCCAGAGGCAATGTCTGCACTCCAGTGGCTTCATTCCAGTATAAGCTGTAAAGAAAAATGGGCCCAGAATTTCACTACAATGAATTATAAGCAAGAGTTCACTACCTGGTGGGTCTAATCTGGCTTGCTCCTGAGTAGTTCAAGAAGCCTGCTGGATTTATGTTTTTAAGGGAAAGAAGCATTATAAGTTAATGCAATTCAAAGTCATGTCTGCAAGTTCTTTTGAGTGCCCTTTTCTAATAAGATACCAATCAGATATAGGCAGCTGTCCCTTCTGCCCTGCTACTGTGTATTTTCATAGTTCAGTAATGCTTGACTAACATTTCCCTGAAGTTTTATATCAGATGTAGTTTCTCTTAATTGATTTATTTAGAAGACATGTGAATAACCCAACTAGAAACCTCCTGTCGTGGTTTAGTCCCAGCTGTCAACGAACCACCGCACAGCAGCTTGCTCACCCCCCTGCCCCCCAAGTACAATGGGGAAGAGAATAGGTAAAAAAAACTTGTGGGTAGAGATAAAACCAGTTTAATAGGCAGCAAAGGGAGAGGAAATAAAAATAATAATATTACTGGTAAGTGATGCACAACGCTACAATTGCTCACCACCCTGTGATTGATAGCCTGTCCCCAAGCAGTGACACCTCCTGGCCAACTCCCCTTAGTTTATATGCTGAGTATGATGCTTTATGGCATGAAATATCCCTTTGATCATTTTGGGTCAGCTGTGCAAGCTGTGTCTCCTCCCAGCTTCTTCTCTACAAGAAGCAGTATGAGAAACTGAAGAAGTCCTTGGCTTAGTACAAGCATTACTTGACAACATCTAAAACATCAGTATTACCAACATGCTTTTCAGCACCAATCCAAAACACAGCCCCATACTAGCTACTGTGAAGAAAATTAACTCTAACCCAGCCAAAAGCAGCACACCTCTTCATGGTCTGAAGAGTGTCATGGTGGTAAGCTGTCCTCAGTGCCCATAAAATGAACTTTCGGTGATAAGGAGCTGAGATGAGGAGCAATATGAATTTCCTGGTCAAGTCAGTGTATGTTTTGCCAGAAGCTTCTCTTTAGGAGTCTGTTGAGGCTATGGATGTGAAACAGCTGTTAAACCATGATACTTTACTCAATGCTTTCAACTTTATGTTTTCTTTTGCCAGATGCTGGTTCTGTGCTCTTCTTTGAAAATCTGTTCTTTACGTACAAAGCTTTGTTTTTCAGAAATATTATTGAGGCAGTGGTGTGTTGATACATCTAAGAAGTAGATTTATCTGATTTATCTGTCTCCAATTCTTTCATTTTTCTCTATAAATCTGTTTTAGATTTTTTGAATGTGGTTGTTACTGAACTTCAGGTTTGGTTTTTGGTTTCTAGCATACTATAGTTTGTTGAAGACTTCCTGGTTTTATATTAATACAGAAAATGATGAAGGTGTTCCCCAATGAATAAAAATCTTCACAGTTTTCCTACTGTGATTTAGGCTTTCACCAATGCTGATAGCTTTGCTGGTTTAGCAGACTAGTACATGAATAAAACACAGTCATTTTTCAAATGCATCACAGCCTTGAATTTAACACTAGTGATAATAACTTAAATTGATTCTCTGGCTTGTAAATGTACAGCCAGGGAACTGTCTTGGTTAACAAGTAGATACATCAGATGAATGTGCCACAAAGATTTTGCTATTTGTCCTTAAAAATATGATGGCATCATACATGTTTTAAAAAATTCACCTTAGAAATGGTTTTGTATTGACAATCACATAACTTTATTATAAGTATCTACTGGGTAACGTAGTGCAAACTGCAAGATTTCAAAAGTCTATGGACCATTAAGAAGCAAACACGAACTGAATTTGTAAGTTTATTGTGAGTGCAGGTGCCTTGTGGTCACATGAAATTGTCTCTCTGAAAATTCACAAACATTGTTTTGGTTCTGATGGACTAACTGGGATATCTTACTGGTTTCAGGTCATTAGATAAATGTGTTTGTTTCAGTGGGTGGTTATAATGAAAAACTCCATGCGTATTTTTTGTTTTATCTTAAGAACTCTGACTGGTTGTTTGCCTGGTGGGCAATCATAATATGCAGTCATATTCTGCAAGCTCATCAGCATCTACTTAGAAGGTTTCTCTTCCATGCCTATTAAGAAACTTGCTGTTTACATGGAGATTATATTTTCCTTTCTAGGCCATGACTCCTTTTTTGTGGATTTGTGTGGCTGAAGAGTTTTTTTTCAAACTTCAAAAGCATCTGCCTTGCTCACTCTTGGGATCATCTGTAGCCCCTTTACTGGTTTATTTTTAAGCAACACTATAGGCTGACAGCCAGGGGCCCTAACAAAGCTGGCTTCTGAGTCCATCTCTTTTCTCAGCTCCTTTGTTTAGTTTCTCTGCTTCATTCTGCTGAAAGCTGTCCTCACAAAACGGCCATTTGCCACATCTTCCAGCACCTTCCTATCAAATCCTTTCATTCAACTGGCTTTCACACTTCCTCCATTCTGGAAACAGTCCAGAATTTCTGAAAGGATTTCCCATTTTTCTCTCCCCTTACAAAATCACAGAGCTAAAGACTAGACACCTCTTGTACATTCATGCTTTTTAGTTTTTGACACTTCTTCCCTTTCTGTTTGTATTGTCTACATGGACTGTAACTGTCTTGTGGGAAATGGCTGTGTCTTATGCCTGCCTTTAAAATGCTTAATGTATTGCTGAAAATATAACAATAATAATATGTTGACTGGAGCTGGATGAAACAATTTAAACAGAACTGTTTTCTATCAAAAAGGTAATTTTATCAAAAATGAAATGTTTCCCAGGAAGGTACTGATTTTTATGACATTCTTCAAAAAGGAAAGTAAAGTCTACACATTCTAGCAGTGTTCAAATATTATGTTTCACTTATGTCATTTGTATTCATCTTCTTGTGACTTTCTGATACAAACAGGCATTATGATGATAAAATACTAATTTATAAATTTGAAGTACCTGTATCCACTTGCAAATGTTACAGATTGTACGTTGGATTTTACTGTGCTGATGTTCTACTTCTCTGCTAGCTTTGGCACCGTATCACTTGTGGGCAAAGGGTGATGCACCCCTGCCCTATTACTTCAGTGGACATGTCTGTCCTGTCACTACAAAGAAGTGTTTATGTCCTTTCATGCAATGGACACATAGCAGCCATGAGATGGGAGAGATTGTGGATGTTGGCTTTTGCAGTCGGAAGTGGCTTTCATTTTGATCGGATGAATGGCGACCGCAGGATGGCAGGCTTCAGGAAGCGAGTGCTGGCCTATGAGAATAATTTATTTAGACTTACGGTCGGCTTTCTGCCTTCATCTGAAGGAACCTGGGGAAAGAGTTTGGTAGCTGTTGGGTTGCAAGATGAATAAATTATTCAGGCAATATTGTAGATGTAGGCCATAAACCATAGGTTGGCTACCTCACCCTTAATCTTACAACATTACAGCAGAGAAAATTAAATGAACCAAAATGATGCAAAAGAAATGAGGGGTTTTAACACTAGGAGATGTCCTTCAGAATGTCCTTTCTGTAGGAAATATGTGTCTCCTGGGGCAGATTCAGAATACAGTTTCTGTCATTGATTAATACAATTCCTGGTGGACCATGGTTCTCTGTGATGGAGAGTCTAGTTCTTGATAATCTCTTGTGATAGAGTCAGCAGCCTGGGAACTGACAGGAAAACCTGTGCTGACAGCATTTTGTTCTCTTGAGCTAAAAGGAAATTCTTGATGACAGCTAACAGCAGACACTCATTTGGTTTTCTTTGTCCGTTCTGTGCGTGGAGGAGTGGGCCAGATCACTTGTCTCTCCCTCTCCAACAAGAGACATTCAGAGCTGTAGAAACATCATAGCTGTCTCCTTCACAACGGTGAGTGCAAAGGTACACAATCCTGTTTGTTTCAGAGGGGAGAAGGCAGTATTTTCTTTCCTCTTTTAGGAGCAGTAGTGGTGGACTGTGTCTCCCAAGATGTTTGCTGTACCTGGTTCAGGAGATCTTCTTCTGTTACATAAATAACCCTCCCCCTGTAGATGAATCTGAGATATTTTCCCTTTTTATTTATGCTCTCTTAACAGGAAGGGGACACTTCTTCCTTCTCAGTTTCACTCTTTCTCACTGCTGCAGGAGGGTTCTGCTTCTTAATCACCTCTCTTAAGGGGCTGAGCTCTGATGTGTTGGTCTGTAGCACCTTCAATCTGTTGACTCTTACTTGTTTTATAATTAGATTACAGCCTGCTTTGGGCAAGCCCATCATTGTCATGGTTTGCGTAGTGCCTTCTGTGATGGGGTCCTGGTCCACGATTAGATCTACTAGATCCTACAGTAGCACTAATAGTAATCAGACCCTGTTACTCCCACTGGCTGCAGTTCTGTTTAATGCAATGTGTCATTACAATATCTCCTGATAAATCCCAGAGCAGCCACAGAGCTGTCGTGGCAGCCCCGGCACCCTTCATTGCTCTTTATGAAAGCGTGTGTCTTTCTGACGCCTGCAGCAAACGTGACTTAGCGCGGCGGCTAATTAAAAGGCAGTACTGCAGCGTGGTGCCGAGGAGTGGATTCGTTACCTCTGTACTCATGTTTTGGATAATCCCTGCTAAAGCCAGGCAGGTACAAACACAACCACAGTGTCACTTTGACATGGTGACTGTTCTTGCATGAGGTACCGGCTGGAACGGGGAGCAGTGTCAGTAGGGACGGAAGGCCGGCAGGTGTCAGTGTGGCCTTCTGCAAGGTGCTGCCGGATAATTAACTCTCATCACACAGAATCAGGAGGGTTTAATCTATTTTTTAAAACAAAAGTTCTATTTTCCGTGACTGGAAAAAAAAAAAAACCACCCAAAAACCCAAACCCCTGTCAATTATTAAATGCCTTCTCCAACTTCCAGCGAGTCTACCAGGTATTACAAAGGAAGGGCAAGAATAAATCCTGGAGAAATTCTGTGCGTTTCACACTGGGCTTTTGCAGAAAACTCCGGCTGGCTGTTAGGGTGGTAGGAAGAACAAACATTTCGCTGTCACAAAATAGAAAGCTGAATGCAGCGCTCTGAACTGCAGAGAGTGGTCCACCTCAGCCCATCTGCCCACCTTAGTTGTGCTGCATCACAGCGGTGCTGGGCCAGGGGAACGTGGCCTACAGTTTTTAGCCCCTGGTAAATCTGCTGCTGACCAGGAGCAAATCATAAGAAAGGCTGGACTCAGAATAGATTTTAAATTTTTTTAAATGATGCTCTTTTTTCTTAATACTTCCTCTGTTTATGATTTCCAAGCCAGATGTCTGTGTATGGCTACAGCTAGGTTATGTGGCCCTGGAAACCTTCCTACATCTGGGTCTGAGTGTTCATCTGGCTATTATCTATTGGGATGGGACCTGAGCATGTGCTTCTTTTGTCCCTCTGCATGCTATTTCTCATTTCTAAGAAACTTTTCTTCACAGACCTGGTGGCAATTGCAGTGCAATCCCTAGGTCCTCCAGTTCAGTGGGTTTGGAAGCAGGAAGACAGGAGTTGCCTTGACATATTGAGGATACCAACCAAGAACCCAGTCTCTTTAAAAACAAATAGTTTGGGAAAATATGTATTTTTTTCCATATGGAAATGTAACCAGAAATTGTTTCATTCATTTCTCGTCAGTTCAGAGGCTTTGGCTGTGGTTTGTGGTTAAAAAACAAAGAAGCGATTCATGACAAAATTACCAGAGTTCACAACACTGCTAATGTTCTAATATCTAAGCAGATGTGACATGATTATATTTCCATGGTCTTCTGTTGTTCCAGTCAGGATGTTAAAAGTGCGCTTTCTGTCACTTGCCTGTCCCTTGCATGTTTCCACCTGGAATTGCTTAATCAGGTGTCCAAAGCATGTTAGGAGACGAGTAGGCTAAAATCCTTTAAGCTGATTGGAATAAGGTGTTTTTATGGTAAGAAGTCTTAATTTTAACCAAACCACTGACCTTTTCAATCTAGAACAATGGATTAGCCACTTACTAAAACACGTATGACTGATGAATTAGTGTTCTGTGAAATATATGTATATACTGCTCTAGTGACAGACAAGTGTAGGGTCACATACGGAGAGTTACTGAGGAGGAACCATCTTTTAGTGGAGGGGAAATTTTTTGAAAAGTACTAAAGTGACGTAGAGTAACAAACATCTCTATGACACTATAAAACCTCTGTAACCCAAAGTTCTCTTTTATTTTTTCAAAGATTTTGAATTACTTTCATTTCAGGTGATTATCATTTCCTACCTGCATTTTCCCTTTTTTCCTTCCCTGTACATTTTTCTGAGTGCACAGTTTGCTGTGTATTCGGTTGACTTCAGAGGGATTTAAAGATGCTCAAACAGTATTAGCTAATGTTTGTATAGTTTAGACAGCACAACATACGGGTTAAGGATTTGTGCGAGGCAGAGAGGCAGTGACTGTAGCTTTTTGTATGATGGACCTTCTGTTTTCAAGAGATGTCAAGATGTTTTAGATTGACTAAATTTCTAAGGTGGAATGCACTCCTGAATGTCAAAGTACTTCAAAAGAAAAAAAAAAGCACCAAACAAATACATCCCAATACTGTTTTGATTAATAGAAATATTTCCCTTCATTTTGAGTTTTAAATATTTTGTTATTTTAAAATATGGCGTAAAACCCCCAAAATGTATCTATTTCAAAATGAGTTTCAAAATTATTTACCTTAAAATATTTTAATTCTGTTGCAGAATTTTTAGCTGAATGTCCACATATTTTTTAAGTGATCCAGTTTACCCATTTAAAAAACTATTGAACAACTGATGGAAGAAAAATCCATCATAAGTTCTTAAATACAAAGACTTTGCCTCTGTCTCGTGCACCTCCAAATCTGGGAAGCCACAGGGTGTGCTTTACCTTTTCATATGTTCCTCCTTAGTTATCTTCTGTCAGCTATTTCTGGAGACAGGATACTGGATTAGCTAGATTTTAAGCTTGACACAGTATGACCTTTCTTACATTGCTGCATTCTTTCTGTTGAGCATATCTGTTTTTGTGAAATTGCATATTTGAATTCCATCTAAAGCTTCACCGATCCGTTCTGCTCTCCAAAGTCACGGTTAAAAAAATCATTCAATATAAACCTTGCTGTAAGCCATTCTATAACTGCCTTAGCTTGAAAATTGTCAGATTTATTCTGAAGAGAAAGATGAAGTAATCGGTTTTAAGTAAAAAAAAGTTCTCAAACTTTAGTTTGAAGTTTTGGGTTCTGAACATTGCTGCTTTATCTCCTTTTAGCTCAAAATCATCTCCTTGTCTTCCTAGACTGAAAGCATCCTTAATATGTTGGACTTACTATTCCTTAAACAATGGGAATGTGAGATACAGAAAAATAATGATTTTTGTTTGGATAACTTTGGCTTGCTTCTGTGAAGCACAGATTGTTCTTGTAATTCAGGCTGAAAAGGAGGAGACAGTGAAGTCTCATAACTCATTTTTAATGGTATAATCCAGCTGAGAAGAATATGTGTTTGGGAATCTACACATCCTCTCCAAAAGAGCCTGCTGACACACCTGGAGCGACTTGAATGCTAATGGATTGCAAAAAGTGAGCCTGATAGATATTCCAGGAACCAGTTCCTCTGTGAGGATTCCCAAACCCATTTCAAAACCCTCATATCCTCTTTCCAGCTGAGCATTACAGTAAATTAAGCAGCTGTACAAGCAACTCCGCATGGTTCTCAGCTGCTTATTTACTAGTCTGGATTCTGATTACCTTGAGCGGTGAAAAAAACCCAGTCACCATCACAAAGTGGCCTGCATGAAAGACAGATCAAAGAGGAGCAAAAGGGCTAGGGCAGGAGTGGGAGGAAGTAGTTGTTAATTCAGTCCATTGTGCAGGTGAGCCAGGGGAGCAGCAGAAGCATGCGTCTGGATTTGAACTGATCAGTTGCCCAAACAGCAGGAACTCAGCGGGACCATTTGTTGATGCCGAATTCCTGCTGGTGTCTAAGGCAGCTGTTCCCCCTCTCCCTCTGTCCCTTCCAGTATGATGCACAGCATGAAAGAAGACAGCGCAGTACAGGGTTTCATTCTCCTGCTTTTCAAGCACTGAATATAACAAAAGACGTGTCATTTATGAAGTTCCTTCATTACCAGACGTCTCAAATTCTTCTAAAAGACATATTTGGTTAATTCCCTACTTGTTCTATCACCTAATTGCAGTTGTAGACTTTGATCATAGTAATCACTAGGAAGTTCCAAGGGATGCAAGTTTCTATTATTTCTTGCATAAAGTATGGAACGAATGGGATTTGTAAGCAGAATTTATATTTTTTATCTGAGAAAAGAGCTGGTGGAAAAGCTGCACAAAACAGTTCACACAGAGACTGAAAGATGCAGGCTGATTTCTGTTGATTCTCACCCAAAAGCTGAAATAATGAAATAAAAGTGAGTCAGTCATGGAATCATCATGGGGCCTGCAGGCATTGCTCTGTTTTACTGGCACAAATGGCATATTCCTCTCCTTCCGCCCATTCTTGTTTGTTGATTGAGATCGGTAGCTATTGGAACAAGGATCATCCCTCATCCTCAATGCCAGTATTCAGCAATCTCGTCATATTTGGCTCTTAGACTGTCCTGTAATAAGTGTGTTGAGCAATAAGGATAATACATAGGCTACATTAATTTTTAATGTCTTAATACAGTTTAAATACATTTAACAACTGTCTTTCTTTAAAGTAAATTTTTAAGCTTGTCCCTTAAGAAGGCTAATAGTGATTTTGATAAGTCTGCATGGGTGAGTGCTTAAGAAGACATAAAAAAAAAAAGGAGAGAGTTAAAGTATTTGTAGTATACCACGGGACAAATGGAATGAAAGATTCCTTCTCATGCTCACTGCTGCGTTTCTACGTATGATGTTGTCTGCAATGCACCAAATGGAGTTGCTAAAGCAGTATGTGTTGAGCAAACCTTTTTACAACTGAGCATATATGCAGAAAACGTAATCTAAGTACAAATCTGGAAATCTGACCCTCCTTTCCAATATGCATCATTTAGTGTTTCTATCAAATACTCAGCAGTCTTTCCCTGGCTCCCGTGTGATGTTATTTACACTTCTGAAACCAGCAAGAGAGATTCATGTGCAGCTTTGTAAAGAATATGAAAGTTTATTTCAGGTGACACAGTAAGAGATAGTTCAGAATATCCTCAAAATGGATGAATTATATCCATTAATTTAGTACATACTCCTATTGCTCAGATAGAAAAGCGTTGCTACGGAGTGGGAACTGATCTTTGGAATATTCATTAAATCAAATGTTACTCAGATAATATTACCACAATGATCAGTGTAAATGAAAGTATAGATGAAGACTGGTTCTTAAAAACTACAAGTATAGATTTTTTTTTTCCCTATCCGTAGAAAGGAAGGATAGAATTTTGTTCCTAGTGAGTCTTAAAATGTGTCTAGTTTCAATTTGAAGGACAACAAAACATGCTAAACAATTTCACAGCAATTCTGCCTAGTGTTTTAGTGTTCTGATTTCCCATCAGTCACATTTATTCAGTCTTGAAATAATCACAGAGCCCCTGGACACTGCTGAGATTATTCATGAGAGGCTGCTGTGGTTAAGAAAAATTGTTGAATGATGAGAGCAATTGCTGGAAAAGTCTCTGCTTGGTCCTACCTGTATTCATTTTTAAATGTGTACTTTCATCTTTCTGGAAAAAAATTCAAGAAGCTTAACTAGGAGGACATACACTATTCTGACAGACTGTGCTGCTTCTCTGGCTGTAGGGCTGTATGATGTGTTTATTCAAGTTTTCATTTCGTTTTTGAAGTTTTGCCTGTTTTTCTTACTGAGATAGTGACTTGTAGGGAACTTAACTGCTTCAGACATTACCGGAATGAATTGAGAGACATTGAAAGTCTCCACCTTAGAGATATTTCTATTTTCTGAAACTAGACAGAAAATTAAGATTTCTGCCCCCCCCCAAGCTGTATTTTATGAAAGCAGTTGAAAAGCAAAGTGTGACAGTATAGGATTTCCCAGAAACTTAAAATCCATCTGCCCATTGCCTTCTCTATGCTAGACAAGAACTAGATAACGCCTCTTTGAGAAAGCTGCCCACCCTGTGGTGGCTTTCAATGTATTTGATGCTGTTTATAGGGCACAACTTCCCCAAATCTCTCTTTGGCTCCCAGGGCTTGTCTATGATACCATTCTATCTGGATGTATTGTTTTAAAAGAAACACTCTGCTTCTGCTTGCAATCATTAACTGAGATTTTACTTAGCCACAAATACACTTACAAACAGGCAGTTGAAGTAAAACTAAAGATTCACCCCCTTAATGTACTGACTTCTTGGTTACAAAGTTCCAAATGTGGAACATAAACGCGAATATGGGATCAGAACCATAGCTGTGGAGTAACTTTTTCTCAGTTTCTTTGATGATGAAATCCCACACTCTCCGTTTTCACTATTTTCTTCCTGGTTATTTTATGAGGGAGGTAGTTTTCGTAATGTTATCCAATTATTCTTTGGAATAGGTTTGCACAAAACCATTGTAGCAGGTTCAATCCTTTCCCTTTTCTTGGAGATTCTCTGAGTTTATAATCTTCTTGGTCTGTCTATTCACTATGTTACTTAAATGACCTCCGAGCCACAGTTTTTCCAAGACTGCTGAAACACTTTACAAATTGCAAAGATTAAAACCATTCATCATACCCAGTTACCAAATGTATAGTTTGCCATTGTAACAGAGATTGTGCATGGCATAACATTCCTATTGATTCCCGACATTTTATCAGTTGTGTGCTTCTGTTATTATGCCAAGCCTAGATCTGCAAGAGTGTTCAATTGGTTAAATATGTAGATGGGAACCAAGTGAAATTTTCATAAGTGCTTTGATATTTAATTCAACTGAAGTACGTTATACCTTAGGGAAGAATGGCATGTGATATGGTGGAAGTTCGAGACCCTTTGTTAAAATTCTTCATGGCTTTGCTCTGCTTTGCTTGCACAGTCTGCTCTCCCCAACCTGCTCTTCAACTCCACATCTTTGCTTGACTTTTTGCTCTCTTTCAGCTCTCTTTTAACTTAAAAGTGCAAGCTGGGAACTTTTTGCTATCTGATTTCCAATTGACTCCCTCCACTTAAATCATTCCTTAAAATATTCTTTTCTAGTTAGTCCATAACTGTGTCTACAAAGCATTTTTTAGCTCAGGTATGGATACTGAATACAAGCAAATTGCATTGTGTTTATAATTGTATTTATTACTGGAGTATCTTGCTGCACAGGTGAACAACAGTACTAGGTTTTAGAGGTAGATGTAGTACTTTAGGTAGATTAGCAGCAAGGTATCAGGCTGATCGTATATTTGAAATTTAAAACACTGCTAGTAGGATACCAATTCAGTGCATGATTAGAAGACTCGGCTCTGGAGATGATACAGAAAAATATATTAAAAATAGAGCTTTCTCTTTTTTGTGCTTTGTTTCTCCTTTGGGTTTCTTTTACTGGATTTAACAAGAACAAAATTTTTCCACTCTGTCAATTCAATAGTGATTTAATTGACATGTTCTGTCATATAACCCTATAACCCGAACTAGTCTGACTAATATTTCTGAATTTAAATGTTATTATTCCAAGCTACGAGTTAGGACAGAGTAGCTATATTTCAAAAGTTCTAAGCAGCCGCTTGGAAGAAATGAGAAGAAAAATTAGAGTTTTCAGGCAGTGAGAAATATAACTACAGAGAAATGCAATATTCAGTTAAAAACCAAACATTATAGGAGAATTTCTCCTCACTTGGGGAAACAAACCTACTGTTTCTCTATTCAGCATGTGATTTTTCTAGATGATATATGACTGAGCTTTCCTCAAGTACATTAGCTAGAGAAGTGGTTCTTATGGGTGCAAGGTGTCACTTTTCTGGTTTTAAATGTTGAAACAACAGAACAAATGAAAATAGTTAGCATTATTTATCACGTTATTTTGTGGTATTAGGATTGTGTGGACAGGGGCTGGACCCCTTTTGGTCTCGATATGATGTAAAAATGAAGATTAAATAATTAATGCCTTACATTAATCTTAATAAGCAGTAAAAAAAAAAAGACAGGTGTATCATTGAAGCAGAGGTGAAAAACAGGATGGTGCAAAAGTCACAGCAGATCTAACGGCTGGAATGTTTTGGTAGCTGAAGTTCTTTTATTAAAATTCAGAGAATTTTAGGTGATTATATGGTGAATGAGCTACTGTAGAGGGCATGATGCTACCAGCCATTTCACAGAGAATATAGACTATCATTAGATTTGATAGTAGAAAACAGACTGGTATTTGAGATTCTTCTTTTCAGGACTTAGAAAAGGAGTTCTGATCCATCAGGTTTCTGCTTGCTTTCCTTTTCTTCAAGAAAATTTCATCAGGATAGGTAGATTCTGCAGTGTTCTTGAAGAAAATGACCCTGTATTGCTTTGAGTCAGGCAAAAAAGCTTGGGGGGTGAGGGGGC
The DNA here is from genome assembly GCA_027574665.1 of Rhynochetos jubatus. NCBI lineage: Eukaryota > Metazoa > Chordata > Aves > Eurypygiformes > Rhynochetidae > Rhynochetos > Rhynochetos jubatus. Next base: position 25,546,282 of record CM050652.1, on the reverse strand, counting down.
TGACATAGCTGAAAACTCATCCTTTCCCTGTCCTCTCTGTGCAGTCATCCTTTCTTGATTGCCTTCTCCAGTCATGGGCTGGCTGTAATATTTGGCATTTTCTGTCTCAGGGAGAACTGGAAGACTCATCTTGGCATAGATTTCTCACAATTAAAAACACTTAAAAATCAATAACTTCACCTATCTCTGCTCTATTACAGAAAGGATGGAGAATCTCAGAGGTAACTCTGATCATATCAAAGGGTGGGACGGTACCTTCCCACCGTGCACAGCTATCATGGCAAGGGGAACAGGGTAGGGGTAATAATAAGCTTTTCCCCTGGGCTTTGGACTACGTCCTAAGTAGTTTGTACAGTCAGTGGGACTTCTGGATATGTTAGGGTGGCTGAGTCTCTGAGGGATCCCAAAAAAAAGGCTTTCTGCTTAGAAGGAGGTATACATGGCACCATATGGCAGACTAATTAAACCCAGTATTTTCCAAAGCTTCAAAAATGCAGTTTTAGTGCCAACGTGGGAAGTGCTTTTCTGATCTCATCTCAAAATTTTACAGGTCACCTATAAGGAATACTTTGTTAGCCACCAGTTTTGGTAAGAGAGATTTATTAATTTTTCCATGTTCCTTTTGAAAGACATAGTTTTTAAAAGAACTGCCTACATATGCTAAAAGCTGCTGGGGGCAATTTTATATTTATCAAAATACCCAAAGCGGTTCTATCAAAACACAAATTATTTTTGGTAAAGTGCAAATCTCACAATTAGGAAAAACCCACTCACTATATTCTTGGAAATGTAAAATGACAGATTCTTGTCTGTTTATTTTTCTGCAGAATACAGAACGATTTCTACCCACTTCAATGCCGCAAAGACACACAACTGTGGCTAGTGCACAAGCTCCAGGCTTAGTGATGAATAAAAAGTTTTCTGAGATTTTGTGCTCTTTGAGAAGCACAACGCTCAGGTTTGTAAAACAAACACGACGAGGTTTGCGATTCAGACTGGGTGAATTATACTTCCTGCTAATCCAGGTTGTCATTATAGAGACAGAGCTTGTAGTTAGCCTCTCTGCGCTGATGGTGTCTCTCCCAGGTGGTATGATCTTCCAGGGAATTATCTTCACCTGCAGCACCTGCTGTCTCTAGCTGTTCAAACTAAATTGACAGATAGCCTTAATGGGCTTCTCAGCTACCAGCTGCAATCCATCTCAAGGGGGTTTGGCAGCTGTGAGTATCCACAACCAACCAATTCTTCTTTCCCGTGTGCTGCTTGTCCTGTAATTGTACAGAACTGGAATAAAATGTAGAAAGTCAGTGTGTAGTTGAGTAGTACTGCTTGTTACAAGCAGGGTGAGATTCAGGAGGAAGATCTGGTAGGTGTAGTGTTATTTAGGTTTCTCCCTAGCCCTACTTTTGGCTTGCTTCTCTGGCCTTCTAATACTGGCATCTTACCTTGTGCAGGGGCATGTTGCCATCCTAACAGATGGGTATGAGTGTAGGTGGCTAGGAGGACATGTTTGCTCATCAAAAGTGTTTGCTGAAAGCAGTATTACCCGCCAGATATATTGGATCAGCTGTGAATCCTGGGCTTTTATATCTATGTTCAAAACTGTTACTCTGATTAAAAATGCATTAAATCATAAAATAATTAAATGTTTACAACCCTTTAAAATATGGCTTTTTTAGCTTGGGAGAGTCAGCATTTTCATTTCTTAGATGGTGCGTTACAACAGCGATAACTTTCAGCTCTGTAGTTTAAAAAAATCCTCTAAACCTACGGAGTGAACTGTACCTGTTGGGGGACTAAAGGATACCACAGGTAGATGGTACTGAGAGCCTGTTGTAACATTTCATGGGAGTAGAGACCATTAGCGGTATAGACCGCATCATTAAATTCCATTACATTTTTACTTTTGTACCATAGACTCAATTACTTCGTACTAGCAGTACAGTCATTTGTGGAGCTACATTTAGTGAAAGCTGGAATCTGCCTTAATTAGTGGGGTATCGCAAGACATGCATTAATCAGTGTTTTTTCACTGTTTTTCCTCTTTCTGTTTCAGTAGAAAATGTGTCAGAGAAGTAAAAGTGCTGTTTGGTTCTTTTAGACTGCACATACTTAATAATGAGCAGTAATGTTAAAATTTTCCCATGTGAGATACTTCATCTGAATTTTTAGTATGCAATGCTGCACTAGAAGATATTAAACAGGACAGTTGGCTAAGTGAATTAGATCTGAGGTGAAAAGTTGTGGTTGCCACGCGGTTCCTGTCTCAGCTGTCTTTTCCCTAGTGCTCCAAGGTGAACCAGAGGCTAGCAGAGCTGGAGACCTGCTAGAAGGATGCAGTTAAAAATGTGAGGTAACAGCATTCATGCATATCATGTAGCAGCTAGCTTCTCTTTCTTCTCCAGCCTGCATATTTTTTCCTGCTGTCTTTTCAAGGAAGAGCTGAAATGCAGGAAAGATGTATAGGGCAGAGGATAACTGATTGCCATCCTGAGCTGAGTAATTTGTTTTTAGATTTAGATGCCATGATCAGTCTGTGAATAAAATACCGTGATTCTAATGGCTCTGTAGATATCTTACGTTGTTCAGTGTGACACATACTACATCCATGCAACAAAGAGCATGTAATGACAGAGCCTGCAATAAGGGACTTTCAACCTGAGGAACGTTATTACAGATATGTACTCCACCCTGCTGACACTGTGATCTAATTTAGACATAAACTTTGAACTAATTCCTAGATAATGTCCTTTTTTTTTTTTTTTTTTTTTTTTTAACTCTCTATAAAGGTAATCTGAATAATAAGCTCTGGTCTAGCCAACATGATTAACGGTGAGATATAGTCCTATGAATCAGTTCCTGAGGATCAAATTAGTACTATTTTCTCAATGAGACTTCAAGCCCATGTCCTTATAAGTGTGCAACGTTTTGGCTCTCACTGTTTGGACAAGCCCTGTGTTCCCAGTTCATAGAATAATAGAATCTTTTAGGTTGGAAAGGACCTTTAACATCATCAAGTCCAACCATTAACCTAACACTTCCAAGCCCACCACTAAACCATATCCCTAAACACCACATCTACACTTCCATACATACCTCCAGGGATGGTGACTCAATCACTTCCTGGGCAGCCTGTTCCAATGCCTGACAACCCTTTCAGTGAAGAATTTTTTCCTAATATCCAGTCTAAACCTCCCCTGGTGCAACTTGAAGCCATTGCTTCTTGTCCTATTGCTTGTTGCTTGGAAGAAGAGACCAACATCCACCTTTCAGGTAGTTGTAGAGAGCGATAAGGTCTCCTCCAAGCCTCCTTTTCTACAGGCTATCCGACCCAGTTCCCACAATTCAGTATGACACTTACTCTGTTTGAATCTGTGCATGGCTAGACACATGCTGAAACAAGTTTGATGAATTGTGATCATGATTTTCCTTATGTGTCAATTACCTGAAGTGTAAAGCTTGGGTAAAAATAGAAATATGTGAAGCACCTGGGTGCCTCTTGCAGCTCAGGGACATAACAATTACCTAGCTCAGTACTTCAGAGGAAATAGGAACCCACTGAACCCTTCTTCTGAAACTGAAGGTGAATTAATGGACATAAATGAAACCTTTTTTTGAAGCTGATTCAAATGTGGTTTGAGCAAACACAGCCATTTATTTTCTGGAGACATACGTAAGTAGATTTATTACAGATATTGGCTAGTTCTATAATGGCAAATGGAATATTTGTCATACTCCTGACCTGCATTATTTTTCTTCTGTACTGGAATATCTCAACCTTATTTTTCTGCAATTAGAAGTGCTAGCAATATTTTCAGAATTTCCTTTCTAAATGAAATAAAAAAGTTCAAAACACAGCCCCATACTTACTATGAAGAAAACTAACACTATCCCAGCCAAAAGCAGAAAATTCTCCACCATATGATGTCATGCTCAGCATATAAAGTTGGGGGAAGAAGGAGGAAGGTGGACATTGACAGCGTGGAGGAGCCATTCCAGCAGCTGTGCAGGTTGACCCCTCCTTGCTGTGCATTTCTGGCCAGCAAAGACCCTGAGGGGCCCCCTCAGGCTGGGAACACACCTAAGCCTAGCTTTATAGCTCACTACATCCCAGCTTCCATCTGTGTGGTTTAGCCAACAAGCCACTGCTTTCTACTTTAATGCTGTGTATATCCTGCTTGCAGAGTCGCTGTGTCCACAGCCGAACATGCCCAAACACACCAACCCAAAAAAAGGGCTGGAGCTTGTTTAACCCAGAAAAAGGTTAAAGAAGGTGCTGGAGCTGGTCTGTGTGCCTGGGGAGGTGTGTGGTGGTCTCTTCCTTTCATGCTTTTCCTTCCCTTCCTGGTGTCTGTTATGTGAGAAAGGAACAAGGTGGCTTAGGTGTCACCTTCTCAGAGGGTATTCACAAGTCTGCGTTCTGATCAGTGCAGATGTGACCTGGAGAGAGGGGCCCCAGCTCTGCTGAAAGAGCAGAGGCTAAGGCACGTGTCTGTCTTCCCAATGCGTTGCTCTGCAATTCCACTCAGGGCATGGAAAGGGCACTTCCACAGGGCATGGAGAGCCTGGGGATACTGGTGTCCTAAGCTTTCTTTGCGGTGTCTGAACAGCTGGCGACCACTGGCATCACTTTCTCATGCCCGTCAGGGACACACCCACATTCTGTGCAGCATTTTCAGCCTTTGAAGAAATTCCTTGCCCTACTACAAAGTGAAAACTTCTATTTTTTTTTTAAAGCACAGATTTTTCCACATGCATTTGGGCTGCTTTCAGTGGAAGAAGACCTATATCCGCATTCTCTCAAAAAAGGTGGAACTTGAAGTAAAAGAAACACTACAGTGTGTGCTCTGGACTCTGAGGTGAAATATCTGTATAAAAAAGCTGCAAAACCCACAAATATTTTTCTGGTTCCACAGAACTGCCTGAAAAGTCATCATGCAGCCTTAGCTGTAAAATAATCTATTATTTAAAAAAAATAAACAAGGTAGTAGAGGGAGTGACATAACCTTGTATTAGTGTTGCTCAGATCACTTATGGAAAAAATTCCAGTTGTGTGGACTTTGGTATGCTTTATCTGTAGCCAGTGCATCCTTTTATCTTATGTATTTTCATTGTGACTGCAGAGCTGAAACTAACCTCTGGAATTCAGGTGGAAATGACAGCTCAAATGCCTTTGTGAAACATTCTAAGCCTCATTCAAACAGGGATGCAGCTAAATGAATGTAGATATTCAAAGTCTGTATAGAAATCCCTGACATACTGGTAAATGAAAATGACTGTCTGATTCTCTTTAGTGAATGAAATTACTCAGAATAGCTAAGGGGCAATATCATTATGTGAATCAATCCAATGCTTATTGATTAATCTTGCCTTTGGTTTCAGTAGTTCTCCCCTTTCATGTTGGAATATATGAAAATCTTAATAAATTCAAAGACATTGGTTATTATGCTGGTAGGGTTTGAATTGGTCTCTAAGTATTTGGAATGCAGAAGCCCATTTTTCCTTAAGACAGGATTTTTGGAGTCTTCTTCTGAAAGTGATGATTGTGTCTAAATGGAAGAAGCTGGAGCCGGTAGCCAGCTCTGACATCTGCTGTCCCGTGGTAGCATGGCTGATGTTTAACAGCCATGGTTTCAGACCATCACTTGATTTTTCCTTAAAACCTGGCCAATCAGGTAATGGAAATGTACGCTGGTTTGAGTGCAGCGTATCAACAGACATGATGACTCTTTGCTTCTATCCTGGTGCTTCTTTCAGTCTACAAACCATGAAGCAACTGATGTTCTTGCAAAAGGCCATCTTTGGGTTTGAACACAAGGGAAAGACAACTACAAGTCTGCTCCTGAGCTACAAAGAAGGAACTTTAAATCTATAGTGAGCATATTTAGCCTACAAAGCAATCCTTTTCTGTCTGTTACCCACCATGTATTTTGGGGATATGGTGCTCTTTCCTTATTGCAGGACCCTAGGGGAGGTCAGCAGGGGACAACGTTTGCTTTTGGGGAAAAATATGATTTTATGTCAGATACTGGCATTTCACCACCTCCTGCATATAGAACTAACAGTATCAACATTTACCAAGTATCTCCACTGTCATGGCAAATGTGTGCGCCCCACTGCAGCTCAGCCAATGCCAGAAAGAAACTCGGCTTTCCTTATCTTTGCTATAGTAATATCAGTGAATATTTAACCTTACCTTTTCTTTGGAGAATGTTAATGGATTGTAAGGCTTGCACTCCGGACCTAAACTGCTCCAAAGCTTTGGTGAATATTAGGGTTGATCTTCATAGATGTATCCTGTCCCTATAGATAGTGTCGCAACCTGGTATAGTCAGTCTTTGAGGAACTTAGATTTGTTAAATAAGTCATTCTGAATATATTATGCATTTAAAAGAAAACTTAGTTTTAGATCAAAACCAACCATTTGCATGCACATTTTTAAATTTGACCAATAGTTCCAGAACTTTTTCCCCTCTCTTTCATGCTATTTTCAACACCCACAATTCCCCTGCCCCAAACAAACAGACAAAACAACTGTAAGCATTTTGAAGTTATTTTCCTGAGGTTAGTGTGGTTCCCTGGTACTCACCAAAAGTATGATGAACAGCAGCAGAAGTGCCTCTGGATTTATTAGTTTGTGTGGCAGTTCTCATGTTCTTGTCCGATTTTACACATTAGGACAGAAAATTCCTTTAAAACTACAACAGAATTGCTGAGGAAACCTATTGTGTTCTCTGACCTATTGGCACAGTAAAGTCTAAGAACTGGGGATTAATCTTGTTGACCCCAATGTTCTCCTCCCTGCACTTGGAAATGTTGCAGGTGCTCTAGTACTTAATTTGGTTCAAGAAAAGATTATGAAGGTTTTTGTCTATTACCACATTACTGAGTAAGAAATGAAAATGAGTTCATGAGTGTGTTTCATACTGGTTGGAGGAACATTATGGAACTTGTTCTTAAGCCTTAATTGCCAGATCAGAGGAGAACTTGTTTCAGCAAAGGCATTTGAATGCTTGTTTTTTTGCTGAATTGAGTAGGTGCCTTGTCTACAATACCAACTCAACCCAGAGGCTTGTCAAGGCTTACAGTGTGTGTCTGGATTAGTTAATACTTGGTAGCTTGCAAGAGTTTTTATGGGGTCAAGTTTTCCATGTTATCTGTCTTTTAAGGCTAAAATATTAAAAAGAAAGATTTAATTTTCAATTTTAATAATTTTTTTCATGTTAAAAAACCATGCGGAATGCAGCGCTTATCATAGAATCTTAGAATGGTTTAGGTTGGAAGGGACCTTAAAGATCATCTAGTTCCAACCCCCCTGCCAGGGGCAGGGACACCCTCCACTAGACCAGGTTGCTCAAAGCCTCATCCAGCCTGGCCTTGAACACTTCCAGGGATGGGGCATCCACAGCTTCTCTGGGCAACCTGTGCCAGTGCCTCACCACCCTCTCAGTGAAGAATTTTTTTGCTGATGTCCAATCTAAATGAGCCCTCTTTCAGTTTAAAACCATTACCCCTTGTCCTGTCACTACAGGCCCTTGTAAAAAGTCCCCCCCAGCTTTCTTGTAGTCCCCATCAGGTACTGGAAGGTGCTATAAGGTCTCTCTGGAGCCTTCTCTTCTCCAGGCTGAACAACCCCAACTCTCTCAGCTTTTCTTCATAGGAGAGGTGCTCCAGCCCTCTCACCAGCTTCGTGGCCTCCTCGACTTGCTCTAACAGGTTGATATCCTTATCTTGAAGGCCCCAGAGCTGGATGCTTCTAATCATTATTCTAGAGGGAATAGCCAAGATAGCAAAGCTATTTCCAAGAACAGCAGTAAGAGAAAACACCGGTGGTCTTTTCTTAAATGCTATAGATTCTGTGTTGTATTTGAGCAGACAATTGATATTTGGCTGGAAGGTGACCTTTGTGTTAAAGATCTGTCTGACCAGATCCACCCAAATCTGTCCAAGACACAAACTTTCAGACCTTTGAGGACTAGTATGAAGCAGAAGACCGTGAGATTGAAAAGGGGTAGTATTTATCTGCCTGTCTATTTTCCCTTTCTGAGCACTGAAATTAGACATTTCATTCTTCAGGCTCACTAGTTGTGTATTTACTTGGAATGAATAGAGTTGGTTGATATTCTTTGATTTAAGGTATGGCTGGGTTCTGTATCAGGGAACTAGGTTTAAGATGTCTTCAACAGTGTTAAAAAGGGCTGTGAACAGCAGGAGAAAATGCAGTCTTAATACAGTTTGAGAAAAGGTTATTCTTTTTAGGGTTTGGAAGGTTAGGAGTTGAGAAGTGGTACTGTTGCATCCTGAACATCTCATGTGTGGAATGAGGGCTAACTTCAACAAGAGCTAATTGCTTAGTGTTGCTTTAATCTCTGTAAAGGTTAATGTTCTGGGAATGGCAGTATTCTGAAAATTCTGTCTTTTATTTATTTCTTTATGTTCCTTTTCTGCCAGTCTAGACTTATGAATTATTGTTGGTTCTGAGGCTTACATAGAAAGCATAGCCTTCATCCCCTTCATCCTTCCTCTTCCCCCTTCCAGAGAGCTCCTGCAGACTGCCCACCTGGAGGGAATGTTCTGCTGACATCTGGTAGATAGAACAGGGAAAAATTTTTTTCATGGAAACTTCACTTCAAATGCAGCACATCAAAAGACATCTGAAAGACAGGCTGGAGATCTGAGATCTGTCTTCATCAGATCTCTTCTAGGAGGGAAAACTCACCTTTTTCATCATGGAAGGAGGCATGAAAACATCTTGTCAGAAGAAGTCTCTAGAGAAGTTAATTTTCTCTCATCCAAAACATGCGAAGCAGTAACTGTATTACACCCCCCCAAAAAAAAAAAAAAAAAAAAAAAAAAGTTGTGAATGTACAAAGTAAAAATTAAACAACCCAAAACACCAGAACCTTAAGTATTGTGTTGGTTAAGCTTTTTTTAAGCTATTTGATGTGCTCTGGGTGGCTGAAAAAATGAGAGGTATAGTTTGGTCTGTCCATGTGTGATAGAAAAGGATTTGGCAGGCTGTCAGGTATCTGACAGAGAGTGGGGATGAAAGGCATGTGCATGTGATGTCTCAGGCACTAAAAAAGAGAAAGTAGTCCTCTTTACCTGTCATCTCCACAGGAGGAAAAAGACCCTAAAGGAAAAAAAATACAGCACAAAAAGAGGTGCTGTTCACAACTGATAAAGAGAAGGGGTGATGAATAGGGGAGTCAACAGGTAGGCCTGAAACATTTAATTTATGTATGTTGTTTATTATGCTTGAGACACATTACTACTAGAAGGAAATAATATCACAAAATGGAAGAATTTGTGCCATTTAATCTGTAGTGAATGGGGTTGGAACAGGTAATGGCTTTAATCTAAGACAACAGATTACAATCTTGAGGGCAAAATAATTAGTAAGGAGGGTGAAATAAGAGTCTTCTGTAGCAGGAAAATAGGGAGCTTTTCATTTCCATTGCGAGCAAGAGACCCGTGCATAATACATGTACGCTCTGTGTGCTTTTCATTGAGGAGCTGAAGTATGAGGAACATAAATTGCCAGGAAGACTTCACGTTTCAGAACAGCAAAGAGTTGTAGAAGGAAAAAAGCAGCAGTAGAAGTGGCAAGAGAAGTGGGTATGAGCCATCACTACTGGGAGTCAGTATGTGACTCCCCGTCCCATCCACAGAACACTAGCTGCTTGTATGAAACTGCTCCTCAGTAGGATAGGTGAGGGAGCCTTGCAATTAAAAAAACCCCAAAATTTGTGAATAAGTTCTTATTTCAGAAGTTGTCAAGCAACTTGGTGCTTAGTGGTTGCCCCACCTAAAATCCCCCAAAAGAGGGGTGTGGGTGTGTTGTGGGAATAGAAGAGGGAATTGTGTATTGTTGCAGTTATGCTTTTGGGGAGCAATTAGTAGTTACTTTGTCTTATTCTGCTATTCTTCTCCTTGCCACTCACTATTGTCCCTTACAGTCTTCACTTATTAAGGACTTTTTTTTTTTTTTGAAGAAATTGGTCCACATTCATCAAAGAGAACTGGAGAGTTTCCTACTACCTGGTGATGGTACAGTGTTTGTTGTTGTCCTCTAGCCATGGAACCTGACTATTTTGCTGCCAAACAGCTGCAGAAGGGCTTGGCTCAAGGCATGGCGCTCCTGGCCGAAAGGTGCTAATGTCAACCCCATGGGTGGTTTAATATTTAGCAGGTAGTCCAGGGGATGTCTTAGGTTTAAATCCAGGTTAGGTCACTAACTAAAATTAGGGGAAGAAACTTTAAGTTATTTTTCATTTTTAAATAAATCCAGGTTGAGGGCAGGTACTCATCTGGGGCATATAAGACTTACTTTTGGAACTGCCCATTGTAGGCACTGGGATTGTAGGCTGCTGGCTTGTTAATGAAGATCTTGTCTGGAGGCTGAGGATAACCCATGTGATAAATCCAAGGCAAAGAGAGGACTGAAGCTCCATATCAAGGAGAACCTCTGGTTTTGTTTTTTTTTTCTTCTTCTGTGTCTGAGTTACTCAGTCCTGTGACTGACATGTTTAGAGTTCAGGGCAAGTGCAAGGTCCTGCACATAGGTTGGGGCAATCCCAAGCAGCAGTACAGTCTGGGCTGAGAATGAATGGAGAGCAGCCTTGGGAAAAAGGACTTGGGAGTGTTGGTTGATGAGAAGCTCAAAGTGACCCAGCAATGTGTGCTTGGGCTTGCTCAGGAAGGGCTGGGAATCTTGGATAATTTCTGAGTTAAGGCCTGATTTGTGATTCCTTACTGTATTTTGTTCTGTTCTAGTAAGACTAGACTAGCATTATCATTTAGAGTTGCATTTAGTTACAAGTTGGAACTCAGACAAAGTAATGGAGGATGAGCATGTGCATGATCTTAAAAACTGATTGAAGCTCATTGCTCTTCCTCTGTGAATAGGGAGTCTGTCAGAGTGTAGTGGGTTGGCCCTGGCTGGAGGGCAGGTGCCCACCAAGCTGCTCTGTCACTCGCCTCCTCAGCTGAAAAGGGGGAAGAAAAATATGATGAAAGGCTTGTGGGTTGAGATAAGGACAGGGATTATTGCCACGGGCAAAACAGACTCATCTTGGGAAAAGAAAAAAGAATTATCACACATCGGTTTATTAACACTGTTTTCAGCACAAATCCAAAACATAGTCTCATACAAGTTACTATGAAGAAAACTAATTCCATCCTACCCAGAAAAAAGTAGACAAAATTAATACTACTGTCCATCTGCATTTACCTGACTGAAGTCCAATCCTAAGTCTAATGAACATAGGTCAATCTTTGTTTGGCAGTAAAACCTTATCACCTCTGTTAGAACTGGCTCTTTCAAAGCCAGCTGGACTGAGAAGACTCCAACAAACACTTTGTTTTCTCATACTTAACCTGAATGTAGCTAAATCCAGTCCTAGCCCAAACACTGGCCTGATTTACCAAACATGTGACCACTTCCTAATTAGATACTGCAGTACGGTTTAAGTTCCTATTTTCTTCAGTAACTCACTCCCACAGAACTTCTGGGATTCATCAGGAGAAAAAAACCAAACCACTTTCAGCTGAAGTTTTTTCTGTCACTAAGACCAATGCTCTCATTGATTCAAACTGTAAACCAAGGTTTAATACAATGCAGCCTTTCCCTCTGTACAAATGACAGAAAGCTCAGGTAGATACAGCCATCATTTTTCTTTCTGAAATATTCCATGAAAAACATCAGTTTTCACTTCCCAACCCTGATTTCAGTTACTGATCAAGCAGTCAGACCCATGTCTGAAAGAGCAATAGGTCTGTTATTATCTGCCCTTAAACTGCAGTAAAAGACCTTCCAAGATCAATCAATAACCACAGATCTCCCAACCTCTGCTTGGCCAACTTGTAATCTCAGCACAGTGCTGAATTATATTAGAGGCACATGATTTGGAAACTGATTTCTTTTACTATCAGAAAGCATTATATTTGTAAACATCAATGGACCCACCAGTAAACGCAAATGTGTAGAGCTGGATTGGGAAAACGGACTAACTCTGGCTTAAAATTCAAACCAAAATTAAGGTAAAACAACTATGTCTTAATTAAAAGTACTATCAATAACACATCAGCTCCTGCTGTCACCATTCCTCATCTTCTTTCTGCAGCTTTTATGGAATATTCAGTAAACATACCTGTGAGCCTTCACTTCCCTGAATGTTCTCCCTAGCAATAAACATAAACTGGACAAATATGCTTTCCCTGGTACTGAAAGCAATATGATGAGCTGTCATCATCCCTTTTCAATGAAGATACTTGCAGGTGTTTGGAATAGGCTTTAATAAACTCGACTTCTAGCTATCCTAAACCTTTCTTTGTTGATTAGTAAGACAATTGGAGCTATAGTAAGGCCCCTGACACTTTTCATTTAGTCTTTCAGTATCTGGAGGCCTTGCAGGAGGTGTGAGAAATATAATCATTCATCAAACACTGCTTTGAACCCTCATTCAGACCATATCCTAAAAGATAAACTAAGTATTCTTAGCAGTCAAACCTACAAATGGTTATTCTTACTTGAGCCAGCCCTCACTTCACCCTGGAATGATCTGCAGGACTGATCAGCCAACAAAGCCCTGAAACCTTCACCCTAGGATTCTGACCTTGAACCTTGCACTTGCATTAGTTATAGTTAACTACACACATGGCAGGACCAGCAATTGCATGTATCTGTTAGTTCTTGTCTTATTCCTGTAAGATTCCTAGGAAAAATCATAAAATCAATTCTTCAGTATAAATCTTCCCGAATCCTAATCTGGATTTAAAACATAAATTAGAAAACATATTCTCATTAGAAACATTATTCACCTTTTGGAGATTCATCACTTAAAACAGTGTTCCAACTGTAACATTGATTGTAGTCCTAACCTGAGCCTAGGAGGTTTATACCATCAGTAGAAATTGTAAGAGATCACTTCTCCCCTGGGCTCCGTAGACAGTGATGCAGAAATTACAAAAGCTCTTCAGCTCACGCTTTCTCAATGCCCAAGTTCTCTCCAAACTTAATTACAGTGAGAAGCAGCATAACATTTCAGAGCATACCTTACTATATTAGTCCCTAATCAGTGCCCTCCACGCCTTTCATACTCTACAAGGAGAGGCAATTCTTCAGCTTATGATCTTTCAGTCCCACGCTAAAGCCCGGCCTTAAACACTGACCAGGCAAACCTTTGCATCTGTCTGTCAACAGTGATTAACCTTTGCAGCTGCCAGCCTTCTTTTATTTGGAGTTTACTAGCATCCAACATTATAGTGGCTATAGAACATGTGCTTTCAGAAATGCTCTTATCCACAGTTTAATCTCAGAACTAACCTTTATCACGGATCAGTGAAACCAGCTTGTCCAAACTGCATCCTTAACACTCATCCTATTCAGAGGCCAGGGCTCATGTTGCCTTTCATCCAATCTATAAATACTAGTCTTGCATTTATCCTTATTTTGTCCCTACAGGTTTTCCAGGATCCACGAAAACTTTCAGATCATGATACTGAAGTCTTAACCCAAATGTCAATTTTACAAGTGGTCTTAATTATCAATCAGATTTGTTTACTTAGCCATGTAACCCTCCCTTTCTTAATTGCTTCATGCAGGCAACTTTCGCAGTGTGCAGAGACTTGGTAAGCAGGAAACATCTTTGAGTAGAAAACAATTACTGGTTGGATAATTCACACAATAGATATCTCACATTAGTAAGCTACAGTGTTAAGGTCATGCTCCTGATGAGACATCTCTCGAGCCTTTGGCAACCAGTGCAAATACTGGCCCCTTTTGTTCATTGAAATTGGCTGATCTTCACTGGTTTTGAGTTTGTATCTTAAGATTCTCTTTTTCCTTTTTCCTTTAAGGTTTTATAGCATTTTGGGTCGGTATTTTTATTTTCACTCATGAACCCCTGATCTGCTGACTATTACTGTTTAGGCATTTATACTCCACCCCCCCACACCCCCCCTTTCTTTTTTCCCTTGTGCCTTGCTTGACTTTGTTGAATATTTTCTCACTTAACAGGATTTTTCTCAGTAAAACTGAGCCAAGGTCACACTGCTCTGATATACCCAGACAGACCTTGGATCACAGACAGCTGAACTCCTGTTGCACCAGGAGGTCAGTAAGCTTTTTCAGTGTACCATAAGCCCTCGACATTCTTGTGGGAGCCCTGTAGAAGATGTCAGTAGATACAGCTCCTCAATGTGACTGCTAAGCAGTAATTCTAACCCTAACGGCGTCTCATCAGAGGACTTGTTGACATCTGCTCTCATTGAGCACTGCCAACCTTTCAGGTTTCACCAATGGAGTTATTCAGATTATTCTCATTCATTTGAACAGTTCTGAACATAATGATAAACCAAGAATTCTTCCCACCTTTGTACTAATATTAAATCATTAGTTCTGTTCACATCATTCTTCATCTTAAATATGTATTATCAGTTAAAAAGATCTTCATCCTGCATTTTCCCAAATCTTAACTCTAATCCCAGCCATCAGAGAACAAACCAACCTTCAGGATATGATAACCAGCTGGGATCAGGTCTTTTCTTGGTCTTTGAACCCAGAAGGATCTTAAATTCATTTGACATCTGAGCATTAATTCTAGCCCAAACTGATACCTAATCCAGAATTGGTTCAGGTTATCTCACTGACATCTTTTAGTGCTGGCATATCAGGACTTGGCCTTGCAGAAGTCAGGCCATTTTACAAATCAACTCTTGTCATAACTACAATCCTAACTTAATTTCTGCTTCAGAGTACGTTTCTAAATGAGATATAAGAATAAAAATATATGCTGCAAGAGCTTATAGGCCACATAGTCTACACAAGAATTTGTCCCAGAAATGATGCAACGTAGGTGAATCTGGAAGATCTGTAGATATTACAGGCTTCACAAAAATCTGTGAGTAAAATGTTCATAAGCTCTTAACTCTTGAATAAGACTCTTGTCCTGCAAGAGCACTTGGTGAATAATAAAATTTTCTAATATCTGAGTCAGACAAACAACTCTTGCCTCCCTTTCTTCAGACAGTTCAGGTTCTCCTAACACAGCATAATCTATCCTGTAAATCAATTGTGAAATAAGGGCTGGTTCTCTGTTGTTGCTCCACACTTCTCTGAAAACATAACCAACTAAAGCTAGCAGCTGTACCAGACTGTTGCTGTACCATGGTATAGGTTAAAAATATATAAAAAAATAATAAAGCAAAAATAGAGTGGTGTTCTCAAACAGTTATTGTAGATCAGGAGGAGTAAATAGGAAAAAGTAAGGCATTGTCAGGAAACTTTAGAAAGTCAAAACATGATTATTATCTAATGAAGACTCTTGCACTAAATGAAGAGTTTGTAGGGCCTACCAGTGACTTTCTGTGAGTAGGCAGATGCTTGAATATTTCGTATAAAATAGCACTGTGTAAAGTGTGCTATTTGCTCAGATTCATTTTTAGTACTGTCTTTTTTTATGGTCCACTAAACCCCAACAATAATAAAAAGCACAGCCCATGGACATTTGTTTAGCTTCCTCATTCATCATCAGCCTCCAAGATCTTACTTTTCTTTCCTGGCCATGGACATACCAAAGTCACAACTTTTTGAGCAACTTGCATTGTAACAGAAATGAGGCTAAGAAGGAGGTTCAATAACATAAGATGTTAATAGGCTCCTATTTAGCTACATGACACTTGAAAAATCAGAGGCTAATTTAAAGCTTTGAAGCCCCTCACACTTCGT
Source organism: Rhynochetos jubatus (assembly GCA_027574665.1). Lineage (NCBI taxonomy): Eukaryota > Metazoa > Chordata > Aves > Eurypygiformes > Rhynochetidae > Rhynochetos > Rhynochetos jubatus. Next base: position 25,530,552 of record CM050652.1, on the reverse strand, counting down.
GTGTGTTTAGACATATATAAAACTAAAAAACCCTACTGAATATGGAAATGCGTTACTTACAAATATGATAGAGTAGCTCACTTATTATTTTTCTATTTTTAAATCTAACAAGAAGCAGCAAGTGCTTATCCATCTGTACAGCATAACGTGAGCATGTTGTAACACGGTATCTAGTGTACCACCACAAGAAAACTAACATGTCTGTGAAAGAAAGAAGAGTTTTGCATCATGCCAGTTCATGAACTTATTTTTTGTAGTTTGATATTGATATAGAGTAGTTAAACATACATCCTTAGCAAAAAAACCCCATCCACCAACCAAAACCAAACAACAATAAAAACAGCCTTCTTGCTATTTATATCTATAAAGAGGCATTAACATTCAGTTCTCAGGTACAGCAGTGGTGTAGACACAGAAAGATTACCATATAGAACAATAAGTTATTTTTTAAAGGGCAAATCCACCAAAAGCAAAAAGAAATAGCCTAAACAAATGCATGTATGCTTTTGTTCAAACATCTCCATTTTAAGATGGAGGCATTGTGAATTCAGATGTAATCTATTCACTGTAAAAACGGGATACTTAAGCTACCAAGTTCGGCATTTACTGAATAATTCAAATTCCCATCAGTGCAAAAGATGTTATCTTTATGTTATGTCTGGCATACAAAACAAAATAGTAATAAATAGAAAGTGACACCTCTTTTTAGATTAACTGAAAACATACCAGAAGAAAACTCCCACTTCTTGCTAGACTGTGGTAATAAATATTCCTTGTTGACTCTTCATTTTATACCAGCTCCTGTTTGAGATTTGTGATTACTGAAATAATGTTATAGAGAATGTAGATAAGATCATATATTTTTCAGAATTTTTATTTTTTTAGAGCTGGATGGGTATTTTCCATGTTGTTTTTTTTAAGCCTTTCAAGCAAGAGAATCTATATCACAGTCATGAAGGGAAGTTGTCAGAAGCTTCAGAGTTTCTGGAAGGCCATAGGGATCGTAAGGTGAACGGGAGAGTAAATGAGGAAAGGTTCAGTGTGTGTGTTTTGTCAGAGGTGAGTCAACACCAATATTCTCTTCTGCAGAACTTTCTGATTTTGAATTGGCATTTTCTGGTAGCAACCTGTTTCATTTGTTTATGATCTTTCTGGAAAAAGACAACTTTTGCCTGAAAGTGCTTTTGAAGAGACTTCTTTGATTTTCCTCAGATCCCAAGCACATGTTATTTTTCTAACATTGCAACCTTTCATTGTAAATGTTTTTCTTCATGGTGCATGATATATCAAGCTTCATGGTGGAAGTAATACAGGGCTGTATGGAATTTACTAGTAGGCTGTAATATTTACTCCATTCACTTTAACAGCAGTTGTACACAGATATACTGCCTTGTTTATATGTGCAGTGTTTTACCACTAGGATTTATCCAGGAAGTATATAGCTGTAGTAATTGTTGTCATGTATTTCTAGCGATAAGTTTTCAACCATTTCTAACATGGCTATCATCAGAGACAAGTACTCACAAATTACCATGATTTAGTATGTACTTTGAAATAATAACATTTTTCAATGTCTCTGAGTTTTTAAGCTGTCTGCCTCTTTCAAGCCCTTACATTTATATATCTTTATAACATAGACCTCACTGTCTTTGCATACCAGTGTAAATCAAAAGTAACTTCATTAAAATCAGTGGTCATAGATGAGAATAAAATTATTGTGAGAGATGACTCTGCTATATACCTACATAACTTACTTTTTGATATATGGGAGGTGTAGGACGTGTCACCACTATCTTAAATTGATGTCTGTATTTTATATTCACATGCCATTACTGCTGCTGAGAATAAACACCACTGCCCTGTTCCATGTGGCATCATACACCATAAAAGCAAATTAAGTGCAGTGGTATTGGTAGGTGTAGAAATATACACTAATGTGTATAACATTATTATTAACATATTATAATAAATAATATAAATAATCAGATATTAAAATTAATATATCATTTAAAGATCAATTTATATCTGAGCATATCATAGAATCACAGAACGGTTTGGGTTGGAAGGGACCTTACAGACCATCTAGTTCCAACCCCCCTGCCATGGGCAGGGACACCCTCCACTAGACCATTATATTATTATACAATGTGTATAATGGGTATATGCTCCCAAAATATAAGATTGATGGAAGCTCACCTACTTGAACCAGGACTTCGGCAAACCTCAGCCATGAGTTGTTGCTGTTTTTGGCAAGCCAATCTTCCCTCTAGCTAAAATCATAATTTATGCTTCCCAGTGTTATAGGCTGGTCACAACGGGATCATTCCCTGCAGCAACACAAAAGGAACAAGGGAAAACAAAATTCGAATGTCTGAAAATGAACTTATTTTATCCCCCTAAAGAAGACTAGACTAGTGCTGCCCCAAAACATACCAGTGACCTAAAAGTTGATGTTGAGAATGGTCCTGTGCTTGTTGTGAAAATTTTTCCATTCACAAGAAAATGGCGATTATACATTTCTAGCCTGCTGGGCAAGCTATGAAATGCTGAAGTGGAAGCCTGATAACAGCCATTGGCTGAGTAAGATGCAGAGTTTAAAACAGCGATTTTAAACTGTGTACTTCTAGTAATTTTTTTTTTTTTTAATGGCAGGAAAATAACTGAATAATATATGCTCTGTGATGAACTATGCAGCAAAAGGATGTTGAAGAAAATCTAGAAAGAAATACAGTAGTGTTGTAAATCATATCATGATTGAACTACTAGATGCATTTCCAGCTGCACCAAGAGAGTTTTCTAAACTGTATGAAGTTCGCGGAGCTTCAAATGATAGTACATCTCACCCCTAACAGTTGCCTTCTCAGGCCAGGGAGATTAGTTTCCCTGTGTTATACCTACTCTTTAGATGTGGTAATGGAAGGATTCCAGTAAGTGTGGAGAAGGTAGCTACGTTCCTTCACACACCTTGTGTAGAAAGAGAAATTCTTTCCCCACCAGGGTGGGTGGAAGTGTGTAAGCTTGACTGAATGATTCATCCAAATTGTAAAAATTTGATAGGTATAGTATTCACAGGTTTATAAATACACATGCATGCACTTTAAACAGGATTAGAAATATATCAAAATGGAACAAAGCTACAGAAGCAATGCAAAAGTAAGAAGAATAAGAAGCTTATTTAATAAGAGCAATGTCTTATTTCAGAATTATGGCTCTTCTTAGTCTGTAAGTCTAGAAGGGGTCTGGTTCTGGAAAAGTGTTTTCTGCAAAGCCACGCATAAATGCATGCAACACACTAAGGAACCATGTACATGACCCACTTACAACACTATCACATTGCCACGCACAAGAGAGTGGATCTACTATGTGCTATAAGCACATGCCATCTGCCTGTAACTACTACTTAAATAAATGGACTTGCCTACAGTCAGCCAACAATATATTAACCGAGCCAGTGTGACTAAGGCTGTGTGGTGGATGCAATCTGAATTAATTATTAAGACATATATGAATGAATTGCAGGCATATGTAGTTTTACAATAGCTGCATTACGTTAACCATTTATCACTGTCTTCTCACTTGGATTGTCACAGTCACTTCTGTCTTGTTTAAAAGACATGGTAATACCTTTAGACTAGGGATTATCTTCCTGTGCGAACAGTCCAGAGGGACTTTGGTCCTGCTTTGGTATCCAAGTACCACTGAACTACAGAGAGCTGATAACAGTAACAGTCTGCTGAAATGACTGAACGGCAAGTGCTCTAGGTACAATTTTGGTCAGATTCCTATATCCTCAATGTGTATTTGTCATCAGCCCTATCTCTTTACTGATACCTGGCTATTTGACCTGTGGTTGCAACCCAGTTGGCCACACAGAGGCAAGAGAAACTGAAGAGAAATGGTAAAATTCTGGTCTTTCTGCGTTAGAAGTAAGCCTGTCTTTGAAATCGGTTGGGGCCAAATGCTCATATGACAATCACAAGCGGAGCACAACGAAGCACACTTATTCCTGTAAATCCCTGTATCTCTGGGGACATTTTTGGTTGGTTCCTCTCCTGCTTTAGTGGGGCAGGATAACTGGGTGTCTGTCTCCCTTTTTGGATGAAGAATTGTAACAGGTGACTTTCCAAAAACTTCAGGTTTACACAGTGGAAATACAACTTTCTGAAAGGAATACAGTGTAGTCCTTCCAAGAGCCTGCATTTACTATGGACATTGGCCAAACAGAGACTGTTTCTACTTTTGTTCACTCCTGTCAGGTGTCACATTCCAGAGTTGACTAATTCCTCCCCTGAAGTATTTAGGTGTCGTCTCAGTACTTTGGTTACTGCTATTATAGGAACTACTAATATAGTAACTGCTATAGTAACTATATGTAACTACTGTATAGTAACAGCCTAGTATAATAGCTACTGTACTGTAACTGTATATAGTAACTGCTAGAATAGTAACTACTATACTGTAGAGCCTTGGTTTTTCATGACTTCTGACTATAGAACTAGATTCTCATCTCTGACATTACCAGGTTTACCTGGTTTTGTGTTTCACTGTTTACATACTGGCAAGCCCCCTGAAATCTACACCTAATATGAGTAATCATAACTGAAAATAAAGGTGAGCGAGTCACGTAGTCGATGACTTTCTTTTGTATGTTAATTTGCTTTCCCTAATTCACAGCAGAGAAATGATGCTCAAAAGCCAAATAATACAGTTGCATCCAATGAGAGTATGTAGTCTGCAGAGAGACTATTATGGTAACTAAACTTCCTTCCCCAGTGATCGTATGTTATCTTGTGTTTTTTACTGAGGAATATATTAATCTTCTTACTGAAATATGAAAAGGAACGGTGTTAGAAGAATGAGAAAACAAAAAGAACTGATCCTTTGGATCTCCAGTGTCTACTAATGTCTTTTCACAGCCTTTTACTGAATTATACACCAGCAATATTCACTGCATGAACAAGTCCTCAAAAAGCTGTGGTCAAATGGTTGTCTTGACTGTAACATAACAGTACATTCTAGGAGGAAGAAAAACCCCTTCAGTTCTCTCAGAGTGACAGACACTGTGATGCAATGTTTAATACTGGATTTTAGAATTACATTTCTCCTTACAGCAGGACATAGTTGTCAGCACACCAACCCGATCTGAGTACTCCATCAGGACTCACATAAATTTTGGATCCTGGTCTGCCAGCTGCAGCTGCTAGCGTCTCGTTGTAGTAATGAGCCCTGTGAGCATGCTGTTGATGGAAATGGACTAAGACTGCATGATCTGAATCTGTTCCTTTTTCTAGCCAAGAGAGAAATGGGCTAGTCTTGGCCTTTTAATTTACAGGAGCAGTCTGGAAAGAAAAACAATGAAAAATCCCAATGAACATAGTGAATAAATGGATTCATAGGTTAATGATGAGCTGGAATGGAGCACTTCTAGAACTTTCTAAATGTCAAGACAAAAGAGGAAGAAGGAGCCTCACACTGAGAATTTGACAAAGACATGAGAGGAAAGACAAAGGAAGAATGAGGCTAGAGAAAGCAAGAAGATGACACAGGGAGAAGAGAACTGGTGGAAAGCAAGAGGGACGAAAAGGAAACCAAAAGATAAGAGAACTGAATGAAAAAAATGGGAAAAGGGAAATGCAGGCAAAGAGTGAAAATGAGTTGTACAGGTCAAAATACAAAAGGGGAGGAGTAAGCAAAGTGGAGGAAAGCTGGACAGGACAACATGTAAGCCCTAAGGACCCTGTGCATTCTGTTTCTACTGCTGAATCAGTGCTGGGCAAGGCTGCATGACAGAGGGGGAAGACAGTTCAAGAGCCTGTGCATTGACAGAGTGCAAGAGCAATGTGTGAACTCCTTTTGGTTCATGAGGAGCAAAATGCCAGTGTATTGCTCCAAACATACGACTTTGGATGTACATACATGTATTGCTGCCAGAATAATGAATATGACCAACAAAAGTAATTAAAAGTATGACTAAACCAGCATGCTTCATGTTTTGTTTCTTCAGTGCACATTTATGTAAGTGGAAAAACTTGGCCTAGGGCATATATACTTAACTGACTGAAAAATATCTTGAAAAATGTAATTTACTGACAGTTCTTATTGCAGAGGAACTGTTTTTTCTAGGCAGTAGTATTTAGATAATAATACCTGACCTTCTGCTGCTTTATTCAGAGTTGCTGTCACCCTGTTGACTTGAATGTTTCCTTTGATCTCCATAGTGACCTTTACTAGGAAAGATTTTGCAAACATGAGAGCAGAGGTTGACAACTGATCCTTTTAATCCATCTCAAACCCAAACTTCAGTGACTGAACCAGCAACCTTCTTTTGACATGAAAAGTGTTACTTGTCAAGTTTAGCCATGCTTGTGTCCTGTTGGCAGATTCTTTTCCAATACTTCTGCCATTCATTGTGGCTAAGTTGTATTTCTCTTGTGAAGAGGAAATCTTCATGATGAGAGGACCAAGAAAGACTCTTAAAAGTAACCTTTGGCATAATTTACACATAGTGGGAAATGTCTGCCAGGTAGTTTTGCAAACCTGTTCAGGCAGAGTGCTGCAAAGAGCTAGTGTGGAGCACACACAAAATAGATTGTAATTTTAAATTCCTTGTTTATGGTTGCAGCAGTTGTTTATTTTTATTTTCCTATGAGTTTTCAAGAATATAGCAAAGAAATGTTAGGAAATTGCTTAAGAAATAAATAAAAACCTAAATAAAAGATAAAATGGACCGTTTAAGATGAAAGTGTGAGCCCATCAGTGGAAAAAATGTCACCAGTAGAACTAATTTTGAAAGATGACACCTGCAGTAAAATAGGGATCTTTTAAAACATGCTGAGGCCGTGCTGCAACTCTGGCTCAGACGGAAGTATGTTACCTACTGAATTATGAGCACCATCTTGTACAGCACCCTGTTTAAAGGTGGGATTTTCTCTTTGTGCTACAAAGGAAGGGAACAGAAGCCTTCCAATACAAAGATGGCTGCCCTTCAACTGAATTGCCATTGGTAGCCTGTGTTAAAATGGACTAAGGCATACTCTTTAAACATAATACAATGAATTTTGAAATTATACAAAATGCATGAAATTACTGTGGGATTTGGATTGATGTTAGCTACCCAGAGTGAAGATGAGATGTCAAGGTGTGTGGTTTAATTCCAGCCAGTAACCAAGCACCACACAGACTCTCGCTCACCTCCCTCCTCCCCAGTTGGATGGGGAGGAGAATTGAAGCAACAGACAAGGATACTCATGGGTTGAGATAAGGATAATTTAATAATTGAAAGTAAATGAAGTTAAAGAATTATACCAATAATACTATCAATACTAATAATACTAATATTGCGACTAATAGTAGGTAATGAAAATAATGGAAAAGAAAACAAATGGTACAACTGTTTACCACTCGCTGACCAATGCCCAGCCAGTCCCCAGGTAGCAAGAGCCAGAGAGAGAGCCTGAGAGCCAGAGTCCAAGAGAGAGAACTCCACCCCTGGCCCAACCCCCAGTGTATATATTGAGCATGATGTTTTATGGCATGAAATATCCCTTTGGCCAGTTTGGGTCAGCTGTCCTGGCTGTGTCCCCTTCCAGCTTCTTGTAGAGAAGAAGCTGGGAATACACGGGCAGTATGAGAAACTGGAAAAAGTCCTTGAGTTGACATAAACATTGCTTAGCAACAACTAAAAACATTAGTATGGTATCAATATTCTTCTCAGCACAGACAAAACATAGTCTTACACTAGCTACTGTGAGGAAAACTAACTCTATGCCCGTTAAAACTAGCACACAAGCCCATCTTGGGTAGATAGAAGGGAAAGGAATGGGTGTAGATGTGATGGAGAGGTTAGGGGAGGAGGGGTTGAAGAGATGGACCTGTGGCCTTTGCAATAACACAAAGAAAAAGGGGTCAGAAGTAGCTGTCATCTGGTTCATCCCACTTCATCCTCTGCTGTCTGCACCTCTGACCTACTGAAAGCAATTGATAAGATAGGACATTCGGTACTCTGAAGTAATCTGTTGCTCTCAGTGTCAGCCACACTTTATGCAGTGAGCCAGTCCAGCATCCAAAACATGCTCGGGAAACTACATCCTAATAAATTCTGACACTCTGGAACATTATACGTAAACAGTGCTCAAAATGGACTAGTACATGACAATATGTTAGCCGCTTCACCTGTGTCAACTGGAAAATTTTGTGTGTAGTGCAGAGAAGTCTATTTCACGTGTAACTTCCACATTTTTATTTTGAGTGCTGTTGGTAGCATATAACAGCACATTTTATAAAATAATACAGTAACTGGATTATTTCAAACACAGCGGGTTTTTCCTCATTTAGGTTTACATAAGCTACTTTTTTCTAGTAATATGATATTCAGCCAGCGGCAACTTGTATTTTCTAGAGATTATTTTAACTATTGTCACAGTTCCTTATTTTATTGGTAATCATGTTAGCTATATTTGTGGTTATGCTGATTCTCCTTGTTCTTTAATCCAATATGTAGTGATATTGAATTGCTACCACAGAAGACACAAATAAAATAGATAAAATTACTTCTTTGGGATGACTGTATAAACTATCTGTGTTCAAAAGACACCACAGATACCCGAACTTTAGCTTTTAAGCACGAGGAACTGTAAATATGCTGGATTCTCAGAATATCCTTGCCCAAGGATTACCAAACATTAAAGGTTCCAAATTCACATCATGGACTACATGCTGCTTAGCACATAGCCCCAGTTACTCTAGAGAAAAACTAGTGTAGGGCTGCTGGAACTGAAGTAATTTTTATTAATGATGTTATAATTAAATACTAATCCAGTTTCAAAACTTCTTACCTGGCTAAATTCCTCTGTATTTACAGGTGGTTAAGCTAGAACCCTTTTGATATAAGCCTTTTTCTTCCCCTCCTACTATTGCATAATTTTGCTGAAAACTGTTACTATCTACCAGAGAGAGATATTTTAGTAATGGACCAATTCTGGATAAACTGGCCTGATTTAATACACCATTTAACTGAGTTCAAGGTGTTGTGGGAGCCAGTCCAGAACACATTGCATATGTTTATAGAACATTAGAAAGTCATAGGTGACACTGTAAGAGGAGATCAAGGGACCAAAATTTCACGCTATATTTAGTCATCCGCTAGAGCAGCACCAAGATGTTAGATTCCACTTGAGGTGATTCCATGTGAGATTCAGACACTGACCCAGTAATGTCTCTGTGTCAGTGGAGACCTTAACAGGGATCTTAGCCTTTATACAGTTGCCTTAACACAGACTTCCACCATTTGACACATTGTATGGCTTTTTGCTCGGCCCTGGTGGCTTCTCTGGAAATAAGGACATCCTGTATGTCCTGCAGCATATTTGCCAGACCTCAGAGAATTTCTCATGTACTCTGTAACATCTCAAATGGCATTAACTGCTTGTCTTTAGACAGCAGAATTGAGATTCTGGGGCTAACCAGGTGAATTGCTCTCCAGAAACCACTGCCTGCATCACCTAAAATGAGAGGTTAGGCACTTACGACACATGTAGATGTCGGTATGCAGAAACCTATGTTTAGTTGTTTTATTTTTCAACAGAATAGTACCTTTCATGTCAAAGATGACAGGTGGACAGGAATCTGTAATATACCATGTTCAAGTTGGTAGTGGTTTGGGGGAAATCCACAGAATGAAAGGTTCATAGTAGAGCACACCTACAAAGGGACTTGTAGATGAAACTTCCGTTTCTGGTGTGATAAAGACATGACAGTTGCCTCTTCTGAAGATTACCTGTCCTTAATAATAATGGCATCTTTTCTGCTCTGTGTAGATTGTTGTTTCCTGTTCTTGGGTAGTTTTAGATAACGGTGATGATGATGCAGCAAATCACCTGTACAGTCAGAGGCAATGCAAACAAAAACAGGTGTTTAGACCCCTGCCTGAAATGAGGGTTACAATTTTTCTGACAAAACTGAGTAAGACAAACAATGTGGGATTAATTTCAGTTAACTTTTGAAATATATAGTGCAGGTTTCTACTGTCTGACTAGTCACCTCAGGTTCCCTTCAGAGCCAGCAGAGTAATAGTCACCCCTGGGATGTAATTCATCTCATCCTATTGTTGACATCTCAAATTAATCATACTCGAGAATTGCCTATATGTCTTTGTGGTCTGTAAAGAAAACATAGCACAATTAATTCAAAAGTAGGTCTCTATATTTTAGATGGCTTAAAATCATTGAAATGAAATAATCTGCAGCAGCTCTCCTCTTCTAAAGGTGTTTCCACTTTGGGAAGAATGCTGGAGACAATACCTTCTTCTTCCACAAGATTTAGTAGTGTTTAACAGGCTTACGCTTGTTTGTTCAATATGCAGACACCTTTAGGACTTATACAGAACACTGCATAATTGTAACTTCCTCTTGAGAGCAAAGCACATTTTTGGCTTGATTGATTTGGATAGAAAAATAAAGGCAGTGATTGGGTCAGAATTAACCTGGGAGAACAGTTACTGGAACCAGAGTGTCCCTGCTGTGGCACAGGGAAGAGGAAAACTCAATCATTCATTGAAAAGAGCTCAAACGCAGGGTACTTGGATAGTCTTCCAGCAACATTTAACAATGCGTTTCTGTCTGCTGGTACTATTCAACATTGGCCCTGGTAATATCTTACTTTACTCATTTTTCTACTTTAAAAACAATGTATTCCATGCTATTTCTATTTTATACTAATGTAGACATAAATCTTTGTTCCAGCACAAGATAGTAAAATGAAGTTTGAGTAACTAAACTCGCTGGGGCAGAACGCTCTGTATTTCTATAAAGTGTTCATTCAATTTTGAACAAGCAACATATTTTCTCTCAGACATGACACATGCAATTTTATTTTCAGTATTCATACATCTTCTGTTCTTTTGACAAGTAGCAGACAGTGTATAGTAAGCTATGGTATGATGTTGTAAAAAGTTGCCAAGTACGTATTTAAAAAGACAAAAACCTTTGGATTAATTAGGTGGTGTTTTCTCTCTCACAAGAATTTATCAGAATGGAACTGCAAGGCATTCATTACAATGGGGATTAAAGTGGTGCCAGTTTGCTGTTTTCTGAGATGGACAACAGCTGTTCTTACACAACAACTGCAGTAGGTTAATAATGGGGTCAGCGCTACTTTCATGTCACACTTTTCTTTTTGAGGGGAAGATTTGTGCTGAAAAAAATCACTGCAAAGAATAAAATACTGGGTTCTGTTTTTGCTGTTTTACAATGAGTCTTCAGTAGGTGTGTTTACGATTTTCTAATTGACATGCCTGCAAACTTCCCTGGAGTTGCCTATTTCTCACTTATTATAAACTGCAGTAACAGTTCTATTGATCAATGAATGCCTTGAGACATAGTCTCATTCATTTTAAATTCTGAAACAATAGAGATGGGTGAAACCTATTGCTTGCTTATCTGTAACTACCTGGAACATAAAATACCAGTACTCTTGAAGAATCACAAGGATGTAGAATGTAATTCAGCTCCTCATTGCTATGCTTTAATTTCAAAGTCTAATAGCAGAAAACTTTGCTTTTCTCTGGAGCATGCAGGTGTAACACCGAAGACATAGAGGGAACAGATCTGAGGAAGAAGAAAGTGCTATTTTCAAACAGCTTACATAGAAGTGCTGCAGTTCGATATACGAACCTGGCATGTGAGTGGCTGTTTGATATCAGGATTGCATTCAGACGCAGCAAGTTTCAAAGTTTAGTTCAGTCTCACAGTATACGGGGCTCCTTTTTCACAGCTCGTTGGGTAACCTGTGTTCAGCTGCAAGGCATCACGTATTGAATAACGCAGGCTCTTTTAAGTTGAATTTTTATTCTTATCTCTCAATATTCTTAGCATTTCTTCAGTCATATAATAGCATGACAGATATCCTTTAACCAAAATCTGGTTTTTGGTGTCAATGCAGTTCAATATCTAGACCCTAGCCCCTTGTGGATTTGCAACAGAAGTGGCCTACGTTCTTTCATCTAGCAAAATTTTAATGAAAATGAAGATTTGAAAGAGGCAAAATCTCCTACATAATGTGAAGGAAAGCGCTTTAAGGCATAGGGATCTCAGAAGAGGAGAAATGGTGAAAAGAATAAGTAAGAAAATTTATGCACAGAAAGACTGAGTTGGAGGTAATAGAGGAAAAGTCAGAAAACACATGTAGGTTTCAACTGTTTCAGAGAAAAAAAAAATAAAAGAAAAATTAAGAGACACAAATTTACTGAGTTGCCTCAAATAACACTAGGCTACACTGCTCTGAAAAGAAGCAGCAAAATCCTGAGCTAACCCTGAAAAGGAAAAGTAGGTGGGAAAGAGACAGAAGAGAGACTGAGAAGGCAGAATAGTTTGTCTTTCTGTTTCCTACTCAGAGGCAATAGCCCATATGGTGCACATTCATCCATCCTGCAGCAATTCACAGCCTGTTGGGGGGTCACTTACGGTGGGATCATCCTCTGGAGCGAACTGTTGAGGATTATGGAATATTTGTATGTGGTTATGTAATACCCTAAAATCATTTTGAGGTGACCAGGAAAAATGTCATCACAGTCAAACAGAAACTGAAGAAAGCAGGTAGGAAGATTTCAGCAAAGGTGCAATGCAGATAATACAAAAGATTAGAAAGAGGAATTAAAATGAAAGATTTTAAAATGAAAGGGGAGCAGTGGGTAGAGCCGACTCCAATCTGCTTTTCAAAAGATGTGAAAAAAATGTATTTGGTAGGAAATTGCATTTCAGTCTAGTGAACAGCGGCCTGTCTTGAGTTATTATTGCTTTGTCACTTCTCAATGGTACTGTGTGAATGGGTGTTCAGTAGTTAGGAGATTCAAAATAACAACAGAATCAGTAGTAGGGCACCCAATAGCAGATTGCATCCATACACAGAATTGGCAGGTACAGCTTCCAGAGGAAGGTGTGGCAAAGGCTAACTTTGTACGTGGAGAGAGGTACTTGTCGATGACTGTTGGGTTTATGTATGTGGCAAGATTTTAGTAGTGGTAGCTCTGCAGGGTTGGCTTCTGTGAGAAGACATCAGAAGCTGTTTCCATGTTGGAAAGTGCCAGCTCCAGCCAGCTCCAAGACAGACCCGCTGCTGGCCAAATTTGAGCCAGTCAGCAACGTTGGTAGCGTCTCTGTGATAACATGTTTAAGAAAGGGTAAAAAATGCTACACAACAGCAGCTGAGAGAGAGGAGTGAGAAAATGTGAGCCAAACAACCCTGCAGACACCCACATCAGTGGCGTAGGAGGGGGAGGAGGTGCTCCAGGCGCCGGAGCAGAGATTCCCCGGCAGCCTGTGGTGCAGACCATGGTGAGGCTAGTCAAACACCAGATGTAGCTAGACCACACAATTACAATGGTGATATTTCTCAGCTACAGGAACACAGTATCTTGAAGCTATAAAGCAAATGTCTACAGGTGAAAGTTATGTTGAATGTCCTTTCAGCAGGTGTTTGATTTTACAAACATTGACCTTCATCATGCACCCATACTGTAGCTTGTCCACACTGTAAGGATGGAAGAACACCACGAATGAGGAAATGTATTTCATTTCCTGCATTATGACTGAGATACAATATGGCTGATAGATTTTCTTTTTCCCCAGTCTATGCTGAACAAATAAGTTTTGTAATTTTTAGCCTATTTTAACTCTTACAACTGTATACTGGTCTCTACTGTCAATCACTAATCTGTTTGGATTGAGTGAAATGTACACCCTACTGTGGGATAGCATTTGATAAAAAAATACAAACTTTATTTTTTTTTTAAATGGGAGGATTTAAATTGATCTTGTTTACTTCCTTAGCTTCCTTTTAGTTTTTTGTTCTTATGCAGAAAGAATGTATCATAATATTTTAACAATAAAAATGTTTTACAGTAAGCAGGATTGACTTCATGCTAAGTAGGTTTTATTCCCTTACATTAGCTTTTGGAAACTAAAACAAATGCATCAGTGATTTTATGTCATTCTCTGAAAGACAGGAAAGAAATGCACAATTAACACTGCAAGCAACTTTAAAAGCTTCTCTCCTAACAAGAAAAACAAGTAATAAAACCAACAGTTCAATTTCTTACAAACTAAAGCATTTTCAGCCTCCATGTTTGCTGACATAATTTTTAATAATTAAAATAATGCTGAAATTGTTGCCATGACCAACTCCAGAGTGTGATATTATGATATAACTGTACCGCTTATGCCTCATACAGTAATGAGAAAACAGCCCAATTTTTTTCTGCAGTCACAGATGGATCTTAGTTGCTTTATGCCTCCCCTTCTTCCAAATTCAGTATATTCCAGTTAAATGTGAACAGGACACAGAAGCCTCGATCAGATTTTTTGCATTGTCCAGTTAATGTACTTCCACCAGAAAGATTTTCAGATTTTTTTTTGGTGAAAACTTGAGATACGGAATAATCATTGCATGAAGACAAAATTGCAACCTAAAATAAAAAAAACCCAACCCAACAATTACCACCAGAAAAAAGCTCTTTAGCAGAAGTATTTTGTTTAACATCCATTTTATCATGCATGAATATGGCATTTGAAATGAATACTAGAATTCAAGGTGGCTCCTTATACAGATGTTCCCTTTTAAAGTGAAAAGTCACCTTTCTTCACTGATGATGAGCTCTGTTTAACAATTACAGATGCTTTGCCGAAATATGGTGATATATTCCTTATGCACTTGGAGGAGGGACATTAACAAAGCCATGGCTGTAGTTCTGGGGTTGCTGACTGTACTGTGGGTATTCTCATAGCATCTGTGTGGCAATTGGAATCTTCTAGAGAAGAGATGGTCCAGGAGGAATGAAGTCCTCTCAAGAAAAAAGGGAACCTGGATAAGTCAAATTAATGTGAAGAGAAGATTTGCTGAAGGAAATTATGCAGAATTCATCCCTGGGGCTAAACAGATTCACTGCTTTTCTTATATGGCCAAAAAATGCTTGCCAAGAAGGTGCAACACTGCTATGCTAATTCCTTATATGTTGAGTTAAGGACCTTTCTAATCAAAGGAAGGAAAGAGCTCTGCTTATTCTAAAACACTTAGGCTTGTATGCAGAGGTTTCATTGTACGTTTCTCTGTATTTGAAGAATGAAATATGCCCTTTTTTTAATTTCAACCAGCTAAGCTTTCAGCTGAGCTAAAGCAATAGCTGAAAAATTTATGAACAAAATGGTTTCATCTACAAATACTGCAATAAAATCTCTTATAAGTAGATTGAATGTTCCTATTTTGCTACCTTACTATAAGAAAAAAAAAAAAAAGAAAATGAAACAAAAGCACTGGATTAGGTCTGTATTAAAAAGACATTTAAAGGTTCCTTTGAGAAAGGAAAATGCAAACATTTTTGACTTTTAATTAAAAAAAAATTATTTTTACAAATTACACTCTAAGAACTAGATTAATTGCAAATAAAAAACACAAAGGTTTTAGTTTAAAATTATTTAAACAAAATATTTGGGCAATTATTACTTTTCTTAATATATCAGAAAGGTGGGCATATCCATTTCTTTCTTTCTCCATTTTTAAAAATCAGCCTAGGCTGCCAAGTTGTGGTTTGTGGTTTTTTTTTTTTTTTTTTTTTTTTTTAATTCTTGTAACATTGTGTATAAATTTACTACTTAATATCTGAGGAAAAAGAATATAATACATCTTAGTAGAATTATGACTGGAATGACACTCCAGCATGCTAACTCACATGTAAATGTGAGAAATGACTGATTGGAATCTGCATGATCTATCACTGCAATTCACCGTGACGAGGCAGTGGTGTCTTACGGAAAAAGCAATCCAGACATGAAGTGCATGGCATGAAGCAGGCAAATTATCACAACCATAAATGCACAATGTGCTGAAACTGCATTTTCTAATGGCTTGTAATTTTTGTTCAACATTTACACTTTTGAGGGCTACTCCCTTATTTTGCAGCTCTCTCTCCTGCATATAAACATTTGTGTGAACACCTGATCAAGAAAAGAACGTAGTTTCACATTGAAACATACCTTTTAGCATGAATGAGACAATTTCTATGGTTTAATTTTAAACAATATTTATGAATAACTTTGAAATAAACTTTGAATCGTTGAAATATTAATTAAAATGCCAATGAAATGTCAGAGCAAAACAGTTTTTCATAATTACCACGAGTGTTTTACTCTGCTGAGACAATTCAATGAGGTCAACAGATGTTTTGTAAACACTTAGCCGGACCTAAGTTATTCTTTGCTGGTGAAAAGAGTTGGGGCTGAAATGTTTATTTCTAAGTATGTGCCAAGCTAAGAAAGCCCTTCCATGGTGCTGGCTCACTCTCAGATGTGGGGTCTGCTGGTAGTGAGAAAATCCATCCGGGCTCTGGTGAAATTAGCTTTGCTCTACAGAAGCCAGTGCAAGACCTGCCTTTAAAGAAAAGTCTGGTGGATCAGTACTTAACAGTCTGGCTGATGCACAGACAACCTGTTAGGTCTCGGGAGTCTCCTGATTGAGATGTGTCACTTTGTGAATTGTAGGCTTAGACGATGGTGGAGAGAATACTCCACTGCATTGCTGTGTTTCAGGTTAGCCTACCAGGGATTGCTGCTGCTAGATGAGTTTCGTTACAGGGAAAGGACCTGGAGTTCCCACACTTGGCACCATGGTTAGAGGCTCGAGGTTATAGTTGGAATGGCTATAGCCATCCAGTCTTGGCCCTAAGGGCAGGAGAAATGTCAGCAAACAGTGAGGCAAATAGTGGTAAACCTCAAGTATCCGTATTCTGATGTATCAAAGCATGTCGAAAATACCACACTAGCAGTGATTAGAAACACATCCTCTTCCCAAGCACAGTGCAAGCCTTCACAAGGAACTAATACCTAACCAAAGCCTTTAACGCAGTCTAGGAAAGGAACTGCTTGAAAGGATCATAAAATATATCAAACAGCTTGGGATAATTCCAGTTGGTTGTTTCGCAGTCACTACACCTTGTACTGTCTTGTCAGGCAGGTTATTTGAGTAGTTGATGGCATTTGTATGAACAAAACTATGAATACTAATCAAATGTGCAGAGAAGAATAAAGATGCACACATAAACCCCTCAAATTTATAAATGCTTTTCTATAAAATCAGTGCTTTCAACAACATCTGCCATAATACATTTTTCTGAAAAAAGACATGAGAAATCAGAAGTATTGTGATTTCCAGACTCTAAACTCCATATTGTGAAGAAACTAATTACTGCACAAATGACAGTGGTTACCGCTGTTTATTTCCCTCCAGTATTCTTTCCAAAATGTTGTTGGAAATCGGATGTATAACAGTAAGCTAACACTGTATTTTTAAACTTGTGCCATCTTAGTCTTATGTTATTTCACCAGGAGTACTTTGCACATAGAAAATGTCATGAAAGTAATGTCAGACATGTCATTACTACATTATGTTTCTCAAACATAGTAAAGTTACTACCCCAGGTTACCACAAACTGCAGTATACCCAGGGCAGACAATATACCTCTTTATTTTTGTGGAAGTTGGAATAAGCTACAAAATTCTTATTTCATTGAACCAAATGTTCAGTTAGTTTACACTGTCTATATTTTCCATTTTTCTCCCCTGCTCTACATTCCTCCCCCCATGTCTCATAGGGCACTGCTTTCTTTATAATGTATATTCCCTGATAATATTCCTGTGTCCTTATGTCAGAATCCATCCACAGATAGCTATTCTCCCTTACAGAATACTCTACAGCAGCATGGAAGATTTGTTCCCTATTTGTTTGAGCTGTTTTAGCCGTCAGTGCTAAAGTACAATGGCTTCTAGTTGTCTGTAAATAGCTTTGTCCTTAGGGCTTGGAGGGTGGTTTATTTTTCCTGAAGCACAGCACAAATGCGATGCAGTTGAATAGACATTGTAATGCACCTGAAATGCTATAGGGCCTTTGCTGTGCCAAAATGAGGACCATGAAATTTTTCTATTTCTTTTCTGCATAAATTGAGCTGATTTTTAATCTTCAGAAGAAAAACTGAGCAAAGGGAATTATATTGATATTTTCAACAGTCTCAAGAATAATAGCTTTGAGGAATAGCATCACTCATCTGTAGCTTTTTGTGAAACAGGCTTTCTTCCATAATCAGGCTGATAGACTTTTTGATAGCTACTGTGTAACTATGTAAGCAAAACTTTAAAAATAACACAGAAACCGAAAACACTCCTTCTCAAATGTAGTTTGCTAAGTTGCCAAATGTTTCACATGTAGATGAGTCATTTTCAAAGGTGAGTGGTACTTCCACTTTTAAAAATTATTAATTATGCTTCATGTATTTATCAATTAATATCGTCATGGTTACTCTGTTACCTTGAGCCTTTCTGTGGTGGGCTGACCCTGGCTGGAGGGCAGGTGCTGCTCTGTCACTGCCCTCCTGAGCTGGGCAGGGGAGAGAAAATACAATGAAAGGCTCGTGGGTTGAGATAAGGATGGGGAGAGATCACTCAGCAATTACCGTCACGGGCAAAACAGCCTTGACTTGGGAAAAATAAATCTAATATATTGCCAATGAAATCATGAGTAGAAAAACTAAAACCAAATCTTAAACTACCTTCCCACCACCCTCCCTTCTTCCCGGGCTCAAATTCATGCCTGATTTCTCTACCTCCTCCCTCTGAGTGGCACAGAGGGACAGTGAATGGGGGTTGTGGTCAGTCCATCACACGTTGTCTCTGTCACTCCTTCCTCCTCAGGGGGAAGAATCCTCACACTCTGCCCCTGCTCCAGCATGGGGCCCCTCCCATGGGGACAGTCCTCCACCAACTTCTCCAATGTGAGTCCTTCCCGCGGGCTGCAGTTCTTCACAGACTGCTCTGGTGTGGATCCTTTCTACAGGGTGCAGCCCTTCCGGAGCAGCCTGCTCCAGCCTGGGTCACCCCCAGGATCACAAGTCCTGCCAGCAAACCTGCTTCAGCCTGGGATCCTCTCTCCACAGGCCCACAGGTCCTGACAGGACCCTGCTCCAGTGCAGGCTCCCCATGGGGTCACAGCTTCCTTTGGGCATCCCCCTGCTCTGACGTGGGGTCCTCCCCGGGCTGCAGGTGGGTCTGTGCTCCCCGTGACCCTCCATGTCTGCAGGGGCATGGCCAGCCTCACCATGGTCTGCACCACAGGCTGCTGGGGAACCTCTGCACCTGGAACACCTCCTTCCCCTCCTTCTCCACTGACCCTGGTGTTTGCAGGGATGTTTCTCTTGCTCTCTTTCTCTGCTTGCAACTTCCTCATTTCTTTTTTCTTGTCAAATCTGTTGTCCCAGAGGTGCTACCACCATCACAGATGCGCTGGGCCTTGGCCAGCAGTGGATCCATCCTGGAGCCGGCTGGCACTGGCACTGGCTCTGTCAGACACAAGGGAGGCTTCCTGCAGCTTCTTACAGAAGCCCCCGCTGTAGCTCCCTCAGTACCAAAACCATGCACACCCAATACACTTTCTTCATAAGATAATATGGTTTTACAGTTTTAGTGGCATTTGAATGCATGTTTAACCAGAAGCTGTTGGGCCTTGGAGGGCACACTGCACAAAAACGTTCTGAGTAAATAATCAAGGATGTAATGTGGATTCAGGCTTTAAGCTGAGCAATGTTCTGTTGCTTGTTGTGGTGTAGGTATCTTGTTTTACATTATGCTCTCATTCATCATATATGAACAGCTTCGCAGCTGTTATTTCCTTTCAGCTTAAGCAAATCATGCCTGTGGTAGCCAAGGACAAAATTAGCTTGGTAGAAAGCGAAAGTTATTTTTAAACATAAAATTATTTATCTTGCTAGGGAAAAAATAATCTTAATATGCAACCAGCGTATTTTTGCCATAATTTCAGAAGGAAATGCCTCTGAAATGTATTTTCCTCTGCAAGTATTCCAAACTAACCATTTGTTGCTATGCTCGGTTAGCCTGAAGTGCTCTGTATATGGTTCTGTGTAGGAGAATTTGTATTGCTCTGTGTTGTTTTGTTCTCTCAGATATTTTTTATTAAGCTATTCAGGTGTTATTCTTATGTACTTTTGTTGCCTGTATCTATGGGATTTTTGTCATGCCTGAAGACAAAAGAAATAAAATCCCCAAACTTATTATATATGTGGTTTGGTTTAAGCAAATTGAAGTGTTAAACACTACAAGAAATTGCTTTTTGGTAACTCATTATAGGAATAATTTTTTTTTTAATACTCTTCATCAGAGGATTTCAAAACACTTTAGAAATAGCAAGTAGTTCAACCTTTTGGATCCTGAAGACACACCACAGTCCTGAAGAATTTAACATTAAAAAATACCTCAATATTGTGTGTAATCAGACAATGAAAAGTTCTAAGGTGTAGCTGAAGAACAAAATAGGGAAAATTGGAATGTTTGAAGAGGTCACCGGCAACATTCCTGATTTTTTCCTTTAAAGATCATCCGATCTTGGTTCCTTTATTTACAACTCTGTGTCTCAGATACAGTAGAAACTGAAAACCATGTGTACTATCTATTCACAGATCTGTAAATGAAAGCATCAACACTTTATATCACACTCAAAAGAGTAACACAAAGGAGTAACATAATATCTAGGAATGTACCCCGCTACCTTTGTGTTTGTGACTATAAGAAATTACATTTCCATCTTTATTTTTCCATGACTGTTTGCAATTTGTGTTCATTGAGGCTGAAATATGGATATTCCCATGTACAAACAGTAGTGGGAAACCATAGGAAAGCCTTTGGTACACACTTCTGCAAGTGCTGTGTTTAGCCTTTGTCTTTGGACCTCCAGAACCCTTCTCAATAGACACCTCCTCCCAACTCTTTTCTCAGACTTTAAGGCATCCCCTGGAGAAGTCGTTCCTCTAGGTGGTGAGAATAGCCCATCCTGTGGATGTATTACACCAGGTCTCCACCTAATATGCTGAAAGACCTATGGCTGGTTGATAGCAGGACACGAGATTTCGTACTGTAAGTGATTTAAGGTTATTCTCACTATACCAGTCAGTATGCCAAGTTCTGGAGGACAGCCCTGTGGTGAACACACACTCCAGTTCTTAACAGTGCCGTGACAACTTCTTCCTGCCCTGCATAATGCTGTCAACTCACTGCCTCTTAGCTCCTTCACATAAATCTCTGTCTGCAGGAATCGGAGTCCTCTGATGTGAAATCACTGAGCTGCCACAGTACAAGCTCACCTGGACGCTTTATGTTGCCATGCTCAAGCATAATGCTCAGAGAAAAACAGTCCTTTCTTAGAAAACTTAAAACACTAGTTAATGTATCGTGTGTGACTTACCACGGAAACACTCTTTAGTATTTATTTACATTGTCATTCCTTCTTCTCTAACACCAGAAAGTAGAAAAACTAGAGGCATACAAATGGGGAGGCATTAGCTTGTATCCAAGAATGAATTTGAAAATAATTACTTCTGCCATAAATCTTGCAGTCCATATGGATTAGGTACAATACTGGCACTGATATCTACAGGTCCATCTGCACAGGGCCTCATTTTACTGCATAAGGTAAAGCTTTATAAATCCAACCATCTGTTATCAGTGCTGTTTATTCCTCAGAACCTCTAAATAAGGCTGGGCAATAACGATAAAACGTAAAGAATTCTCCTATATCATATGATTGAAATGAAAACATAATATTAAAGGATTCAAAATAGTATTTGAATATTTCATACAATAATTTATTTCCCTAAAATTATTTAAAATAATGAATAGATTATTTGACTATGGTAATGGTGTCTGCTAAATGCTATGTAGTCATGAAGACCTGATCCTTCTTCACCTTGCTGTTGAACACAGCTTCTCTGCCAAAGCCAATGGAATGACAGCACTGCAGAATCAGGCTCCTTATATATTTTGCTTTCCCATGGATTTGTTGTTCGTTATCATATCATTATGATAATATGATATCATAAATATCATAATATTTGTTGTCCGTTATCAAAAGCCAATAGTTTGGGCTTTTGGAGAACCGAGGGATGTTTCAAAAATATTATCCCTCCCTCTTTTGTCAGGGAACACAGGATTATAAACACATTTGGTAATACTATTTAGTGGGAAGTATTTTTGATTAGTCCCAGACATACACACATACATACATACATATATATATATATGAAAACATTCATTCTGTGAGATAAACCATGTATCAATAAGAGTCTTGGTGCATTCCCTAAATCCAATACACTAACAGTCTGAAACGGTGAGGTGCTGGAAAATGTTGGAAGGTATTTCTGCTTTGTCTAACTTGGGATGAAGTATTCAAAGCTGATAGAATTTTTCATATGAAGAATTAGTAATAATGTAATCACAGAAGTTCCTCAGGTAGTACTGTACCTTAATGATTCCTGTTTAGAGAATATAAATCTACATGGTGAGCCACATGTCCTGAGGCCAGTTTGTCAGAAGCATCTGTATAATTTGAAGAAAATGAAATGAAAACCATATTCAGTCAAGTCTGAGCATTCATGTCTATTATTGATCCTGGAGAACCTGAAAAAACTAATCAGAAGAAGCAAAGCCTCAAGGCCCCTTGAAGATCATTGAGAAAATATGAGGATCTACTATCACTTCATTTTTAGTTTTTGTTTTGGGTTTAGTTGGCTAGTTTTCTCCGTGTAAAACCAGACCAAGTACTGAAGACAAGAAAGCAGTAAGATTCTAATCTGGAAGTAGATCAGACTTGTCAGACTGAAATTGACTAAGTAGTATGTTATTGGAGAACAGGTAACACGTCCTAAACATTTATCCTCATGATTGTTTTAGAATCAGATTTTCCCCGAATTTTCATTTCCTACTCTCTGAATGACTGCTAGTGGTCACTAGACACCCTGCTTGGATAAAACATTGTATTTATTCTTTGACACATTCAACATGTTAATGGTTGTTTCCAAACAATATTTCCCTTAAAAGAAAATGTTCCTGTTTTTTAAAATGAAATTAAGATACATGGATTAAAATTTGGAACAATTTAATCCTCAAAGATTTAAAAGTATTTTCACACCAGAGATGAATTTTGTATACATAAATGGGTGTCCATGCTGAACAGCTATGTGCCTGTTTTTATGATGTTCCTAATATTACAGCTGGTAACATTTCTGCATAAGTATTTACAAATTTAGCATTTATTATCCTTTGATTATAGAAATACTAGTAGGATTTTTTTGTTTGTTTGTGTTTGGGTTTTTTTTTTTTTTTTTAATTTTAATAAATACTGTGTGATGATCAACAGACTGGAGAGGAAGTAATCATTCCTTTTCAATTGCCCTCATCTGGCATCTCATCTCAACAGCTACCACTATAACCAGCTTCTAAGTCTCATAAACTATAAAATGTGTTAATCATATCCAGAAACTAAATAAAAGTGTTTTATATTTGAAAATGAACAGGTAAATCTCATTATAGGTAAATACTGTTAATAGTTCTTTTAAGTCAGTCCATTCCTGCAGCACAAAACAATTGAATACGATAGAGATGGAAAAAAACCATGTAAGAATATTGGGGTGTGGTTTAGAGTACAAAGGATAATCTTCAGTTTAACACGTGGCTAGTCAAAAGGCATGAACCTTATCTGTAGAGTCAACATGGTTAGTTTTAAACAGAAGTTATCACAAACTCAGAATCTCTACAAGTGTTCATTAATCACTAGGCACCAAGATGTAATTTCCATATAAAGACCTATCACATCTGTCCCCTCATCTGCTCTGTGTATGAGTCATTGGCTTTTCACATTTATTAAATGAAGAAAATCCATTAATGTTCTCAGTGAGATAAAAGGTAAATGCTAAAGTCCTTTAAAAACGACCTGAAGTACTTTGACTGGTATATTCCCATTATTTACAGGTTATATGAGTGAAGATGCTGCAGGAGACTCATCAAACTTCTGTCAGCTAAAAAACAATTGTTATGTCAATGGAAAGTGATTAAATTTCCCTGAGGGACTAAGATAATATAGAAATAGAGTTGCAATGAATACCGTGAGTGACAAATGAAAAGAAACATCTTCTAGTTTGGCCAGTTTCTATGGATAATAGCATGCCAGAATCAAAGTCACATTTAATCAATTAACACTGATTTTTTTTTTTTTAACAAGTTAATAAGAACCAAATAGTATCTCCTAGAGCTTTATCTACTGATAATGTCATTACAAAACCATTGTTAAACTCTAATATTCAGTGACCACTACAGGAATGGATTTTAAATCAACTTCAGTACAACTGATATCTTGCATTATGCGTATAAGTAAAAACTTACCTAAGGTTTGACATAATGACTGTATATTCTTTAGTGATACAAGCTTTAAAGTTTTGGGGGGTTAAATTTGGAAGCAAAATCTATTTAAATCATCTACCCATGATTTTCTAGAATCATAGGTAAACAGAGTAGAATTAAAAAAATGCGTCAGCACAATTAGCAACAACTTCAATAAAATATTGTACTATACCAAATCACTCCTCCTGGCAAATTTTGTGAATAGACCCTGCTAGCCCAGTCTAGTAGTACGGCATGCAACTAAAATAAATAAATGAGAAGTATGTAATAAAAATATTAAAAAATGCATTTTTCTTCTTCTTGCCCTTTCCCAAAGCATAAGATTTTTAAACTAGTTACTTCATCAAAATCTGTATCCACTGGCTATTAATGTGTTGTGGAATAGGAAATTGGCTTAAAACTTTGATCATATTTTTTGGCTCAGAAATTCTTGAAATCAGTCCAAACAAATATTTCACAGTCCTTGGGACATATATATTAGGATAGCTTTAATGAACAGTTTTTTAGACATTGATACCTGTATAATTTTTTTAAGTTATTGATATTAAAAAAGTAAAACTGTATCATAAATTTAGCTTGGGACATCTGTAGTCAAATATGTTAATATAAAGTGTATCTTTTTATATCTTTCTTCTATCTAAAATCTGATACCTAGGTAATTTCTATCTAATATGTACAAAGATGTGGATATTTGAATACTAGGAAATAGGGGACAAAGTATCTAAAAATAGTGTTAATTTGGCTATCATGCCTGTGATACTGTGTATTGTTCATGTAATGAATTGATACTGTTTTCCAATATTCAGATTTTGAATAATGAATAGCTTGTATGCTCAGGGAAAGTCCTGTGTGTGTTTGGGAAACAGACACCATTGGATACTGCTTAACTTTTTATTTTGGGGGGGCAGGGGGAGGGAGGAGGAAATGAAATATTATGCTACATTCAAAGACTAAAATGTTTTTCTAATCTATGTCTCGGACCCTCAACAGCACAATACTTACCACAAATATGGAGTTTTATCTACTCAGTACAGAGAGGATAGAATATGCTGGGTTATGGTGCACTGGGGAAACTGTCATCTACAGACTTCAAAATGTGAAATTATATTGGATTCATTGCATAAATTGCCATCTGGGGATGAAGGGTCAAATCTTTCCCTATAACATGAAATGAGATCTTTCATAGTTTCCTTATACCATGAGTGATTTAATGTATATGAATAAAAGGTTGGGTGTTCTTTTCTCCTTTTTCTGTGGAGATTAGAGAGTGAAACTAGTGAATCTGTACAGATGAAAAGTTAGCTTGTGCTGAAAGTGAAGATTCTCTTTCCTTAAAATGATCCTCAAACTTATTTTAACATCATATTTCCTTCTCTATCCACAAAATGTTAGACAAGCCGCTTTTGCCAATAACTTTAGCAAATTCTTTGACCTGACTAAGGAATCATAGAAATCTTACTAATTTGATACCTTTGGGGCATCCAGAGGAAAGAAAAATGTAGAAGTTTGGTTGGGTACACTTATAGATCCTAATGGGGTTGCTGTGGAGCTCAGGATCTGTCATGTCAGAAATATGTTTATCAAGTATTTGAATGTTTTGTCAGACTAGCTAGGAAAAATATAAACACTTGTAACAAACAAATGTGTAAAAAAAAAAGAATTCAATAGATTTAGCTTACGTATCTATTCTGGGGAAAGGTGAACCCACTTTGCAGGTTACATTGGTTGTAGTGAGTCCAGCTCCATTGACTACACCTCAGTGCACAAGAAACCTGCATGTGGACATCTATCTGTCCCAAACTGGCCTCAGGTCTCATCTTGCTCCACATTAGTGGTAGTAATAAGGAGAGGAAAGGAATTCAACTGCGTTGTAAACTTACAGCAAAGCATGCTTCCTTTTGGCAGACCTATCCTATGGCTTGGTAAGCACATGTCTTGAGACTACTCCTTTACCAAAACACTTGGGTCGAAAAGGAAAACATGGAAAGCAGGTAGATTTAGATTGGATATCAGGAAGAAGTTCTTCATGGAGAGGGTGGTGAGGCACTGGCACAGGTTGCCCAGAGAAGCTGTGGGTGCCCCATCCCTGGAAGTGTTCCAGGCCAGGCTGGATGAGGCTTTGAGCAACCTGGTCTAGTGGAAGGTGTCCCTGCCCATGGCAGGGGAGTTGGAACTGGATGGTCTGTAAGGTCCCTTCCAACCCAAACTATTTCGTGATTCTATGGTTCTATGAATCTAATTGTAGAAATGCCTTTAAGCACACCTTTGTGTTCACCCATAATGCCTTTTCCCATTCTTAGCTTTAAATTTGTGCTTTGATATTCATCACATTGAGACATATACCTGAAATCAAGGATGTAGATGGAGGAATGTGTGCCTAAGGAGGCACTTTCCTAAGTTTGGCCTGTTATATGAGTTGTGGTGGCAGTTCCCAAGCTCACTTGGGGTGCTTTGCAAGTGTAAGAGAATCCTTCTGCTAAAAGAGGGTAAGAAGATAAAAGGCTGACAGCTTTCCAAGGCAAATAAATCAGCAGCATTCAAGTGAGGACATTACACTGGGTATTTTCGTGGTTTCTGTCAAAGGGGACTTTGGTGCTGGAAACATCTTCTCTCAACCATGTGACAGACAACTTGTCTCAATGAGAGTGCTTTGTGTAAGAGCACAGGGTCAGACAAACTGGTTCAGTAAAAGTCTTTGCTTCAGTCTCTGAGCTCATGTAGTATAAAATCTGCCCATCTCCACAAGTGCAAGAGAGGAGAAGCCTCCAGGGGAGTGAGGGCAGCTGCAGCTGGGCAGCTGGTGGATGGTGATCGGATGTGCCCTGGGAGCTGTGCTGATACACCTGCAAGCACTTTGCCGTGAGTCCTCTCCACTCGCTGTTTACTGGGTCCAGCTGCTTGTCTCTAGTGTGCCTGGAAAACAGCAAACTTGAGTGGTGGCATTCCACCTCTTGTTGTGTAAGCATAAAAACACCCCCAAACAAACAACCAGCACCCAATGAAAATGATTATTAATTTCTTTAAAATAATAATTGTGAGATTAGACTATGGTATCAGGTTTGTAAATATATTGACCTATGTTTCTTTTCTACCTTCCTCCCTGTTAATAAAAATCAAAATTCTAAGCTTCATCCCTTAGAATTTTTCAAAGAAATATGTGACTCATCTAAAATTTAAAAGGTTGCCACGCCAAACTACTGCAAAGGGTTTTTCTAATCAGAACTTCTGAATTATTCTACAGCATTGCACAGTCCTGCAAATTGCAAACTCCTATAAGATGCCTTAGCAGTCGATGTCCGTAAAAATTAAAACAAAGGAACGGGCATTTCTTCAGTGCTTTATTCTATTCAGACAGCTTTCACCTATTTTCACGGCTGGCACAACTATTCATACATTTGAATTGATCATGGTAGTTCCTCAGTGCACTGATGATGCAAATGAGATAAAAAGGAACACTTAGTCATCAGATGATAACTTCTCTATTTAAAATTTTCTCCTAAATTAAATGGGACAATAACTGTCAGGAATTAATACTGAAGGGGACTAAACCTGTAGCTGCCATTATGTGTTAAAAATACCCTGCCATTGACATTGTCACTATACATGTCAACCAAAGGCACAATTAGTATTAGCTCTGAGGAATGATCTGACGTGAATGGGTCACAGTATCAGGAAACACACACACACACACAAAAATAATAAGCTTCATACTGTGAATACACAGTTAAATAAAACTTAAATTAAAATAGTGGGAAATAATACAACAAAATGTAAGGCGTGGACACTAGTATAGATCTTTCTGCTGAGCTCTAAACCTGCAAGTTGTGTCAGAGTAGATCCAGCCTACCACACCCTGACGACAATATTCCCTTTTCTGACTTCCACCAAACAGTCGCATACTCTTTGAGGAGCACACAGAAATCTGTGAGTTTGGGGATTAACTGCATTGCCCAAGGAAATGCACCAATATTATTTGTGAGAAATATGTTCTGGACAAACGGTTGAATGTCATGTGGAGATTGTTTGAGTTTTGCATGTATAATACCTTTTTTAAAAATTCTGAACTTGATTATTATTTTAATAATTCTGTGATGCAGAATATTGAGTTTCACGTGAGATATTATTTATTTCCAGTGACATGTTTTTACAGCCATATCCTCTGTAACATTTACACTGTGGTTCACTGAGGTCTTTAATACAGATACCATAAGAAGTGGACTAGCCCTCTGCTTAAATATGGGTTCTTACTCCTTCTTTCTTCTCCTGAGGTTGGTGTCCATGTAGCTGGACAGTGAACCAGGGCAGGGGTAAATCTCAGTTAGTTTTAACTGAGAAAGAAAAGGTGGGGAAATAAAAGCTGTTAATTTAACTCAGTCCAACTTGTTGCATGGCTCCATAGGTACTCTTGCTGGCTGAAGGGAGAGGGATCAAGGGACTGCTGAGACATGAAGTGTGAGGGTAAGGTTAGAGGACCATACAAGTTCACACAAGCTTGAAGTGTTTGCAGAGCCAAAATGTTTGCCTTGCTCATCTGTTCTGAGTCCATCGCTGCTGTGCAGTATCAGAACAAAAAAAATGCTTTTAAACCTCCAGATTTTAATTGGAAAATAGCTAGAAGGAAATACAGCGTAGAATGAATCACACTGTGACAATGAAGTTTTGCCTACTATTGTGTGTATGTTTTTAATCCAGCTGTGTTAGCTTACATTAGCTAACTATATCTTCCATTCCTTAAAAGAATTTGGGGTGTGCAAATCATCTCAGGAAAAAAGGCAGTCATCAGTAAAAGGAAATTTATTTCTCTTAATGCAAAGTATTACTGTTTTATGATAAGAGCTATAGCGTTTAGCTCATTATATATAACAAAACCCTTAGAAATAAAATAATGGCATTCTTTTTGAGATAGACCGTTCACATATAATTTAAACATAAATGGCTGGGTAATACTGAAAGATGAATCAAAGACAAAACACTGTTCCTACTATTTAAAGTTGTATTCATGCTGCAGGGGAAGACTGAGCATTTTTTTCTACAGTGAAATAAAAGTGCATTTTTAAAAGCAGAGAAAGAGAACATGGGTCTGGGAGAGATCTCTTTGATCCTGAAGTCCTAATGCCTTTGTACAGCAGGCAGTATCATCATATAATCCTATCTGAAAAGGTATCAGTTTCCTGTATCAAGTCCCTGCTTTCCTGCTTGAAAACCTTTGCCAGAATATCACTCCCTTAATACTAAAAAACCTCAAATTTTTCAACTCAAGTTAATTCAAGTGAGCAATTAATTTATATGACTAGAGAATCCACAGTTGTTTGTCAAAGTCTGGATTATCTTGGTTCTTGGAAATCTCATTTTATCCCTGTTTTGCCACCTCCAAGACATACTTTTATTAAAGAAATGTAATACAACAGGCCATGGTAGCATTAATTGTTAATTCTGTCTTTCCAAAACCAGTCTTAGCTTGGCAAGCTGAAGTAGCACTCTAATATGACTAAAAGTTCCCTTCCTTTCACATAGCTTGGTGGGATATCCAGGAAGTTCATTGGAAAAAGGCATGGGTGTATATTCTTTTTCCCCAGTGGAAGCACGTGTCATTGGCTGTGATCATAGACCTGCATTGGGTGGGGGTGCAGGTGGTGGGGGTAAGAGCAGAGCCATGAGGATATGAGCTGTGGTGTGCTACTTGCCCTTGGGACCAAAAGTAGTCGCTAGTGCGTTTTATTACCAGCTATAAATAATCATAGTCAAAAGGACTTGGCTGTAAATTTTGCTCTTATTCCCAGACTGGGGAAACAGCTCACCTAGGGTTTGTTTTCTAGACCATACACCCTACTCCTCTTTATCTTGGTTTGATAGGAGCTCACGTGAGCCCCTGTCGATGGTGTGTATAATGTTACACGGTTGTAATACCTGTTGCAATGAGAACTGGTTGATGCAATGTTGTGCTCGGTGAAAAATAAATGTCTTTTTTATCTACAACATCACAGCTATACTTTCTCAAACAGTGCACAATAGTTCATCTATTCTGTGCTTGTGGAATGCCATGCAGAGATCGAAGTTTCTTTAGAAAAGTTAGTTACTCAGAAAGGGTATGATTTTTTCAAACAAACCTATAGTTACTTCAGTGTTTTGCTAGATTTCCTAACAGCTTTTCCAGTGTTGGCTATCAGTGTGATAAATCATTTAGAATTATTTTTGTCAGTTGAATGAATAAAATATTCAAAATTCTGTAGCCTAAAGATTTACAAAAAGTTATAATAATGCTTTATCATGATGAAAGTGGAAACCTCTCTTTCTGTGAACACCCCTGACAAAAAGAGTACTGTTCTGATGTCATGAAGAGCAAAGAAAGTTGTGCGTGTAACACAAGTGCAATTTACATATAAAATTTATCCTGTTATTTGCAAAATTATCTTAAAGATGTTGCTCATATGTTGTCTTATGTTACTCATAAGACCTACTTACATGTCCAGGGCAGACATATCTTCGTTTTCTTAATCAATGGTCTTGTGTTTCATTATGACATTAATCTTACAGCTGCTAAAGTCAAACTCTTCTTGGTAGTGGTGGTGGTACACAGTCCAGTAGCCACAAGTAGTAGCTTGGGAGGTTCAGGATGCAGATCAGGAAAAGAATCTTCACTAGGAGGGTAGTTCAGGTTTGGAAAAGGTCTTTGAGAGAGGCAGGAAGTCTCCATCCTTCAAGGCTTCACTACACAAAGCCACAACTGAATCAATCAATAGTCCTGCTCCAAGCAGAAGCAGATGAACTTTTGCTTGATTACAGTCCAAAGTAGGCCATTGTCAGATATTCTTTCCAACTAATGTCTCTGTGATTTTACAGAATAGTTGAAATCCCATAGCACAACATGCAATACATAAAAGATTTGTTTAGTCCCTTCAAATGCCCACCTTAGCCTTTCCAGCTCAGTCCATCTAAACCCAGATTTTGGAATTTCAGCATAAGTACTGGCATGGGTAGTAGTTGAATGTTGCAGGCACACATTTCTTAGTGATTCCTGCTTGATCTAACCATGCTTAAATCAATTTTAACAGATATGTTACCAAACATTTTAGATGTTTCAGAGATACACACAGAGAGGATGATTTGTCACACTGAGAAGAGTATGGGCGGATATTAATTTCCACATAATTTTAGACTTACGAGAGTTAGACTTTCGTTTCTGAGACAGCCAGAGCCGTAGGTTAATCAGTCAAGAGAAAAGAGCAGTTTGTGAGGGTAAGCTGGCTTTCCTAAGATAGTTGTCTAAGATAAAACACATGAATCACTTTCTGAAAACACTGATATAACTTCATTTTGGAGTTTCCAAGATGACTCAGACATTAAGTTTTTGAATGCCCAGACTAGAGCACATGAACACAGAACTTGATACTGTGATTAAAAATATATTTTTTTATTTTATACAACAAGGAATTAGGGGGAATCAAGTACTCTAAGAGCTTAGTATCCTAATTTAAATCTTCATAACCTCAATATTATGTTTTGGGATATGTGGTGCCAGTGCATCACTTCTAAACACATCATAAAAGGGCTTTAAACTATTACTATATTTGGAGGTACAAAAACTTCAAATAATTTCAGCTTTTTTGATCCTGATTTTTTTTTCCTATGATGTATATAACAGAAATTCTAAAGTAAAAATAAAAAGGGAAAACTTAATGGCTTAAACTGGCATTATACTATGTAAGCGTATATTGTATAAAAATAGCAACAGTGAAAAATAATAATGCTGACAACAATTCTGTTTTGTGGTAAAGCATCTTGCATGTTTCTTTGCCTAAATCCAAGTTAAACTTTCCCTTGATCAATTATTTAACAGATTTCACGACAGGAAGAATACTTTACATGTTCTCATTCAACTAATGTACGAAACCTTGATCTCCATATTTGTCTTTTGGTGACTTGGTCAGAGGCATGGCAGTGCATTTTGATTTTGACTGGTGTCAACATTAGCAGTTTAGTCCTGAGATTTTCATTGTTGTTACACCCATCAGACCTCTGAGATACAAAAGATGACATGATAATATCTAGGCTAGCATACATCGTGGAGGGAATATTGAGTTATATGAGAAACAATGAACATTTGATCTTCATGAAGACAACAACTCGACAGGTCAAGAAGAATTGTGAAAATGAGAATCACTCGGCCGTTTATGCTGTGCTTTAATAAATCTATTCACAGCACTGAAATCAATCACTCTCTTTAAATCATCGACCTGCATCTTAGTACTCAAATGATACACATCTATAATAAAGCTATAGAATAGTCAGTTTTGGTGTAGCTATTTTCACCTTACAAGTGAAAACCAAGTTTAAATAGGATTTGGAAATTCTTGTGGAGTTGAAGTTAATTTTGCTATGGTAGTGAGGTCACAACTGAATCTGAAATAAGATTCCAGGTATTCTTGCTTGGTCAGTATTGAAATGACTTTTTCAAATTCTGCAGGGTGCAACTCTAGTTATTATTCTATGTCTATTACACTGGTCTATTGAAATCTGTTTTGAGCCTGTGAGTACAGGTTTTACTTCCATTAAGGAAATTTTATTGCCATCTCAGTGTATTCTACTGGCATATCTCATACATGTTAGATAGGCATTTGGCATATATATGCAAGTGTTGCAAAGTAGGCAGCTGACAGAGCAAAAGCACCAGTAGAAGGCAGTTTGTTTTGATTTGCGGTATTTTAGCCATCTGGGGAGCAAGGTACTACTAATAGAAGAAATACAACTAAGGCTATTTAAAGAATCTCACAGCAACTAGTGTAAAAATATAAACATGTGAGGCACAGCTATTACTGCTTATTGATTCCTTACAGAAAGATTTACTCCCAGTACTTTGGAACTGAACTTCTGATTAATATAAAATGTCTTGGTCACATTTGCTGAACATTTTTTCATTTCCTTTTGAGGAGTTTGGCTCTAACAGTTTTGGCTTGTGGGTCTGTAATTGTAGATTTAGGGACAATAGATTTATGATGATATGGATTATGTTACGTTGCTTTTATTATGATATGTATGTATATTATTGATTTAGTATTAATTAGTATTATTGTTGTGTGCAGAATCCTATCTAGGTAAGCAGCTTATTCTAAGGGGGACAGTAGGGGATGCTCATAAGCAAAAGATAAATCCCAGTGGAGTTACAGTGCCATAAAAAAAGCAAGAAGCAGAACTTTACCAATTCGTTCAGGGACATAATGCAAATTTTTGATAAAAGGAGGAAAAAATAGGAGCAGAAACATAAAAATAGACGTAATGTGCCTGATGTTTTTGTCATAAGGACTTCAACAGAAGTCTGCAGTATTTTTGAGATGGAATCAGCAGTGCACTGCACAGAGCAGTGCAAAAGAGTGTGCAAAATTATAGGCTAACAGCTCTGAGCCTGGAAACTTCCATCATTACCCCCTCGGTCAGAACACCACATTAAGCTCTTCTAAGATTCAGGGTGGCGTATAATAAGAGGAAAACTAGTCAGAAGACTAGGAATCCGTAAGAAGTGACAAGTGGCTAAATAGCACTCTTCAGAAAGAATATGGTGCACAGAACAAAACAGACTTTTGAAGAAGTGGAATAACGTCTGAGGATGGAGCAGGTGGGGTACAAGGAAGAGAATTTCACCAAAAAAACTCAACCCTTTTTTTCCACAAGGAGGAGACTCTGAACATTTTCTCATAGAAGAAAGGAAGAAGCCAAGGTCTGCTGCACTAAAGAGATTTAGTGTGGCTGCATGAACAAAAGGTAGTTCATTCCCCAAGGGGCAAAAAAAAAAAGTGACCAGAAACCATACCTTCCAAAATAAAGAAAATGAGGTTAGTGTGTCTTTGTTTTATCAGTTCAATCACACAAACACAGAATTCAATAGGAATTGCATTATTTTTTTCCATTCTCTGTCTTGCCCAAATAAAAAGGTGCCATATACCTTAACTGTAGCCCTTGTTAGTATATGTATCTACCCTTGTTGTAAGAGGTAGTTACATAAACAGGTGAGAAAAGTTAATGCACAGATTTGAGCAAGTGAGAGCATTCTCCCTTTCTGCCTTGCAGCTAGCAGGAAGATTTCCTTCAAGAAACTTACTCAGCCTCCAACCTTGTGGCTGTGGAGTTCCAGTCTATTTCTAGTGATCTTACCACATACTCTAAATAAAAAAATTCAAGGATCTTCATTCAAAAATGCCTAGTGGAGGTTACTTACAAGGATTTTTTTTTTCCTTATCTTACTAGTTAATATTATTTTAGCAAATAACAGGTGCAAACAAGAGGGGAAAGAAATGTGCCTTTTATGGGCTGTCTGGCTGATTGATTGGTAAGCGCTGTTGAAATGCGTTAACTTTGTGAGTGAATGGAGCAAATGCAAATTGTCAGGTCAATTAACATTTCCTGTTCAGTAGCTCTGACCTCAGGCCATGATAAACACGGTCACTGTCTTGCCTGAGCTTTACCTTCACCTTTGCAATGAAAAAGGATTACATGTTACTCTAGCTCACCTGCTATGCTATGTGTCCCTGATAAGTGAGAGGAGTGTTGGTGGTGGCAGAACACCCCCTCGCATCTCCATGATGGCATGTGAGAGTCACTTCTAATTAAACTCCTGACTAAAACTATAAGTTGCTGCCTATCTGCACACTGAAAGGGAAGGACCTGCAAATCTCCTGCTTGTATCCAGCTCAGGAGTGTTCTGTCACACTGGCAACTCACAGTGCTCTCCAAAAAAGACCATTCTTTAGAGAAAGGCAGGATGACAGCTGTTTCTTCTTTAGAATTAACTTAACTTGTAGGGAATCAAACCTTAATTTCCTTAATAATATTGAGGGAAGCACATTCTTAGAAATTCTGGGAAATTTTGTGCCTTCTGATATGGCGATTAGTCTGTATTTTCCTGAATGTGAGTCAGTATCCTGAAGGGACAGTTTAACATCAGTGTGTTCAAAAAAATTGTACCATGTTGTCAGCACAGGCCTCTGATATGAAATCAGAGGTTTAATCGTAAGTATTTGAAAACATACATCTGATCAGAAATGTCTGTGTCCTGAAAACATACACGAAAAAGGAGTCGAATCAGAATGCAGAGAAAATTTTACCATGATTTACGTTAATATTTGTGTTACTGTTTTATGTCAATATACTTTCATGTTAAAAAGCCTATTTATCCTCCTCCAAAGCAGTGATTTAATTTTATCTAACAAGTTTCCTTCTTGGAGAGAAGCTTTTCAAGAGTTCCCTTGATAAAACTAATAATCAACCTGGAGCAAAATTCAAGAGTCATTTTTAAAAAAGACAGGTTGAGCAATAAATAGAGAAAATAATAGAATATAGATTTCACAGTTAAAGGATCATCCCTTTAATTAGGAAGACTTAGCACTGTTAGATAATAGGTGCCAAAGAGAAAGTGAGCAAAGCACATATTACTTAGAAGTAGCCTATAAGTCTGTACAGGTAAGCCGTTTGTTCCTCAGCACTCTGTGTTACACTAAGCAACGCAGACTTCCTGCAAAACTACCAGCTTTCTTGGAAACTTGCGTTAGTACTATATATTCTATGTTTTTATTTTTCTATTACTTCTCAGACATCCTTTAAAAAATTGGCTGTATAACACATTCACTCTAATTGTCACTCTAATTGCTCACAGTCTGAACTCCCACTGGGCTACCGTAAGTTACTCAGTGTTTCAGTACCAACAGATTCATCTAGCACCCAAAGGAAAATGTAAGCATTGCAAGACTGTATGTAAGCAGGATGTTAAACCAAAAAATAATTCTACTGTCTAGTACAGACATGTCAAAAGATAGAAGATGATTTTTTTGTTTGTAATGATTCAATCTTTTTCAGACAAACAGTGTTGGAATGCAGTTATGCCACAAAAAAACCCCATTGTGTCTGAGGTTGTCAGTAGGTTTGGCTCATTTCAGTATAGCCACGTTGACTAAAATTAGACATATATGACTGAAAGGGACAGTACCTTGTGGAACATGGGTGATTGAACGTACATTTTGTATAAGTCTTCAGTGAATATTTGAACATTTCAGTGAAAACAGATTTACTGTGACCATTTATGTCATCCAGATGCTTGATGAAAATAAGTAAGAAAAGCCTAAGAATACCATCACATTCGAATTCACAGTAATTGTGAATGAATATTCTTGCTACATAATCCCTGTGCTTTAGATGTTAATCTCATCAACACATGCAAAAGCTGTTCACACAGGAAGGGATACCAGTTACAGGTGGTGTGCAGCAGGTTTTGCATGTTAACCTTTCTGCCTGTAATAGCTATTGTTTCTCTTGTTTAAACTGCCCGAATACCACACACCGTTGTGGCTTAATAACTACCACAGACACACAATTAATTCAGTTTCCCAGTCCTCTTCCGATGCTTCTCTGGCACATTTTCTGGGTTAGACGTGCTGCTCTTTGACAGTCATGGCTCAAACACAAACTGCTGTGACTGAATAATTATATGCTAATTTACAATTTAGATGTCGGTGGAGGAGCAATACAAAACTTTTTGAAAAATCTGTGAAACTGCATTTTTTTTCTTGTTGTATACTGTAGGGGTTCCGTCAGATGATGCTACTTCTAGATTTATTAATTTATTAATTTTTAAAACATTGGATAGACACTAATGCTGTGAAGTGAAGATAAATAAGGAAACTGTTGCATTTTCAGGGTAAGATTGGGATTCTCATGGCTCCTCTGTGTTACTTTGGTATAGGAGGAAGAGACTTAAAAACTGATAAAGTACACCAATCTGCACACCAAGTTTACTGCTCTTTATGCATAATTCTACACAGCTCCCTACCACGTGTTCAGGAGAGACTGATGAAAGGTGGCTCTTTTCCAGTCCTGAAGAGCAATACAGGTAGCAGATCTACAAGAGAAAAGGAGTGTGTTACTTGTGGGAAAGTGACAAACTTCAGCATCTCTGACAGAGTTAAAGAAACATTTGGAAGAAATTATTCGTTATTCTTTCTTCAGTACTATGGTTAATGTGAGTAAATATAGCCTCTCACCTCCTTTCTAAAAAAAGCAAAGCCTGAAACCAAATAAAACACCAACCAAACAAAAAACTAGGTCAATGTAATGTTGGGATCAGGGAGCTAAACTGCAAATCTTCTTTAATTGCATGATATTGCAATTAACTGCAATAGCAACAGAACAGAGCCATACTGAAGGGGAAGGCAAGATTGTTTGGGATGCTGAATGTGTGTTTATTGCTGTTAGGTAGCGGAGTCATTCTCAAACACTGTATACATCGAGCTGTACTGCACATCATTTATTTATTGCTAACTTTGGAGATAACTAAGTAGTTGAACAACCTTGCAATTCAGCTCTCGTAAAGGGAGAGGGATTTACAGGGGTCACTAAGCTTTAAGGAATAACAAAGCACACTCAGTGTATGGTGAATGATGACAGAGGGGAAGCATAAAGAGGGTAGGACATTTATACTCTTTTGGCACCATTAATTGTAATTTGAAGCTTGGGTCTGAAAAGCAAATTCAAGCGAGCATGCAGGACTTGCGAAAAGTTCCCCTGGAGCCTGAACCTGCTCAGAACAATGAAGCAGACTGAAATGCTGAACATTAAATAACTTGGAGATTTGAACTGATACAACCCGCTGCCATTCAGCTGTATCCTGGCGTGCCACTTCCATGAGGTGCTTGGAAACACCACGGCTTGACATGGTGCTTTAAGAGACATGAAAGGTGCTCTATGCCATACGAGCAGGAAACTCTGGGACCAGGAATGTCACCGCCCATTTTTAGAAGCACTGCATGAGAGTCTATTAGTGTATTGGTGTGTGAATTCAGTTACCTGAGTTTGCTGGGTGTAGCCCCTAAAGCTGACAAGATGTGCCTACCTGTTCCTAGTCAGTTGCTTCCTGCCTTCAACACTCTCTTGTTACACACTGTTTGCATGGACAAGAATAAAGTGTTTTTAGGAAAATGGGAGTAGGACAGGGGAAAAACAATGTGTGTAGAATAGCATCTAGATGTTCAAGTGAATGAAATGGTCAGTTAACAACTTCTATGGACAGTAAGGATCCAGGAACTTATTTGGCCCTATAAAAATCCAAGTGCGTAATTTCATGTATCTGGACATTACCAGATGCATTGTCTCAACTGATAGAATATGACACTAAGGTAATTTATATACCAGCATTTTTGCAACAGGAACTCAGACTTCTAGTATTTTATTTTCCTACCCTGTGAAAGAAGAAAGATGAATCTTGACAGTTTTGACTGATGAGTCAGATAACTGTAATGAATCAAAGTATATTTCTAGCTGCCAGATATAAGGGGCTAACTATAATTTTACTGAACAAAACTATTTTGGTAAAATACCAGCAAATGAAGGAACTGGAGCCACTCCTTTTGCCTTTTTGGGCTTACCTCTATGCAGAAAGAAAAGACTAATATGTTTGTACTCACACCATTCTTAGATCTTGATGTATTCCTCTGTGTGTATGTAGATGTTTTTTGACTAGCCATAGAAATATTCATTCAAGAGAAGGCACCTAACTTCCCACTAAGCTCAGTGGGAACTGTCAGCTAAACACTTGTCAGTTTTGAACAATGCTTTGTTATGAAATTCATCAGTTTTGTAATAGATGAGAATAAAATATTCATAAAGGTAAACACTTATTTAATGTGACATCGTTTTTAGTGTTTAATTTTTCCTGAAAAAATAGAAGAATTAAATTTTATATCCAAGTGAATATACTTTTTTTGGGTTTATTGACTAATTTTGTTCAGTGCATGAACCAAATAATTAGTTATTAATATATCTCTGCTTCAGATGTGTTTTAATTTCATATTGTGTTGTACAGTGTAGAGAGAGGACAGTATCCTGAGCTGTTCAAAGGTTTGCAAGTCCATATTGCCTTTAGAACAGAGCTGGGGCAGATGTGTAGGTGAATAGTCAATTCTGAGCCATAATTACATCCTTGTTGATACACAGCTGTTGAATGGAGTAAATAATTCATTCTCATAATAGCAACCAGAGTCAATGCAGGTTTTTCTTTGCTTACTGGAAATAGCTACCAAATAGTTCAATAGGTGAAATGCTGTAATGATTGACAGATGTTTCCCTGTACATATTGTACAAATTAAATGGATGCATCTTTATCATTGTAAGTAGATCCCCACCTCTCTCCTCCCTCAAGGGGCCCAGTGCTTCACATGATGCTTCATATTCTGATCCAAAAGACACTGTGGAAAATAGAAGCATCTAACGAGGTACTTACAGGTGTGGGTTGTGTAACGCATGGGCATAGGTGTACATTATGACACTTGTGAGAAAAGCACCCAAACTCAAACTCAAACTAAGGTTGAGTTGGGTGTTGGCGCCCAGGCACTGGCAGTGGGCACTGGGAGTGGGAACTGCAGAACGGCCTGTGTGAAGAGAGGCTGGGACTGCCCCAAGCTGGACATAGCCAGGAACTGACCCACTGCAGGTCACAGCTGAGCCCTTCAGCCATGCTGCTGGGCCCACCATGATAACAAATTTAAAAAAGGGAAGAAAATGTCTGACAGAAGAGGAGAGAGCAAAAAGTGAGAGCCAGCAGAGGAAATACCAGGGTCAGAGGAGGAAGAGGAGGGGAGAAGGTGCTCCTGGCATTGGATTTTATGCAGCCTGAGGAAGGGACCATGCAGAGCAGACGGAAAGTGTGAGGGGTAGGAGCAGCAGAGGGAAACCTCTATGTACTGACCATAAATGACAAGTGATAGGACAAGAAGAAATGGCCTCAAGTTGCACCAGGAGAAGTTTAAATTGGATATTTGGAAAAAAATTCTTCAGCAAAAAGGTTGTCAGATTTTGGAACAGGCTGCACATGGAAGTGGTGGAGTCACCTTCCCTGGAGGTATTTAAAAGACGTGTAGATGTGGCGCTTAGGGACTTGGTTTAGTGTTGGGCTTGGCAGTGTTCAGTTAACAGTTGGACCTGATGATCATAAAGGTCTTTTCCAACCTAAAAATTTCTATGATTCTATAACTATACCAACCTCCCTGTGCTGCTCAGGGCAGGGTGAGGAGTTGGGAGTGAACTTAGGTCTGTAAAAGGGGGGAGGAAAAGTGTTGGTTTAATATTTGTCTTTTTGTTTTGCATTATCTGAATTAGTCATTATATCTTAATTTTAACTGGCAATAAACTAATTCATCCAAGCTGAGTCTTTTTTTCCTGTGACAGTAATTGGTAAGTGATGTCTCTTTGCTTCAACCCCTGTACTTTCTTGCTCCTGTTCTTCCTATTTTCTCCCCCCATTCTGCTCCAAAGAGAGTGAGTAAACAATTGTGTAGGCATTTAGCTGATAGCCGAGGCTAACCCACCACAATATTCTCTAAAATACCTTTTAATAGAGCTACTGTAAGAAAAAAGG
Source organism: Rhynochetos jubatus (assembly GCA_027574665.1). Taxonomy (NCBI): domain Eukaryota; kingdom Metazoa; phylum Chordata; class Aves; order Eurypygiformes; family Rhynochetidae; genus Rhynochetos; species Rhynochetos jubatus. The sequence continues at coordinate 25,489,881 of CM050652.1, read as the reverse complement.
ATAGATAATCTTACGTACATTCAGATGCTGGGAGCAGCAACAGACAGGCCTCCCATCAGGGCATGGCACGCAGTGCAGATCCTGTTCATGGAGAGGTTCGCCAGCATTTAGAGTTCTAATAGGATTTTCTTAGAAGAAAACAATTCTATTCATCATTTCTACTGTCACGCAAAAAGATGTTTACCTGAGAACATGCTGCTTCACTTTTAGATGTAGCCAAGGACTTGCAGGTGGTGTCATCGCTGCTGCCAATTGAGAGCTGTCTATAGGCTTCTCCATTACCCTTAGTCTCTGAGTTGATCCAGTGGCCAAGGGATTTGTGCAGCACAGCACAGGCCTGAAGGCACAGCTGTATGTTCAGGACAGCACAGCACAGGCCTGAACCTACCCAGATTAACTGTTATGTGGATCACAAACTCCGCAGTATCCAACAGTCTGGATCACCACTGCTGGTCACTCAAAAAAGAGAGGTCTGAATGCAGGATGTACTTGGGTGATGGTGTGTGGTGGGTCATCCTTGGCTGACAGCCAAACGCACAGCCATCCACTCACTCTCTTACCCTCCTCAGCAGGAAAGCGGGAAATTGGATGGGAAAGTTCATGGGTTGAGATAAAGACAGGAATATTCCTTAACAATAACTGTCGTAGGCAAAACTGACTCAAATTGGGGAAAACTAGTTTATTGTCAATTAAAGTAGATTTAGGTAGTGAGAAACAGAGGCAAACATTAACACTTTCTTCCTGTCTTTCCCAGGCTCAACCTCACTCTTCTCACTCCTCTCCCACCATGAGTGGTGCAGGAAGGGATGGGGGATGTGGGTGGTCAATGCACAGTGACTTCTCTCTGCCATTCCTTTCTTCTCACACTTCTCCTCTGCTCCAGCATGGGACCATTCCCCATTGCAGCCAGCTGGAAGTGGCTGTGTTCAGCCCAGAGCTGCCCCTGGCCCCTTCTTACAAAGACCAGCACTCACGACACCTGGGTACCGCCACCAAGTACACAGATAGTCCCCAAAGATGCTCTGAGTGTGTCCTCTGGCTTCTCCATCTGAAGACTTTGTTGTTTCCACTGCATGGGGTCACAGCATGAGAGAAAGGCTCCAGCTCAGCCTTACCAATAGCGAGCCCCCACTCAGATGATTGGTTGGTGATTTTCTGTTGCTGCTTGTTATTGCAGATTATACTTCAGCTCTGAATTATTCTTTGCACTTATTGTGTAGAATTTTTTTTCTAGATTTGTCAAAAATCTAGACCAAAATAATGTATGATCCTAGCCCTTTTCCATTCACCGTGTCTCCCTGTATTGTTATTTATTTTCTGAGGAATGTGTGAACAGACATCAGCTTGTTTTCTGAAACAAAAAGCTGTTCTCTGTTCACATCATGCATAGTCTTAATACACTCTCCAGCAATAAAGTAGCTGTTGATTATTGCCCTGCACAGTTGCAGCAGCCTCATTAGTTTCACTGTGTAGCTTGCAGTAGTTTCATGCCAAATTAAAAATACAGGTCATTCAAAGGACTAATGTGAGATCAGCCGGCAGAAATTTGAGGCTCACCTGAATCCAGCAATTTACAAACATACAAAACCACTTCATACTCCATCCAAATTCACAATGGGTATAATTAGGAGTGTTGTTCTGTCTTAGCAATTAGGCTGTGGCTGATATGTACATGATTATGAAAATGAGAAAGATGGGTGTTTTTATTTTTTGCATGCTATTTAAATATTGAATGCTTATCCAGGGTTCTCCTGGTTAGGGGAAATGTTAAACAACTGAAACAACTTGTGCTTTAAAAATATTACTTAGTGAGCAGAGCCTGATTTGAGGACCACTGAAGTCAAGGAGTTCTTTCCATTGTGTGGAATACATTATTGGCCATGCTCTAGCTTTGCGTGGGATAGTACAAACAGGAGCCTCACTGCGATGGTATTTTGATGGAATAAGATGGGTTTGTTCCCATACCCAGAACATGTTAGGATGTTGTTAAAATTATGGTATTGAGTGTTGATGAGTCTCTCTTTGGAAAGCAAAGAGGGTGAGGAGGAATGGGAGTGCTCTTGTGCGAGCAAATTGAAAGACCTTGGCCTGCTTAGCCTGGTGGAGGCTCCCAGAGGATATTCTTCTCTACAGATAAAAATAAAGTACAAATCAGGTAGGTGGCTACTTGTGAATACTGTTGAGGTCTCCTTTCACACAAGTCATGTGCTGCTGTGGGGAAGCAGAGGGAGGAGACATAAGCAGAATAACAAGCCCCATCTCCTCCTCCTTTGCATGACAGAGTTCCCTGCATGTCAGCACCACAACTTGTTCCGGGCTTGGAAACCTGGCATATGGGATCAGGGTGATGAGAAGCAGCATCTTGGAGACAGGAGCTACTGGAAAGCTAAAGTTCCCATAATCTTCCCTGACAAATCATCACCTGGGTGAATACACCAAGGAGGGAGACCGTCTGCTTGTGAAAAAGAAAAATGTTGGCTGTGGAAAATGTGTGAGATCTGCTGAGAAATGTTGAAAATCAGAATAAGGTTGCTAGTAAGCTGAAAAGTGAAGTTTCTGAGACTTTGTTGTTAGCAGCTTTACGTTTGACTGGTTTAAACAGAGAACTTAATGAAATTATGAAGAGGATTGTATGACTTGAATGCAGGGGACTGGTTTCAATCGCCCAAGGTCTTCTTTCCAAGTTTTCATAATCTGTTTCTAAGTGATTCAGAAGAATCACAAGATTCTGATGTCTGATGACGGCCAGTTTTCAAAATTATGCCCTGGGTGATGTAACTACACAAGTTGTTTTTGTATAGTCGTTTACAGATTTTTTTCTCAGTGTTACAGAGTTTATTTTTTGTCTTTTCTCTGAGTGAGTCTCTTTTTTCCTCTGTCACCTATATGAAGAATTTTCTCTAGCATGCAAACACCTACCACCAAACGTCTTAAAGAAGCTGTTTTAGCAGTGATTGCCTACTACTGGAAGACTCTTTATAGATGTGAAAAGCTTAAGGACATTGAAATAATTAAATAATTGAAATGAAAGAATTTTAATTTAGCAATACTTTTAATACAGTGCAGTGGTTTTTTTTTCCTGCTTGCAGACAATAACAGAATTTCAAGAATTTCACAAGTCCTCTGTATGGTTGAATGTCTCAGAATGCATTCTCTTCCTGTGATTTTGATACCCTTAAAAGAAAGTGATTTTTTCCCCATTTAAAATCCATGTATAAATAGTCTGCTCTACCAAACAACTAAAACGCTAGAACACAAAGGAGTCATTTAGATTTTAATTTGGTCAGATATATGCAGACAATGCACCTGCCTTATCATCAAGGAGTATTAATAGAAATAAAGGCAAATTTGCATCAAACTCATGATGAATAAATTGTAAACAAGAGTTGCAAATAGTTAATTAGCAGATTCATAATAAAAGGTTTTAATGGACACTACATTTCTGAAGCTATGTGAAATAGAAAATACTTACCAGAGGTAATAACTAGTTTAATTTCCTTCCATAAGTGTTACAGCCATTCTTTGCAAATTATTGTGCTTAGGAGCTGTGAACTGAGACCACTGAGAGGAAGTATCTCTTCACGTTGGAAAGCACATATCTGGAAATGTAATTCTGTCCAGGTGTGACTCCAAATCACTGAGATTAACAAGGATGTCCTCATTGACTTCGGTTACAATGGTACCCTCCATGAATATATGTAGTGTTTAAGTATATTAAAGATATAGCACAATATTAAAAAGTGGTAATAATGCTTATCACCATCACTGTAAAATAGTAAAGTACTGAAATCAAGCAGTAGAAGACTCCATTAAAAAATCTAAGAATCCAACATTTCAATAATGTTGTCATATTCTCACACATAATCAGTCCTTTCCAATAGCATCGCATGGAGTGTCCATAGTGTCGTAAGACAGAAACATGTTTTTCACCTATTAGTGAGAGGGTATGCCATAGTTTTTAAGGATTTTAATGGAGTCACACAAATTTACTTTAGGCCATTATACATTTGAAACGTCAGGTGATAAGGAATGTGTTGTTAATTACTGGAGCAAATGAAAAAAACCCCACCAACTACTTCACAACTTGAGAAACCCACATTAATAAGTTTTAAGCAGCTATATTTAGTAAGCATATATTCACAAGATTCAATTAATAAATATTAATTAGAGGGGAAAACCTTCTTAAATTTGAGGAAAATGACAGATTTCTGTATCGACATCCATATTAGAGTTCCATGTAATCTCATATGCAGAACTGGAATTAAATACACAGCACACAGATGGCACATGTAAATCAAAACTAAGTGGAAAGAGAAATGCATTAGAAGGTTTCTTGCTAAGGAATTTAGAAGTGTCAAGGTAGCTATAGTGTAATAGGAAGGCCAGACAACAGTTTGTGACAGATATTTCAAGTTTTGCTCTAGTGGAGAGACTTCAACAAAAAAGAATTTGAACTTCTCTAAACATCTCTAAACATGACATTCTACTGAGCAAAAGGTGTGATTCAGGTCTTTATAAACAAATTTCCCTTCCTCAAGTAATAAAAAAATATTTTAACTGCCTCAACAACTAGACAAAATGAGATATCAGAGAGAGATTTAACAGCTTTGATGATTAGTTTCCATGTTCCAGGAAAATGATAATTAGGATCTAAAGGATACAGGAGCCTTTACTTGCAGACTGCAGTCAACTTTCCCAGTTTCAGGTAGTAAAAGGGAATCAAGAAATGTGCCAAGTGCAGAAAGAAAGGTGCAGTCTGTAACTGAACTGGAAAGACGGGACGAAGAAACCCTGGAGGTTCATTCAGGCTAAAACAGGCTGCTGCCACTCAGCCCTGCGCTTAAAATGCCCACCACATCCCTCCTGCTTAATTCTGCCCTCGGGATCTTTTCTTTCTAGGCAAGGGTGCAGATATCACTTTCTGTGACTGCAGGTTAGGATTGACTAGATCAGGGCTTCTCTCCTTTTTAATAATGCCCACAGAAACAGAAACCCTGAGATAACTGTGGTAAGGAATTCAATATAAGGACATAGATAATAGAAAGATTTTGGAAAGAATATGTCACTGTGCAGAGGAACTAAAAATAGCCCACAGCCCCCCAAACACCCTTCACTCACCACACTTTTCCATATCTCATTCAGCGGAGCACTAGGATATTTCTTACTTACATTGTAAATGACGTGAAAAGCTGAGGAGGTGAGTTAGTTGTTGATAAGGAGCTTGAACATTCAGAGGCAAGAGACCAGGGAGAACTGAAACTTGGAATTCAACAGAACAGACTAGTTTGGATGCAGCAGAAAGGCTAGTGAGAGCTGTCTTCACCATGAATTTCTAATTCCTCTGTTACTAATGAACGGTTCACCAGTCCTGAGGACAGCAAATTCCATTCCATCAGAGCATTAAAAAATTATGTAAATGAGGTATGGAGACCTAATTAGAGTGCAGGAATTGCATGGTTCAAGGAAAAGTTCAGTTATGTATTGGTAATTACACAACAGCCCCTTTTCCTAACAGACTAAAACAACTCCATTTCAGCATAATAAGTATTATAATTAAAACAGCTTTTCAAACTAATGATGCATGAAATATATAATAAAAAATGTAAAATCCAAACATCTATAGTATTTGTTTAAAGACCCAGGAAGCGTGTAAAATAAGAAAAGTGTTATTTTGGTGCAAATAATATAATAACGGCCTTTCATTTTTAGCAGTGGAATGTTAATGGCAAATGCAAAATATTCAATGTCAAGGAAGATTCATACTCAGCTACAATATGAATTTAAATTTTTAACTTTGTTCTTGTTCTTAGAAGTAAGGCAGAATGAATTACATAGATATGGATGCTTAAGGAGGGGCCTGGGAAGATGCAATGGATGTTCAGAATGAAGGGTTTGTAATGATGAATTAAATTTAATGGGCCAATTCAGTCTTTTCAATCATACTATTAAAGCTAAGTATTGAAATGCACATTTTCTCCTAGGAATTATTATTCATGTTGGATCTTCCTGACTTTTGCTTCACTTATCGGAAGATTTTTTTTTTTTTTTACATCTAAAAGATGAAATTGCGGCAGCCTAACAAAGTGTAACAAAGTAAAAAGAATTGTGCTTCCTGAAAAGGAAAAATGACTGAACAGCAGGGATATAAACTTCTGGGTGCTGAAATATTTGTGCATATATTTGAACAATAGTTTGGATCACAGGAGTTCGGTATCCTCCACCAACTCAGGATGTAATGAAAGCTTGATTCTGGGATGTTAAATAATGAAGTTTTTTCTTTAGTTTGCAATGCACCCGGCAGGACTAGACCCTGAAGTTATACCACATTGTATTTCTGGGTTTTGTTTTTTTCTTTTCTTGCAAAGCTGCCTTTGTTGGTCAGACCGCTGATACGATGAGCTAAAATGTGCTATGCTGATTTTTTTCAGAGAAGAGAATGCCCTCTCGTACAAGAAAAGCTGAAGAAAACCAATAATACCAAGAAGAATGCATATAAATGTCCTTTTCTTTGTGCTGGTACATGCTGGGAAAGAAAATTGAGAGAGCTGGGAAAGAAAATTGAGAGAGCAGTTAAAAATCCAAGATAACATGCATATTGCCATATTTTGGGGGGATTTTTGTGGTTGTATTTTTTTTCTCCTGTAAAGTTTGTTCAGGCTTCCTTCGAGTTTTCACTGCAAAACTGACAGGTTTGGGCTGTGTGTATAACATACAGAGTAAATCATTAGGGAATAACATAGCATTAGGCTTCAAGATAAGTATTTGCTCTCAAAGGTTTGTGTAAATAATATGACCAACACATAAGCTTTTTGAGCTTTGTGTACCACTGAGATATCTTTAACTGTGCTGAGCAATTATTAGAATTCAGTTATTCCTGTCTAGATTTATGCAAATGAGCCTTAAAGGAGGAAAAAGGCCTGTTTTCTTCCCCTAACACCAATTTAATTGTGTTGATGCTGAAGATATTATATTGGCTCTGAAGAGATGAAAGAAACTTGTAATCCAAATTACTTATGGATCATAACTGATGAAGCCAAATAATTCCATACCTAATTTAGTTTTTTTCTCTTTTTTTCCAAACTGTTTGTTGTGGGAACTGAATCTTCATGTTACAGATTTCTTTCCTTTCTCTTTTATTCCTCTTTTAAAGAAATTTGTACTTCGAACTTCCAAGAGTCCACTGGCTGTGTAATGCAACATATCCATCTGCTGTAGTTGTATGCCACCACATCTTTACAGCATGTAGATAAGAAAAACTAACCCAATTTTTCTTTTAAAATTAGTGCTTTTAGGACACTATATGATGATAATCTCCACACCCTGAATGACTGTGAACTGGCGGCTTAGGAGAGCAGATGACAGAGTTTATTTCAGTAGTTTACTGGTGCCATGAGTAATGTTTGAGACCATGCCATTTCCCTAACACTTCTGACATAAAAAGTCAGTTCTGCTGCAAGAGCGTTATACAGTTTGGCATAATGGAGTTTGTTTTTCCATGCCTATTAACTGCCCAGCTACCAGATTTGGAAGAAGGAGCGAAGAAGACTCTATTGCACATTTTTCACAGAGCTTATTTGTACTTCAGCTACCAAAATATATCTGTAAAGTTCTCTTTGGAATATTTTCAAGTAAAATGTTTGACAATAAATGTATTCAATTTCAATAGAGAATGAAAATACATGCAAATGATTCACAAACCCCTGTATTTCTGTATGCACTAATGTATCAAAGACCATTTAAAGGAGTGCCCATTCAGGACTCTTCCTGAAGATATAGTGCTAAAAATTGTACAGATTACACAAATGTAAGACCAGCTTTCACAAAATTTAATCTATATTGTTGTTAGTGCTCATTTTATTTGCATAAGTGAAACCTTCAGGTGCAAGGAACTTAGATGGCTGTCAGAAAAGGAAAGGACATATGGAATGATTTTCTTTTGCACCAAAAGCCCCTAGTGTATGCCACACAGTTAATGATTCCATGACTGCTAGAGACGATCTGAGAAGAAGGAAGTAAAAGAAACCTTCTTTGGTACTGAGATGCATCCATGAGAGAGCTGGCCTGTGCCATTGTGAGGTGCTTTGATTTATCTTCCAAGTTGGTGGTGGAGGTTCCTGAGCACTGGAAAAAGGCAAAAGTCTCTCCTGTCTTCAAGAAGGGCAAGAAGGAGAATCTGGGGAACTATAGGCCAGTCAACTTTGTCTTGTTCCTTGGGAAATTGTTGGAGCTAATCTTGCTGGAAGCAGTTTCCAAAGACGTTTAGGACAAGAAGGTGACTGGGAGCAGTCAGTGCAGATTTATGAAGGGCAACAAATACTTAACCAGACTGACATCCTTTTACAGTGAGATGATTGGCTGAGTGGATCAGGGGAGAGCAGTGGCGGTTTTCCATCTCGACTTTAGCAGGGCTATCAACACTGTTTCCCATAATGTCCTCATAGACAAGCTCATGAAGTACAGGCTAGAAAAGCACACATCGAGGTGGACTGGAAAGTGTCTGAACTCCTCAATTTTAAGGGTTGTGATCAGCTGAGCACAGTCTAGTTGGAGGCCAGTCACTAGTGGTGCACTCAAGGGGTTGATAATGAGGCCAATACTGCTTAACAACTTCATTAACGACCTGAATGATGGGATACCGTGCATCCTCAGCAAGTTTGCAGACCACACAAACTCAGGAGGAGTGGCTGACACACCAGAGCAGGCTGGACAAATGGGAAAATAGGAATCTCATGAAGTTCAACAAAGAGAAAAGCCAAGTCCTGCATCTGGGAAGGAGTAACTGCATGCACTGGTACAGGCTGGGGACTGACTGTGTGGAATGCGGCTTTACAGAGAAGGATCTGGGAGTCTTGATGGGCAAGAAGTTGAATTGGGGTGACCAAAGTGCACTAGAGACAAAGTTGATTAACAGTGTTCCAGGTTGCATTAGGAGGAATGTTACCAGCAAGTTGGGGGTGTGGTCCTTCCCATCCCTTTAGCACTTGTGAAGCCACAGCTGGACCATTGGCCACAGTCTTGGGCTCCCTTGTAAAAGAGAGGCACAGACATCATGGAGTGAGTCTACTGAAGGACCACGAACATGATGAAGGGCTTGGAGTGTGTGATCTCCATGGTTGCCTGGAGAGGGTCTGGAGTCTCCATCCTTGGAGATACTCAAAACCTGACTGAACACAGCCCTGAGCAAGTTGCTTTTGGTGACCCTGCTTTGAGCAATCTCCAGATGTCCTTTCCAGCTGCAATGGCTCTGGGATTTTCTGACAGCACTGGTAAGGAGCTTTGTGTGTGTGTGTGTTTTCAATGGGAGAGAGTGAGAAAGCATATGTGTGTGTATGGATATGGGAGAAGAGATAAAGCAAGCAACACACTTTTACTGCTTAAATATCATGTAATTCTTCTCTGTTCTGGAAAGTGCCAGCAACCACTCAGTTTATTGTCAAATTTTCACTTCTGTCCCACACTTGGTAACAGAGATTAAAAGAACTCTGTGCAAAGCAAACCAGAATAAATCTGTGCAGGATATTTTAGCATGCTGAGCAGCTGCTACTTAAAATACAGATCAGAACTCGTTCTTTTGGGAGAGTACCCAGTGACGGTTTTCCAGAAGCACAAGCAATATGTTTACTAATCTCTCCTGGCTAGCAGCAGTATGTTTAGCTTCCATAAGCCTGGAGGCCAGTAGTCCTGTGGGAACCTACAGTTGCAGCAGTTCAAGCATAATAATTTTGACTTCGAATGACACAGTAATCCCTCAGCTTTTATACAGTTCCAGCTGCACAGTTCAGCTCTACAAGGAATACAAAAGAAGTGACATCATGACTACCTACATAATATTTTTAGCTCATGCTGGAATCTAATACTGTTAAGAGACTAAAAAAAGAAACCAAGTTCTAAATCCTTCAAAATATCAGGCACCCAGCAATCACATCTGCAGTGTCCCATTAATTTATGCTGTTTTTCAGTGAAATTTCACAGGGCATTTGTGTATCTGACAGCCTTTTTTAACATCTACTGACTGTAAGGAGTACAAGCACAAGAGAAAAAGTTATTAAAATACATTGAAGATGTGATTTTTCAGTTTCTTTTACCTTTTTCTGGCAGTTTTTTGACCAGCATCATTTGACTTGATTTTATTTAGACTGTCACACTTCTGTGGACACAAATGTGTATAACATGATTCTACACATATTTCATATGCATAAATGCACACACATTCCCGCTACACCCCCACCCCCCCACCCCCCCAATTTGCTCTAGCGGTCTATGGCAAGATGCTGGCCATGGGGCAGCTTCTGTGAGGAGAGACCGGGGCTGACACGTGCTGGACACGGACAATTCCAGCCAGCTCCAACCGACCCACCCCAGGGCATGGTAAGATGGTGGCACCTCTGGGAAAACATATTTAAGAAAGGGAAGAAGATGCTGGACAGGCAGAGGAGGGAGAAAAAAAAGAGTGAAATGGTAGAGGGAACACCAAGATCAGAAGAGGACAAGGAGTGGAGCAGATACTGCTGAAGGACTACAGCTCCTGGAGCACCCATGCTGGAGCAGAGGAAGAGGGTGAGGAGGAGGAAGGTGAGGCAGAGGGAAGGCACTGTGTAACGGCCGTATCTCCTCCAATCCTGGTGCTCCTCATGCTGCACGTTGCCTCACTGGAGGGATTGAGTGTAACCTGCAGCAATAACAAGGTGGGAAAAGAGGAGTCTGGGGGAAAGCTAAGCAGGGGAATACAAGGAGAAAGGATGTTTTTCCTGTGTGTTTTCCCCAGATGTTTTAATGTTGGGGGTTTTTTTGTTTGTTTTTGTTACCCAATGCCTGAATCAGTAATTTATTGTTAAGTTCTGCTCAGCATTTAAGTGAATTTAATGTACTCTAGGCTGTAAGCCCTGGATTACAAAACTTCATATACATACCAGTGCCATCAGCAGTCCACATACCCTTGTCCTACAGTTTAGTGCTGACTTGCAAGGTTAACTTTTAAGACTAATAATTAAAGTGCTTCATGCAAAGATGTATACAAAAGAAAGCACGCACAGTGTACAACAGATTTTATTGATCCTACAGAGACCAAAACTGTGCTGTGTACTTGTGTGCCATCTGCTGCACCTCATCTATCTACTGACTAGACATATGTACAAATCACAGCTTTATAGAATGTTCTGTAACATGGTAGCTTAAGGGAGTGCTTGGATTTTCTACTGGAACTACAGGAAAGGTGACAGTAAAAGTGCAAATTATGATACATGAAACTGTACACTGAACCAAGCAGAAAACACAGTTCTTTTGTAGAGGCTATACAAAATCAAATTTACTGGCTGCTGAACTGTACTGGAGCTGTGACCAGCCAATATTATTACTATTCTTCTTATTATCGTCTTTGTGAGTAGCTACAAGGTGTGTGCAGAATGAATCTAAACAGAAGGTGTAAGTGAGAATGTGAATAAGAAACATTTTCTTCCTTTCCTTGTGTAGCGTGGAAAGGTGGTATGATCTACTAGAAAACCTTATGGCAAGGCTAAGAGAAAAGTCTATAGTTTGAATCAAGTGTTTTCATAATAAGACAAGATTTTCACTCTGACCCTAGAGAGAAAACTCTCCATATTGTTAATATCCTGACTATTGCAATCTCCCTGAACATTAAATTTTGGAAGACACTCTAGGAAATATATTTTTTAAAGTACATATTTCCTGAGGTTGATAGACACTTACATAATCTAGTAAGCATGCATATAGCTAGAAAAGCATTCCAAAATAGGGAATGGAAAACATGAAGTAATGAATCTATAGAAACCAGAAGGAAACAAGAAATCGGTACTGCTTCCTGATTAGGAAAGCTGGCTTAGCTGCTATTCATCGCTGAAGAATGTCTACAAACATAGACACCATAGCAATGAGATTAATGATGATTCTCCCAGTTACATTTAGTCATGAAGGAAGGGAATTCTTCCCTGCTCCGTGGCATGTGCAGTGTAACAATTTCACACCCACTGAAGGCAAATGGACAATCTGGTAGTATTCCAGTAAGGTAGGTAAATTGCTTTGCACGGGTGTGAAGGGCTACCCATTGTGAAAGGGAGGGTAACATCTCAGATCCAGAGCATCACTGGGCCAAGGGAAAGCACAGCTCAGTGTGCAGAAGAGGCTTTCCTAAGGCCTGGGCACATCTGTACAGAAGAGCACCTTTAATTCAAACTAGATCAGCTGGCAAGCTGGCCTCTCCTGTGCCAGCTGTCTGTGGATGTAAGCAAATGTCAGGAGAACTAGAGATTATCTGGGTAGGAAGGAAATTGAAATTGCAAGTCCAACTCCAGCTTTCATGGGACTGCTGTTTAAGAAAGCCTGCTACAACACAAACCTATCCAAAGATACCTTTGTGTAAGGGCCAGCTCCCTGAACCACTTTGCACTACTGAAGCGGAGTGAGGACACAGAGCAAGGACCAAGACCTTCTGCATCTTCAAAAGAGAAAAAGGAGTGGCCAGTTATTTCTCTTAATCTGTATTTAGTGTAAAGGAAAATAGATTTTGTCTAGTAGTGCTTGGTATAGTGTAATGATGTTAATGTAGGAGGCATTAAAAGGTTTTTAGCCTGATCTTTTGGGTAAACAAGATCTCTGTGATTGTACGCTCTGTTTGCTCATTCTTCTGCCTGTATATTATTCCCTTTCTTAAAACATTTTGAAACAATAGTCAAATTCAGCCAAAAAGACAGAGATCTAGGGCATCTGGGGGGCCTGCAGGAATGCTGGAGGGGGACTTCGTACAAGGGCCTGTAGTGACAGGACAAGGGGTAATGGGTTTAAATTGAAAGTGGTGAGATGATAGATTGGACATCAGGAAGAAGTTCTTCACGGAGAGGGTGGAGAGGCACTGGAACAGGTTGCCCAGAGAAGCTGTGGATGTCCCATCCCTGAGACAGACCTACTTATTTGAGAGAAAATACTTACCAAAATGAGATTGTCTAGCCTGTGGCCGTTAGGAGTGGAGAATTGCTCCAATTCCAGGCAGACCTTTATTATGGAAATCTCCAAAGTGAAGGGAAAGCAGCCCACACAGTGTATAATCACTGCCTGTGAGTTTCCTCTGTGGGTTATTAAGATTAAAATGATTAGGTTACTGACTGTGTGCTAGGAACAATTGTTCATTTAACTATGCATAAATTGTTTTAAAGGTGTGAATAGGTCTTGTTGCTGAATCAAACATTTTGCATAAAAATGTCATTAGAAAGACAGCCTGGTGTGGTGTTACGGGATAATAATTTCAGTAATAGAAATGTGAACTCTGTTATACACAACATAAAAGCTTGTCACCCTGTGGAGTCCACGGAAAGTGAGACTGCCACAACTCCCTTGTATATTGTTGTCTTTTTATTGATGAAGAAATACTGTAGCTAGAGGTAGGTACTAAATCATCCTGTTAGCTCTGCCCCATTATCTTGTAAACTTCATGTTGGAACTGAAAATATCTTGAAATATATATTTATAGAGTAGCATTAAAAACTTCAAACTCAGTGTGTTCAAGGATGATCTAACTGCTCATATGTATTTTATATTTAATAGTTGCAAAAATATACTAAAAAGTTAAAAGTGGGGCTTCAACCATGTATAGTTCCTATATTTGAAATGAAAGCTCTTAGAACAACTGAAAAAAGTTCTGTTAAATGCACTGCATTTTATGATCTAATTTTTTTGCGAGCTGTATTGATCAAAACTATTCTGGCAGCAGAAATGGAACAACAGAGTAATAGCCAAGCTCCTTCATGCAACCAAATAATAGCACGGAGTAGTAAATGGAAAGCAAGACAAAGAGGACCAGGGAGATCACATAAAATGTGGTATCGCACAATATTAAATCCACTGCAGATAACCAGTGGCATATGAACAAAATTAAAATAGACAGTCTGAAGCTGCAAGCTGGGACACATAAATTTGTATATCTCGCTAATGTTTCCCTAATGGATAGCTCCAATGCATGATGGGGATTTATTTTTAAATAATGTTATTTCACTGCTAACTGACCTTCCTGTCCTGTTCAATTTACATAAGGAATTGAGATACTTAGAAGGTATGATTCCTGGAGGAAAGAGAATTTTGCAAAGTCACTATGAAAGCCAGAATCAGAAAAAGACTTGTTTTGTTTCAACTTGGAGAAGTATAATGATAAACAAAATTCTTAAAATAGAAACCAGTTCTATTTAAATGCGCTTCTGAGACCATAGTACATCCCCACGCTTGAAGTGAGCTGCATTGTGTCTGAATCTTGTGCTCCTGTGAAGCGTTAGAGGCTTTAACAGGGCTTCGGGCAACTGCAGGCATCCACCCACATGGACCTGATTTCAAGCCAGGGACCTAACACTAGGTTAACTATATTGAAACATAAATAATGCACCTGCCAATTGCACAAAATTGAAATAAAGGACAGACGGCTCGTCAGAGTAAGTGATATGGGGCAATGTGCTAGTAATTCCAGGGCTTTAGGCAGCAGTAAGGGTAGACCCTGATCTTGTTCAGGTGTAGGTAATAATTACACTGCAAGTAATTATTAATGTAATTATTACTTCCTGTTTGCTTTACAGTAGCTCTTGTTTCCTGCAGAAATAGTGAGGACCCTCTTGTTTAAGCCACCTCCTCATTCTCCATGTGCCTTTGCATGGTTTCCAGGAGGATCTGCTCCATGATCTTGCCAGACACAGCGGTAAGACTGACTGGCCTGTAGTTCCCCGGATCCTCCTTTTTTCCCTTTTTAAAAATGGGGGTTATGTTTCCCCTTTTCTGGTCAGCAGGAAGTTCACCAGACCATCACGACTCTCCTCAAGCTTGTCACTGCCCGCCTGCATTACCAATAGTGGGTAATAGTCAGAGGGCTTTAGCAGACCAGGGAGCTTCCTGGTGATGTCCCTAACCTGTGCCCCAGGGAGGCAGCAGACTTCTCTGTGCAAGCAGGGACATGTTTCCATTCTGCTCCCTCTCTTAAGTTCCTTCTATCCACCTGATGGCAAGAGGATATGGGATCAACTGCGAGCTGTGTGACCTGCATCTGCTGCCTTTTCCTTTGGGGTGGTAGGTTGGTGGAGCGAAGGCCTCTCTCCTTCTTACAGTCCCTCCGGCCTCTCCCCCTCCTCAGCCTCTCCACCTCCTCAGCAGATCATCCCCCTGTTCACCCCTCATGCAGGGGCCGTCTCTGCTGCCCCCAGGTAGGAGTG
The DNA here is from genome assembly GCA_027574665.1 of Rhynochetos jubatus. Taxonomy (NCBI): domain Eukaryota; kingdom Metazoa; phylum Chordata; class Aves; order Eurypygiformes; family Rhynochetidae; genus Rhynochetos; species Rhynochetos jubatus. Next base: position 25,474,684 of record CM050652.1, on the reverse strand, counting down.
ACAGGCTCAGGCACTCCCTGCAGCTGGAGACCTGGACGGCAGTATCCCCGAGCGGGAGCACTGGCTGGGTCACCACGTTCTTCCTAGCAATGGCTTTCCTCCGAGTGGCCACCATGGCTGGGCCTCATCCACTCGAACTGCTGTACCCCTGTTTGCTCCTGTTTGCCATGCTCCAGGTAGCTGATGATCCCCAGGGGCACTTAAATCTCCCGCGATTGCTCCTGGCGATGCCCACGCTGTGTCAGCCTCTCTCGTGAGAGCTGCTGCCTCTGGATGAGTCTCTTGGCTCTTCCTAGGGATTCCTGGGCTCGGGGAACCTCCTTGTCCACCTCAAACTAGCACTCGGCTGTTGCCACTGCTGGGCTTGTCATAGGTTGATGGTGTTCATTCTGCTTTGTCCTGGTTATCATGGTTAGTGCTTGATAACATGAAAACCTGTTCATATATCTGATATTTTAACATATATTAAGTCAGTCTGTACAGTCATATTACATTTATACTAGTAAATTAAACAGCATCAGGAAACGTTCATCATGCTGATATTCAGTTGTCTAGATTGCTGAATTGTTAGTACAATCCTTTTTTCAGTTTTGGCCTGGGCAAGCTACTTGTCTCCTAGATAATACTTCGGGACGTTTTGGGAGTTATCACAGTCCAATGGCTATTCCCACTAGTAATTTTGGATAATCTCAGTGTGTTACGCAAAGAAAGGCTGTGTAGCAGTATGGGTGCCAGCCTTTCTAGGTTAGCTGGCTTCAGTGCTGGAGAAAGGTCAGAAGCATATTTAATTTATTAGCACTGAAATTGCTTCACGGTCTGGTAGTACATCACAGCTGTAACTTAGCAATTAGTAGTAGCTCTGGGCCTGGGGAAAGAAACAGCTTCCAAGAAAGCTTTTGAGCTGTAAATGACCGTGTGAGCAGATGCTATTCTTTTAGGCCAGACTTAAACCAAATTATTGAGAAATGGCTTAATTTTGATTTTCGCTTTGCTTTGCAATAGCCTAGAAGATCTCCTCACAGTCTGTAAGAGCTGGGAAGTATGTAAGCAGCTGCTGTATGTCTCCTTGTTGCTGTTAGTTAACCTATTGGGAAATAGCGTTTAGATCCTAGACTTCATCTTAGAGCTCTGGCATCAGTTCACACAGCATGGAACACAGGCTTAGTCAGGATCTACTCAGCTTCTACAATGGCAATTTACTTGTCCTCTACCATGGCCTGATTACATCAAAATTATGGTTCTGTGGACACAGAGCACAGATAATGTCTGCATGGACATGCTATACAGACAGTTCAGAATTTTCTTTGTGCTAAACCCTAGATGAATAAACACAAAGTTGTAAAATATATATTTATATAAAACAGGGCAACAGCAGTCACAAAGGATGGGGGAAATTAGATTTGTCACCTTGAGAAGAGCGTGATAGTGGCCTCCAGCGGGACTTCAGACAAGGGAAGGCTCCAACACTCTTGTGAATCCTCTGGTCCCCTCCTGCCACTTCACTGCCACAACGTGTGTTCTGGGAGAGGGACCGAAGCTTCCTTTTGCTGTGGACTCTGGCCTGAGGGCTGAGGGAAAGCCGTACTAGGAGACCATACCAAAAGTGGGGAAAGTATGACCGAAGCCTTCCCTGGTAAATCCACGATTGAGCTGTCTTCCTAGTTTCCTAATCACATATACAGCTTCTGTTTCTGTCCTTCTTTTCCTTGGCCATTATGGAGTCTAGTTATTTCAGAAGGTGACCAGCAATAGAGAACATTCAATAGAGAAAAAAACAGAAGACATGACTTTGTGACGGCAGGAGATTTTTAGCTGAGATACATATCCCTTTTCATATGGCTCCTGTATCTCACTGTGAAGTTGCTATTAAATAAGCCAAGGACTTCTTTCCCCATTAAACAAGAACAAATGGGAAAATATTTTCACAAGAGTGACCTACTGATTACCAATCTGAAATGTAGGTTCCAAGTCCATTTTCTAGATTTATTATTTTCTGCCAAAATTGATTTGGACAAAAAACATAGTAATCACCTAATATGTGGTTAGCAATTTTCCATCTCATTACACAACCTTGTATCTTATTACCCATTTAAATGAATACCTGTTAAATGAACAGACCTGTACAATGCAAACAATTTTTCGATCCATCAAGCCAAAACAAATAGAGGACTCCAATAAAGTCTTTACAACACTATACCACACTATAGAATGCAATAAAAATGGGATTTATCAGTGTAATACATTAGCTAAATGAATATAAAACTTTGTAACAGAATTAAAATTACTTTTGGGGATGTCACATGGTTGTACTATAACCCTAATCTTTCAAAATCCCAAGGAGCTCTGAGGAGAAATTCTGCATCATCCAGATAAGAATATTTGTCCCTATTATGCTCATAAAACTGACACTATTAACACTGGCTGCAACTAAACTTAATACCAAATGTACAGCAAATTAGTCTACTGAATTCTGTCACCACATCTGTCCTGATTTCCACTGCTGTGTATCTGCAGGCCTGAATCTCTTTAAAACAAAGACGTAACCACAGCAAGCTGCAGTGAACCTGAGGATTGCAGTGGACTAGATTTGTCTGTTCATTCAAACTGTGATTTAGACAAGTTCTCAGAGGTAGAAGGAAACATGTTTGATCCTGGTTCTCTTCATTACAAAACACAGATCCAAAGCTGCACATTTTAGGTATTTTTCATGTACGTGATTAGAGTTAATTAGGAAACTTACTGACAGAATGAGAAGAAAGAGGGCAAATGCTGGCTGATCTCAGGAACATTTTAAAGCAATTTGTTTTTAACAAGAATCAGGAGAGGGTAGAGAGGGAATATATATTTTTACTAGGAATCAAGTGAAAGGGAAGCAACATTAGTATGAAGTGGTAAGACAAACCCTCTGAGCACAGTATTTTCGAATGACTGAAACATAGTGAATTTGTTTACTTGTCAAACTTACTAGATAAACAGGGGAGTTTGTTAGTTATCCTCACTTTTTCCAGCCATGTGTTTGAATTTAATTGATCATTTCTGAGTGATACTGAGTGGCCTTGCATGAACTTTCCATGTCTAGTTCTTTCTGTCTGTAGAAATATCTAAGGGTGTGCCTGCACAGATAGATGACTGCAATCACATAGCTCACTCATAGCATTTACTGCCTTAGCTGCCAAAAATACTCTACACTTGGTACTTCATTTCCAGAGCTGAGTGTAGCTGAGAGGCAGTTTAATAAGCTATTCCATTGCACTACTACACACCTGCTAGCAGCTGTGTCCAGTTCAGATCCTCTAGCCCTTTGAAAGCACTTCTGCTTCAGGAAGAACAGCTTTACAGTTATGTGACTGAGCTGCAACCTGTCATTTCTGAACACTTACTCCTTGCTCCTAATCCAGCAGAGAAGGACTTCATATAAACACCTTTATCAACCAAGATATGGCAGTAACTTTTCTCACTGGAGTGGTACCTGACACATTGGTTCTCTTCAGCTGTGTTGCTCTCAGGTGAAGCTGATGTCTCTCAGAAAAGACTCAGAGTTTACACATTGTCCATTCCCCGAACCTATTGCCTTTTACCCACACTCCAGCTCAAAATTACATGCATTTTTTGCATTGTGAATGACTGAATGCTGAGTCTAAAGCATAACATCAGTGAGGAAGTAATAAGACTATGACCTAAAGATAGTTGGACTTTATGCTCAAATCTTAGCAGCTAAATAACTCTGCCAGTTTTGTCCTGGAAGAAGAATTATATGGACTTCAATCCATGTCACTGATACTGCACACGAGGTGTGTAGATATTCTGAGGACAGCAAATCATTGCTGTCTCTGTTTAGACAAATACCTATTTTCGACATACATTTTTTCCTTGTTTACTGGCCAGCTCATCCTAGGATGCATGTGAGTTCTTACAGCAGCAATATTGACACTTCTCTGTCTCAATAAAAGCTACTACATTTAAGTTATGAAGAATGAGAGATACACAGCCTACCCTGCATATACAGAAACAAACCAGGGAGAAAGAATGACATGCAAAGAACCCAGTAGACGTTGAGTCGCACTCAAGAGAGTTGAAGCTTTTAAGACGATCGCTACCTTGAACTGTTCTAGAGGATGATCTGTATTTGCTACCCATGGGATTTCTATCCTTATCTGAATTACTGGCAGTTTTGTGCATATGACAGACTGTTGTATTATAATGACGTTGACGTTGGGTGTGTGTTTGTGGTTAACCTCTGATGGCCCCTTGCTCTGATAAAATCTGCTCTCTTCAGGGTACTTACATATCCTCTAATGAATGGATTTCAGCCATGAGTGTCCAAAAGAAAATTTCAGTTCAGAATAAAAATTCTTGTTGAAACAGAGCTGGCAGAGTTTTTCCTTATTCTTTCTCACTACAGTCACAGTGTGTCAGATACAAAAAGAACTTTTACTGTTTCCCAGTGATCAAAGAACCAATTGAAGACATAGTCAATAGAGAGGTGGAAAATGCACATTCATGTCTTGGCTGCAACGAGTCCTTAACTGAATATAAAAAGTAGCATAGTTCAACCTGAAAAGCCTAAGGGCATTCATCTCATAACAGACAACTCTTCATAATAACCACTTCCTTTTGTGATATGTGGGTGTCTGAGATTCATGGTCCACTTCAAGTTCCCATCTAGGACTCGATGTTGGCTCTCTGTTGTGCAAAATGGTTATTCATCTATCTGTTACTCCAACATGAAAAGAACACTCTTCAGAGTTTGACTGTCCTCAATTCGTGCTGATGCAGAAAAGGAGAAATTTCAAAATAACACATCCTTCTTGAGCTATATTTTTGTGTTTATGCTCTTCAAACTCTTGACTCCTGAACTTTCTTTGGTAACCTTTTTTTTTTGACACACCGCTATAGTACTGTGCATTAAAATGTTGGAGAAAACAGAAAAATCGGACACGGTTCATATAAACTCTATTTGAAGCCAAAAAATATGACTCTTGTAACAGTATAAAAATTATATCCAACCTGAAAAATGAGAGTATCTTGATTTAAAGCAAAACCAAAAAAGATGAGCCTGTGTAACAATTAGAAGTATGTATTATAGATGTCAGAAACCTTTTAAAGTGCATTTTCCCTTGGAAATATGTAGGCATTCATGTCCTTTGGTAGAAAGTAATGGTCTGAAAAATTGATGTTAAAAAGACAAAAACAATACAGGCTCTGTGGGAAGTTTTTCTTACTCTCTTTCTCTCTTCATTTCTTTACAATTTTATTACTGAAACTGAATTTTTTTATTTCCCCCCCCCTAAATGAATTAAAGTATGTTAAAGCACAGAAGCCTTGTTTTCAGAGTTGAGAGAATTTTTATTGCCTTGTGATAAATCTCAAGATGCAAGGAATTGTGATGGAAACACTGAGATGTTCCTGGCTACATAATACAGTTACTAGGCACTGAGCCATGCATGTATGCACACACATACTTTAAAATAAATGCAGTCAAGCAGAGTAAAATAAATTTTCTAAGAGCAAAAGCTGAGCTGAGCTTTTCAATACAAAAAGTCAGCTTGATTAAGGAATCAGACCACCCACTGCTGGAAGAAAAATGCTTGTGCCATATATTGTGTGTCTTTGGTATCCACAGGCTGATATGAAGCATTGCAAGGTGCAACTCTGGGTAATGAAAAAGAGATGCATTGAGACAATAAAAGAAAACCAGAAAGATTTATTAATTCATGAATTTACATTCTCCATAGCCAAAAATGAAATCTTCCTTTACAGAAGCCTTCAGCGTGTAACCATTAAGGGTTCAAATCATGAAGCTACTTGCATACATGATTAACTCTACCCCTATTTATTAAAGCAATCTAAACATATGCTTAACGTTTAAAAATGCTTAAAATCCTTACTGAATTAAGGCCTACATATGTGATTGAAAGTCATTTATCATCACTATGAGTCTTTCTATCAACGAGCAAGACCTTTGTGTTATGCAGGGGTAATACTTAGCTAGAACATTGAAACGCGCTCCTAAATACCCATTGCACTGTAAAGGTAAGATTAAAATTAACATTTTGAATCACAAGTTGCATTGCTTTGGTTTTGTTTGTGAACTCTTGTTTGCGTTTGGCTTTGTTACTAATACCATTGCTGTATGACAAGCTTAGTTTCTAATACAAAATTGAAGTGCTTGTCATGTAAAATGATAAAATGTTTGATTTGTCTTCAGTATACCTGTTTGTTTGCATAGAGAAGACTAATTTATTTGATTAAAGAATTGCCCCATTAATGTTACATGAAATCAGAACAACTCATACAAATACTTCCCTTGCCCCAGAAGGGAGGGATGTGTTTGTATTGTGTCAGTTGCAAAACCTTGCTCATTCTGCGCCAAGTCATAGTGACTGCTCTTAAAATGGCAGACATTTTCTGAGGGTAAGAAATACCTAAATTTATAATAGTTTTTTCTTTCCTTCAGTGAAATGGTGCCATTGAACCTGCCACCTTATTCAAGCATAGTTTTCTCTAAGGGAAGGCTCCTTTTCTTCACAGTAACTTACGACTTGCTCCCCCACTATCAATTAGGACATTCAGCATCTCCTTAAGGAGTAATTTAATACAGATTATTTTCCCTATGAGAATTATGTAGGAAAGATGTACAACATGGAGTTCACTTGGAGCACCTGAGTTGAGAAATGCAGTGGTTAATGTCACCAGAAGTGCTCATTCACGGAGGTCTTGATCCAAATTTCACTGAGCCTAGTGTGACTATAACTTCGATAACTGGAAAGCATACCCACCTTGTAGTTTGAGTGCATTGAAAGCATGAAGCTTATTAAGTACTGTCTTCCAAAAGTACAAGGTGTAACAAATATGTTAGGTAGATAGATGCTAGATAATTAAAATGCCTGTGGGTGACTAATAACGACTCCATAAGAATAAGAGTTAACACAGTTCTTGAAGAAGCACAAATATACTAACACTACACTGCATTGCAGATCGTACTGCCATTTTCAGGACTTTAGCTGTGAATCACAAGAATGTCTACTGGTAGCTAACAACCACTGTACCCCAGAGAAAAGTAGCTGTCATTTCTTGAAGCAACAAAGAACACAGAGTTGGAAACAAAGTATCCCGTTGATCTGTTTAACTTTTACAGATAGAGATGCTGGCAAGGATAAAGTATGGTCATCACCGACCAGTTACAGTTTAGCCCATTTTTAGTTGGTTGCATTATTGTGAAAGCAAAGTTGGTTAACTATCCTTAACTTTCTTCTTCAAGAATCAAGGACAAGGTCTGAGGCAACTGGAAAAGCTGTGTGACCTAAAGCCACGACAAATTCCAGAGTCTCTGAGTGGGGTCCACAGGGACTGCAGAAGCTTTGGAAGGGTTGCAGCAATGATGCTCCCCAAGAACTCCTGAAAAAGAGCCTGCCTTGGCTGTTTTTGTTCAGAGCTACCAGTTTTGACAGAATGAGACTGCTCGCTTTGTAAGTGCTGAAGCACCGCATGCCCACACTGTTCCTCCGCTCACTATGGTTTCCAACTCATTTCAGCATTCATGGTGTCTTTATAGTTTCCACAGATCTGCTTTGGTTTGCTGCTCCCCTCTATGGTAACAGTCATCCAACCAGACTGAATTAATACATTTTAATGGGATCTTACTGTAAGAAATAACGTGTCCCTTATCCACCCATCCAACTTCCTATTTACACAGCTCAGTTAGAGCTCTGGCGTGTGGACGTTGAACAGCTATTCCACTGGTTCAGCCCCAGCATCACTACTGTGTTAGCAGAGGTCCCCACCATATAAGATTGCACTGGGGCAGGACAGGAATCAAGTGATTTGGAAGCTAGTCTGTAATTCTGAAGACCTGGGGTTGGTTTCCTCCTCTGTCATGGACTTCTGTTACTGGGGCAGTCATTACTTGTGTTGATCAACTTGTGTTGAATCAACACAAATTTTGTGTTGATTATTGGGCTCTCTTGTTTAACATCAGTCCTGTTTCTTTTTCCAAACTTTATTGACTTGTAGGAATTAGCATAATATCAACATATTAAATAACAATATAAATGAAAAGATATTATTGTAGAAATTCAAGTAGCCTTTTGCAAAACCTGAGAGCATACGGGGACACCATGCATTATCCAGGCAACATCCTCCTAGCATGGGCATAACTTGGACCAAGCAAAACAGTTCTGTTGCTGGAATAGCTGATGATTTGTTACTGTAGAAAGCACCAAGGAAGAACCCTGGCTGTCCACTAACACAGGGTAATTTTCCCTTTTCCTGGTTGCATAGCACTCACCTCCCTCAGTTTCAGACTGTCCCATTCATGACTGTTAACCAGATCCCTAGCTCCACACCTTTTACTGTGTGAGCTTATTCAGAAGCAGCACTGTGGGCACTGCTGATATGTACAGATAGGAGACACTTACCATCAACTAAGTTAGTTACTATGAGAAAGAATTTTTTGAGGCACACACAATAACTCCAAATCTTTAACAGATGACTGAGTTACCTCTCCTTTGTAACTTGACAGACACCTCAGAACAGTGGAGATGTGATAACCTGATGCAGGGAAGTGTTGGATTAACTGTACCTCTGGGCTTACTTAAAAGCGTAGAGCTTCAAACACTCACTTGGACTACTTGTGCCTGAGGCTGTCACCCACACTGAGCAAAACGCTCTACACCACCAAATCATCCCCATCTGACTATAGGAAAGTTAGTGGCATAGCTGTCAATCAAAGGCAACATCATGCCTTTGGCTGATGTACAAGTTTTTTGTTTGAAACTAGCCAAAGTTTTAAAAGACAAAATGGCATAGAGGTCTTCACTAGAGACCCAATTAAAATTAAATTAATGTTTAATTATGTGTGTTTTGGAATAGGAGAAATACAACTATTTTAAAGTAAAAAATGTATATCTTCTCTAAGTGGCAAAGTTTGAATATTTTTTTATGCTATCTCTTCAGGCCATTTTTAAATTAACAATCAACAATTATCTTTTGAACCCCTCTTCCAGTCTTGAGAGGAGTGTATTTAATCATCAAGTGAGAGATCATCTTTTTTTTTCTTCTGTTTGTTAAATTTTCTACTTATGAATTCACTTTCATATTTACAGAACATAATTCTGAACCAAGAAAGCCCATTAAAACATTTAAACTTGAGTACAAAATGAACTGTGTCAGGTACAGAACCATGGACCTGAATAGAAAGCAAGGGTTTAATGTCTTAATAGAATACAGGATGTTCTTTGTGACATTTAATTTATAGTAGCAGCACTTTTAGCGAATGTATAGCAAATAGTCCAGAAGTCAGATAGATAATCCATCTCATTCTGTTAAGATAGCAAATCATTTGTATATCAAACACTGATGTAACTGTGACTCGGACCTGTTACCACCATGTAATCTCTTGTGCTCCCAGGTATGCTTCTAGGTATCTTGTCTACTTGAATTGTTTATTTTATGAAAGGATCATAGTATAACAAGGCCTGTGAAAGTCAGAGAATAGGTTTGGACAGTGTACAGGCATCTCAAATCCCTATTCAACACCATACAACATTTAAAACTGCCTGTAAGGAAAAGTGTCCATAAGGTGATTCCAACCTGTGTGAGGCTAAATAAACTGGACAAAAATGAGCATTATTGCCTTACAGGAATTTTACACACAAATTTGTCTTATTCTAACTCTTCCTACTCTACAGTCAGAGTATCATAGTAAAGTAATTTCACTCAGAATAATTTAACAGATAACTTCTGGTCTTTGAAATGAGAAAGTGTAGCTTCTGAAAAAAATAATGTTTCCTTTCAAGAGTTTGTATTAGAAAGGACTAGGATATCACAAAGAAACTGGATATCATATCAAGGTTCCCATAGAACAATGGAATTACAGTGCAACAATTTAAGTGCAAAATACACATTAAAAGTGCATGAAAAAACAAATTAATCTGTTTTTATTTCATCCTTAAGGTGAAAGTGGCTTCTACAGGGACCAAACCCAAAGGAAATGGAATCCAGTGTGAGATTTTTCAATGCATTCAATGGTTCTTGGGTCTAACACTTTTGAGAACATCCAGGTTTTTCTCCTTTATGAAAATATTGGTAGAAAAACATTACTGATTCACTCAGCAGCTAGAACAAAGAAGCAAGCAAAATAATAGGCGCTTGACCTAACAGTTATTTTCAAACAACATTCATCCTTGTGCAATGTACCCGGAGCCTGAAATGTTACAAATCAAAGTTCAGTCTTGCAGTGCAAATCTGTAAAGTGCAAAATACTGAAATTCAGAATGACCATCACTTAAGAAGACATTTCTCTACTTAAGAAGATATTTGCTTAAATTACAGTGATTTTATTATTCTCTCCGTGCAAATACCACTACTCTTTCTATCATTTATGTACGATAGTTGCATAGATGATATACTTAGAAAGGTAACAATAAATAAAGGACAGTCCCTGAACCACAGAAATCTTAGAGTTTGTCAGACAAACATGTACAGTGAGATGCAGATTGCTGAATAGTGAAACTCTTATTCATATTTTATATTAGCTTGGTTTCAGTGGAATCAGTATGAGATATTCTCTATCACAAATAAAAGACTCAGTTGTGTAAAATGTGTAGAAATGAAATGAAGAAGTGAAAGATATAGTGGTTTTATTTATACTGTTATTATATCTCATTTCAATTAATTACTTATGGCTAAATGGAAGGTGAGAATTCATTTTCCTAATTTTGTTTGAAACTTTTATCACGGTTTCCCTCAGATACTTACGTAGCAGTGCTAGCTGTATGTCTCTATTGGTCTTCTCCTAATAACTTGTGAATCTATGAGTTTATTCAGTCAAACTACGAAAAAAGGCTTCAGAAGGATGGGATGGTTTCAGGGACAACCACATTTCCACCAGTTCTATGAATAACTAAGGGCAGAATGTCTGTTTTAAGTGCCACAGCATTTAAGACTACTGCATGTGTTCAGTCCCTTAGAAGACATAGTGGTACCCACGTTGTAAATAAGCCATATAAATGATCCAGCTTTGGGTCTGGGAGGAATTCAGTTTGGACTTATCCCTCCTTGACCATCAACGTCAGTTCATCATTAATTATATAGCATGGAATTTATCACCTATCTGTAAATGTCTACAGTGTAGATTTGTACATCTGGCTAGTCATGCTTTTTATAGTCGGTGGGGATTAAAAGGTCCTGCAAGGGCACAATTTGTCTGACCTGCTTTAGACATCTATTTTAAGATGAGGCAATTTGTGCCCTAGAAATGCCAATTTTTTTCCATGGACTTCAAAGGCAGTTTAAGGCAACTTACTCAAATATAGATGGTCGTTTAAATACCAGTCAAAATGCATGGGAAATCAAGGTACTTATTCATTAGCTACTTAATAGAATTTTAACTCTGAAAAAATGTTTCTCAAGCGCATGGCTCATCTGAAAAATAATGTGACTTTTTTTATCTATTTACGTGTTTGTTATATGTGTGCGTACACACATGGGCAGTGCAGAGTTTTGTGTGCATACACACATGGGCAGTGCACAGTTTTCTAGGCCTCCTACTATCGTGTGCTTTGGCTGTGTGACCGTGTCATGGAGATCCTCACCCTGGGGTATGTGCCAAGTATTGGAGCTAAAGTGAGGCGATAAAGACCATAGCTCAGACTTGCACGTAGGAGTTACTGCCTTCAACTGAGACTCTGTAAAGCCAGAAACCTCGCTAGGAGACTAACCTTCCCTAACAGCAGTGAAGCTCTCTGTCAGTGAGACATCTCCCATATAGGCTCAACAGTGGTGGATGACTCTAACAGGAGATTAAAGGATGTGTGACTAGCTGCCTGTAGTCAGAGAGAAGAGATGTTTTGGCTCTGCATTGCAACTCTGGGAGCTACAGCTCTCATTTTGGGGAAATGTGAGGGAGTCCTAAGTCTTGGTGCATAGAACTGTACTTTCAAATCCATGGAGACTGCAAGTGTGCATGCAATTATCTGTAATATCTATGCATTATAGATGAATGTACAGCTCCAGTCCATTTTGCATATATATGTACTTAGCTCTAGTAAATGCGAAGTTGCGAGAAGTATTACAGTAATATTAGCTAGAATCAGACTAGGGAAATAATCTAGTAGTCAGTACACTTTTTTTAAAAGCAGTATAAAAAAATAATCTAATATGCTCCCCTTCCTAATAACTTCAGTATATGACCTTCTCTTCTTGTTGCTACTTGCCTGCATGAAGTCCTAAAAAGAAAGTAATAGAATATCTGAAGGAACCTTTTTGTTTTCTATGTGCTCTCATAGTCTGTTAGCTCTAACACACTGAAAGAATGGAAATAATTGGACTTGGAAACCTATAATAATAGGCTTATAAGAAATGCATATATAAAATCATGTTTTCAATTAAAAAACTTCTGCAATTCTGAACAGATTTCTCTATCCACTCTTCTTGACCCTCACCTCAGCTTTTCTTTTGCCCCACCTACCTTTTCATCCCTGCTTTTATTAACTTCATACAATTTCCTTTCATATTCATTCTCTGTAGCTTCTCCCAGAATTCACGGGGATTGTTTTTCCAAGGATTACAGACTGAAAACTTTAAACTCTGAAGTGTTGTGATGTGACTGCTATCATTCTGTTCTATTTTTACTCCTGACAACTGTCCTGTTCGTCTAAATTGGAGAGAACATACATATATTATTTTGGGCTCTAACAGTGCCTTCTGCAGTTGAATGAGTGGATTTTTTGTGTAGTGTGCCATTAGACACTGAAATAATAGGTATGACTGGCAATACTAACGATAATAAAGACACAGACTTCCAGGAGAATGCAGGAAACTCTTGCTCTTCACCAAAATAAAAGTAATTGAAAGGATTTAAAATACTGTGCCTGGGCAAAGTGCTTTTCCACTGGCACTTGTCTTTATGCATGTGGAACTCCATGCTTCGCAATTAATTACATGGTCTAGTTTCCAGCTTTAGTGGTAAGAATATTTATCACCAGGAGCTAGGCAAAGAACTATAGCATTTCAAATCCAGAGTAGGAAAGTTTAGAACAGACACTGGAAAAATGTGTGGTAAATGGCCAAGGACTATTTAGGAAGGTACCATGACCTTCGTTAAGTTTCCTCTGCACATCCAAGGTGATTTTCTTGAACATTCTCTATTTCTATATAGACCTTCTCACCAAAGTAGTGTTGGGTTTATCAGCAAGGCAGGAAGAAACAACACTTGGAAGGGGCTGTGATAATATTATCTGGTGGTCACACTTTGGTTAGTTCAGGAAATTACAGATGTGACGTATGTCACTGAATGCTGTGTTTTGTTACTTTATTATTTCACATTATACATGAGAAAGGCTCCTGATTTCAACACTAATGAAAAATTTTAAGGACTTGAAGTGTTCTGTTTAATCCAAAAAGATTTTTAAATTTAACTTTTAACTTTTTTTTTTTTTTTTTTAATATTAGGTAAATTTCAAGACAAAATCACTGAAATTTACCAAGAGTCTTGGAAAAAAAATATTCCAGTTACATATGAGTGTCTTCTTTAGTTCAAAGTGCAAAATTTTGGTGAATTGTTTCAATACAACAGAAAAACGTGTTTTATGTGAAAGAAGGGGATGGGATACAAATAATGATTAAACTATGACACCTGTTATGCCTTACTTCCCACATTTATCTAGAACTAAAAAGACTTCTCAAGCTTTTCATAGGGAGGAGATGAGAAGGAAAAGAAACAGTATAAAAATTTCAGTATTAAAATAAGTTTTGTAAACAATGCTTAACTATTTTATTTACTGTAATAGACGGGAAACAGCCTGTTCACAGCAGGGACCTGACTCTTTTACACATAAACACAGCTTCTTCGACTACTTTGCTGTACTTCAGGAACAAATGAAATGATGGATACAGTTTCTATTAGGCAGAAACCCCAGGAAATTGGTGGTTACAGATTCTAGAAACTAGACTAGTGGAGTGTTAATGATTAGTTACTTTTTACTGTGTATTACTCTGATAAAAAACATTTTCTCCAGGATTAGTGGCTAAGGTAAGCATGTGCCTTTTTTCTTTTTAAAGTGTTATTGAAATTATAATGCCAAACTCCAGCAGAACTGCAAATTTAGTGGCTTTTTGCTGTTGTAATTATATGTTGTATTTCTCTAGGAAATTCTTGTAGATAATTGCTGCATTTGTACTTTTACAGGTGGGCTGAAAATGAAATATAGAGTACTATTGCTGAAGAAGGTATAACAAAAGATATGAGCAATAAATTACTGTGTTTGCTTCAAGCATGTAAAAGGCAATGCTTTTTCCAATCGCTTTGTTCATTCAGCAGTTTTCCTGTGGACAAAAACCATTTTTACACAGTCAAAAGAATAGTCATCGATCTGTTAGACAAAGACTGTGTGGTTATGCGCTATCATGACCCTTATATCCCATAGAATGGAAGTGTTCCTCTAATGTAGGAAATAATAGAAAAGGTTTTCTTATTTTCTTATTTATTTTTGCACAATGTATGTTGTAGTTTTTGAATCTCTGGTTCAGTGCCAGATTCCTGTTTGGGGAATGAGGAATGGCTTGCCATTTCTGCAACCCTAACTTGCTTCCTCAGCAAGTTCTCAAGCATCCACCAGCAGAATCATATTACTGGAGGTCACTGAAGATGCTGCTCCTGACAGTATGTATTATAACAGAGAGTCATCATTGTTGCAGCCGTAATTTTTATTAACATTGCTCACAACCTGTAAATGCCAAGAGTAATTCAGGCCCAAACCCTTTTCTCACTCTCCTCCCACAGCTATTTCTCTCCTTTTCCTGCCAGCTTGCTTATCTCCGGGGTTTCTTTGAAATACTGACCTGCTACATTAGAACAGCAAATGCAAGTAGATTTATTTAACTTTGAAAGCCTTGTTGGCAGAGTCTTTTCACTTTGTTGTGAAGTAACTTCTGCATTGGAAGAGCATCTTAATGTGATAGTATTCTGTTCATTCCTTTTTATCACAAGCACAGCTTGCTTTCCCATAAACTCCAGATCTTTATTTCATTAATTTTCAATGTGATAACTTACTCTACAGCGTAATGAACGTTATCTGAAGTGTTTAGTGTGCTTTTCTGCCTGGTGCTTGAAGTGTATTACTGAAAGCACTGAAAAAATAATGATGTTGTGTATGTTACTATTTTCTTCCAAGTTGCATGACAAAGTCTTGCATTGTAAAGTGTGTTTATACTGGTCAGGAATGGCAAGGGGAGGATTCTTACCTCAAAGGAGTATTCCTTGGGCATTTTGTTCATTGGTTGCAGCTAGTTTTGATGCCCTACTCCAGTCTGTCACCGTGTGAGACTCCCAGTTGTGAGTGGGCACATCTATGTGGGTGCACTGGCTGCACTTCCCCTCCAGTGCAGCTCTGTCCTCTGGGAAGCCGGGGCAGAAGGCAGCATGGCAGAGCGGAGCAGCGCTATGAAGTGCACTGATATTGAGGGCTTATATGGGTAAAAGGGGATGAACACAAGGCACTGTATGTGCTATGAAATTACTGCAGAATATTTGGGATCAGCTGGGAAGACATAGGTGCACTAATGCAGATGTGTGGCCCAAATAACGGACTGGTACCTCTCTAAACGCTTCAGTAGCTTCAGCCTGGTACTGTGAGAATGTGTGACTGAGCTGGCTGGTTTCTGGCAGATCAATGCATGGATAAGAACAAACATATATCTCTCAGCACCTGCCTATATAGAAATATCCAGAGATCAGTGGACTTTAAATCAATGCTAGACTAAATTTAAACCCCTCAGGTGAGACAGCGAAGCGTTCAGGATTAGTGGGCACTCAATGCCCCTCACCAATGACAAAGAACTAAATCCTAATTCAAATGGAAAGTGTAAATAGTTAATCCAAGCACAAAATGAAAGGTGCTGTCAGTTAAACCCCGAAGTACCTTTTATTGTTAATCTCCTATCTTTACATGGCAATAAATTAATTTCAGTATTTTCTTGTCGTGATAGCAAATTTGCGTTCAATAAGGCCAAGCACATGTCTACACTAGAAAACCGAAATAATTCTTGAGGTGAAAGCAGACTGCAGGATTAAATTCTAACAGCTAGTTGCTAACTGGAGGGTTCCACTATGAATGATTTTTATTTTAAAGTGAAGGGATTTTTCCTAACTAGCCCCTTTAATGCTGCGGCTACAGACACTTCACATCCTGTTTTTCAACACAAATGATTCCACCCTTCATAATGGCACAACTTCAATCTTCATCAGGTACATTAAGCTTCTGATGATGGGTTTTATAAATTACAAATTACAACATAATGTAACTTTTGACCGGAAGGGATTGTAGTAATTAAAGTCTGATCTTTTACAGCATTACAGCATTAAATTTCCTATGGCACAAAAATATTTATTGAGGGCATAAAAAGCAAGGATAAACACTCAGCCTTTTTGTCATTATTATTTTACTACTCTAGTCACTGAACTTGTCTGGTTCCATTTCTGTAAATACTACACTATATGACCTACCTTGACCAATACGTTTTACAAGCTGGAGTCATCCATTAAACTTGTGAAATGACTTTGCCAATACAGCTTGTACAAAAAGCCAATAAGTAAAAAATGGTTCTCCTATGGGCTGTCTTAGCATTTCTTGCTGTGATTAATATAAGCAATTGTCTCAGTTTGACTCTTCAAGGAACCAATAACTAAGTAGAAGTAATGATGCTAATTGAAGGCAAGGATATACTTGTATTTTATAACATTGCCTGGAGTTGACATGCAAAATAAGTGTCATATGTATCAGAATTACTGGTTCCTAAAAGACATAGGAAGGGGATGATGGAGATAGATAGAAATATTAATGTCGCTTACTGAAAGTGCCAAACGCAGTGTAAGTCGGCAGTGCACAATACAGCAATGACAAATTTTCTTTGCCAAATTGATAAATAACAGTAGCTTAGACATTTTAGGTTTCTAGTCCAGCAGCTATGCCTCTACATATGAAAAGCAGCTCAGACTAATAAAAAACAAGTCTATCATCTCCAGAATTACCTTAGCCATGACAACATTCACTAATTATACATAAAACCCCAGTACGAGTACCACAAACTCTATTGCCTAAAATTGTCCAAGAAATTGTCATGTTACTCTACATTTTGAGAAGTCTCCCAGTAGTTTTTCACAGCCTCAAAACTTTTTGAAAGGAGACCTTTCATTAGTATTCTGATGACGTGGTGTATGTGGGATGCTGCTTGACCAGCATCTTGCTTCATTTAGACCTGTTATTAGAGAGAGATTACTTTTTTTTAAAAGAATTGAGTATCATGGGAGAGAAAAGAAGTCTAATAATTAAAACTGTCTCCAAGAAAGAACCATCATGCCTATTCTCTGCTAAAAATGCTCTTCCTATTATTAAATACAAACTAGTCTGTCCTTCTAATCTAGAATTAATTTGTGCAATGTTTCTATTATTTATAATTTTCTGTGCCATCAGCTGCTCAGCAGATTAACAGTACTTCTTTTCTTTCTGAGAGTAATTATAATGGGTGAGCTTTTGTATTCATCAGACTTTTAATGAGGTTATTAATACTTACATCTCATTACATCTGTTGAATCATAATTTAATTTTTAATTACTACATGCTTTTGTGTGTTTTGTGTATCTGTATGTGTATGTGTACATGATGATTATGGGAATTTTTTATATCACAGAGGCTAAGAACAATTCATTTTAGACAAGAAAACAGTTATTGTGCCATTGTTTTAGGTAGAAGTAATACATTATAGACATTCTAATTTTTGGCTATTGATCAGAGTACTATTTAATTCCTATTCACTAAATTTAACGTTTTAGTACCCAATTCAAATCCTGTAGAAGTCAATGGAGAAACTCCCACTGATTTCAAAGGCTGTTATCAGGTCATTAACATGCTTTATTACTATGACTCCTTATTTCTTAAGAAAAAGAAAATGTCTTTTAATACCATTGCGAATGAAGGACAAAAAGGAACACTGGTCAATATAGTAGATGCATAGCTACTTCAAGTGAACTAGTCTCAGAAAATGAAGGATTTGTATTTGTTGAAGAGAAATGTGACATTTTTTTTACCCAAACCTAAAAGTCCATTCAGCAAAGCAGGGGTAAAGATAAAGAAGCCACCAGGAAACCTGGAGAATACTCTGGCTTTCTTCCAACAAAGCATTTGGACAAGTGCTTATCTTTAAGTACATGAATACTCCCCTTTGAGCACCGGACAGCTCCAGCGCACATGTCTAGCTGTTTGGTGTCTGGGTAGATGAAGGGGGTAGGAATTTAATAGTGGGTTCATGATTATAATCATGATTAGTCATGATTAGGGCCAATCTCTTGTCACAGGTGCAGCTTAGTTTATATAAATTCTAAATTTGCACTGCCTAAACTTGAAGACTTAATCTGACACTTCACTTCTTACAACTCTGTTGAGCCACAGAAGGACCAAAATTGTATGTTCTGAAATTGAAGAGGTTACTTGAGATGGGATTTATTTTCACTAACTTCAGCATTCTGGCATCTAGCCTTTGTTAGTCATGAGAAGTGCTTCTAGGAGAATTCGTATCACCTATCATTACTTTACTTTTGAATGGGATGAATTATTCTTTCAGATTTCCTAATTCTCTTCAGAAGTTACAAATAGGAGAGAACTAGCTTACTATGGAATCATCATTTTGAAGATATCTAAAATCAGTGGAGATAATGAAGCTGAACATAAATGTAAATATTTAGCAGGTATAACATAGGGTCAGCTGAACTTGTAGTGAACTAAAAATACATTAAACAATTAATTATCTCCCATTTATCCATATTTACATGCACATTAACCCCAAATGATTGTCCAATTAAGTGCCTTCATTTGCATTATATTTACAGAATTCCTCTCACTTCTTCCCAATAAACCCAAATATCAATAAATGCACAAATACCAAGTGAATCTATGTGCAAGCATGGTATTTATCTCATGTGTAAATTGACACCATTTTAAAAATGTGGACCTAGATAGAATCACAGAATGGTTTGGGTTGGAAGGGACCTTAAAGACCATCAAGTTCCAACCCCCCTGCCAGGGGCAGGGACACCCTCCACTAGACCAGGTTGCTCAAAGCCTCATCCAGCCTGGCCTTGAACACTTCCAGGGATGGGGCACCCACAGCTTCTCTGGGCAAACTGTTCCAGTGCCTCACCACCCTCTCTGTTTAATAAATCAAACTAATTAAAGTTGATGATTATAGGTTCGTGATAACTCAAATGGTCATGAATGAAAACAGCCTGAAGGCAGAAAATGCCTCCTGTTGAAATCAATGCCACGAGAAAGCATGAAGAAACAAAATAATAAACAAGTTAAATTTGAATAAAAATTGGCCAAACGTAAATGAATTGTAAATAATACTAAAATAAGTTCCTTGATAAATACTGGAATCATGCAATCATAATGGCTCAACTTAAATTATATACCTTAAACTACATCCCAGATGTCAAAAATCAAATTGTATATATTTGTAGTCATTTAATTACAACTTTATAAATTACTAAATTTTCCTTTTATAAACAGTTTCCTTATTTTTAAGGTAAGTTTTACACCTGTCTTTTAAGACTACAATCTCTTATTCCAGTTTTCACCATTGATGAAATTATCAACTGCCAGTCAGCTGTTCTGCCTGTGTCCCCTCCCAACCTCTTACCCACCCCCACCCTACTCACTGGGAGAACAAAGTGAGAAACAGAGAAGGCCTTGATACTGTGCAAGTGCTGTTCGGTCATAGATAAAGTAGTGCTGTGCTATCAACACAGCAGTCACACAGGCAAAACACAGCACCGTATGGGCTGCTATGAAGAAACTTAACTCTTGCCCAGCCAGATCCAGTATACTGTGTACCTTTAAAATAGAGTTGCTTTTGACAGCTACATGTCCCATGTTTGCTCTGTTCTCTTGGTAGGTGTTATAAAAAAGAATTAAGTATAATTACAAGGTAAGATTATCTAATCTCCTTGGGAACTCTTCTGAAATTGTAATGTAGTAGGTTGGCTATCTGAGAAGACAAATAAGATTTAGAACAGTACAGAAATGAGAAATTAAGTAAAGGGAAAGATCTATGAACAGGAAATATAAAAAATAACAGTGATGTTTATATTTTAATTAGAGCAATTATGACCAGAAAAGAAATATTTTTATTAGTGCACTGTTTTGTAATTCTCTGTAAGTAATATCAGCTCAAGTTCGACTCTCTCAGACAATTTTGGCTAAAGGAAAATGTTACCTTAAAGTGAATGGAAAGCAAATTCAGAAATGATTAATCTGATAGTACTGTAGCTAGTGTTTGGATCAAATAGCTGTCAGATCAGCTTTTAAACCATAATGTGCATTAAGTGATTGCTGTGGTTTTTAAATTATAATTTTATGTAAAATGAAAAGAAATTAACAAGCAGAGTAAAAGTCACAACCAAGTTAATAAGCAGAAGGCAGTGAGGTTCCAACCCTCAACCCTTGGATGCAAGTGTCTAATGTTAATTAAAGCTTCCTGATCCACAGTTACATACGTATTGGTATTATCTGGGAACTCCAAAAGTCTCCAAGATTTTACTAGGAGTAATGATTCTACAATTTGGTAATTTCTCTAAACAATATCTGCCTTTACCAGCTGCATGACAAAACTAAACTTGCCAATTAGAATTCTGCAACTGTCTTGACAGAGCCTAGTTTGTGTAAGTGAATGTCCAGGTGGGTGATATGTTTCTACGAAAGAGTTGGTGGCTTCATGAGTATTTTAGTATGGAGGCGAAATACAAATTGACAGGAATAATGAGGATACTGGAGTCCTTCACCTTGTTAGCTGGGGAAGAAAGGTGATTCTGCAAATCTCACTTATGCATAGTCTCATTCATTCTTACCAAACTGCCCTGTTAGAGACCTTCTCCATATGTTTGTCTGGCACATGAATATAAAGTTCAGTGAGTGTGAGCTATGTAATTTTGCAATTAACTGTCAGGAATGCATTCTTTTACCTGCAAGAAAATACAGATTTATCTATCTTCATATGGGAAAATAATATACAGTCTATCAGTCAACATAACAAGCTAGACCCCACATTCTGACAGTACTGTCACATACCAAGTCTTTTGGGCTTCACTTCTAGCACTGCTCACTGGCAGGAGCTCCAGCTGTGCTCATCTCCAACTGCTGCCATTCCCCTGCTGCTCCACTGCTCTCACACTTTGCTTTTCAGCACAGAACGTGCCTCTTGCGCGTGACATGCTGAGGCAGACAGTGCGTGAGGAACCTTGTTGAGTCTGTCTACACGGTGTTTTGCAGACACCTGATCGTGAGCCTTATTTTTCACTCGAACCTGAGTAAATGGTATTACTCTTTCTAAGCCTGAACTACTGAACTAATACATAGAAACAAAAAGTGCATTACCTCAGTGTTACATTACACAAAGTTATCTCACATTTGTCTAAACTGTGCAGGTGATTTAAGGCTTTGAGAATTGTGATCTCACATTGTTGCTAGGAGATCCAGTTAATTGCAAGTATTTTTCCCCAAATATGAGTTGTTCGTTGTTTGGCCTTGTAGCAGCCCCATGCAAAAGTTTGAATCCCATTCTTAAAGATAAATTTCCCCAGTACAGATTACATGATGATAGAAAGATTGCCTTATAGCAACCTTTTTGAAGAGAAGTCAATTTATAAAATTAGATTTTTTGTGTTGTTATTAAAATACTGATTTTTAGCTTTCAGTTTTACTCAGCAGACAGAAAAAAACATATGAAAGAAAAATTACAAGAAATGTATTCCAGCCAGAATAGCTTCTTTTCCCATGTTTCTACTTTTTAATTAGTTTACAGATAAACCAGGTGCAGAAAATTGTGTGACTGCTATTTAGAGTGACATATTTACAAAGAATTTTAGTGCTTGTCCAGCTGGTGGTTTTGTCTGTGTCTGTGTGTAAAGATCTCCTGTCTTTTCTGGGTTATATTCTATGGTATTTATGAACACATAACTTGATTTCCCAGATGAAGAAAATGCAACATAAAATCCACATAAGTGGATCATAAACTCCATGAAGCAACAGTGGAGCATAGTTGTTTTTTCCCCAAATGGAAGGTAATTAAAAGGACCTTGTTTCATAGCATCTCTCTTGTTCTTATTATGCTGCAAAGTTGAACAAGTATTATCTCCACATTGGCTGGATTCTGATTTCTTCTATTTTGTAAATTTGCCCCAAAAGGCTAGATTTGGAATTATCTTCTGAGCTGCCTTAGATTATCTGCCTTTCTTCATCAGCTAAACCAGCAGTATCTTTAACTCCCAGAGACAAGAATGTTTATAGAGAGAAGGATCATTTTTTCTCTGAGATGTTTTTGCAGAGGTTTAACACAGATTATGAAGAAAAGGATGCAATAATTAGCAGAGGGTACGAGAAATCTCTTAATTCCAGTCCATTCTCCTGATGATTTTCTAGTTTAGGGTCTAGGGTTGCCTATTTATGGAAGAGTTTCTCCCAGCAGGTTTTAAAGTTTTGGCAGTTCCGTACGAGAGAAAGGTGAGTTCATCTCACCAGTCATAACCATTGAAAGATAAGGTCGGTGGTTTTCAGACACCATTTTCCAGGATTATTTCCCAGGTCGAATAGGGTGGCAGGCAGCTTTAGAGCTGTCTCCATCCCACCAGCCTTTATGTACGATGAATCTCCTGCCATGAACTGTAGAGGGCACCTCACACCACTACCTTGGAGTAGACATAGATGCATGTCTTTTACACAGCTAAATGTGGAAAGGCTGATGCTCATCTAAGCTTCTCCCAATATTTCGGAATATCTAATTTTATAGTGCGTTGGAACTCAGTGAATTTAGTAATCTGCCCTGTAAGTGTATCCTTATGCAGCATCTCTGCAGAAGAGGCCTGGTTTTGACTTCCTATTTTCAGTCAGCCCTGAGGCTGGCAAGAGATCAATATCAGTGTTAACTGAAGTTCCTTGTGTATAGTCAGAACCAATGAGCTCTGGTGCATTCTCTAGAAAAGAGCATGATAAATATAACCACAATGGGTGTATGATACTCCTAGGTCAGTATCTTTCGGTGTGTATTGGATAAGGGAAGTTTCAGGAATACTACTTAAAGATAGGCATGATCAGTATCCTGCCACCGAAAGTCCTCAGAAAGGACTAAGCAAACAATACAGATACGCTAATGTTCAGATCTGCTGAACGTTAGTCTTGCATGAGTTAGGTAATCTGAATTTTTTGTACTATTATATCTGAGGTTTTCATATCATCTAATAATCATTCTTTGAGACTCAAACCTATGAAAGGGAAAGATGTGACAAACTGTTATTTCTGTTTTCTCAGTGGGAAACTGTTTTAGGAAACAGTAATTTTTGGAATTAACATGAAGGTTGAACATTTGCCTTTTAATTCCTTCTTCTTTATTTAATCCAGTAGGACACCATCGCTGAAGCTGGGAGGCAGTGAAGGGAAGATGACAGAGAAAAACAGGATATTTCTGAACATAAGGCCTGCACATTTCTATCATGTGTATTTTTTGAAGTCAAAGGACAGCCTTTAGGCATCCTACTATGAAGTTTTATTTCTGAGGATAAGTTCCAAGGGAAAAACGTAGAAAAATACTGAATAAGTTACCTTCCAGCAAGATTTTTGAGCAAAGTGACTGGCTTACTTGACTGTCTCTCAAGATCCTGATAATTAATTAATATTTGACTGGCTCTTTGAAGGAATAAAGTATGGAGTCCTTCCATAGTTAATGCTGCAACTAAGTTTCCTTTTAAAGTATATTACGGGTTTCGGTGTCCCTTTCTAATTATGTGTCATAAATGCCAGATGTTCTGGATGCGCAAAGTGGCACTGATGTGGGGATAGAATTAATGTTGTTTCAGTGACTTTAATTGTGCACTTCTAAAGTGACAGCAATGCTGGGGATTTTGTAACTGCCTTAAATTAGAAATGTTTGGCACTGGAATACTGTAATATAAAAGTTACCATTAAGGGTATTTTCAATAAAATTGTTGATGTCATGCTGTACTTAACCATGTGTCTGGGTTTGGTTATGATTCAGAGCACTAGAAGTGCAGCAATCAATATCCTTGTGTTTTATCACAGTCACGGTTTAACCCTAGTTGGTAACCAAGCACAACACAGCTGCTTTCTCAGCCTCCCACCCCTGGTGGGTTGGGGGAGAGAATTGGAAGGGCAAAAGTAAGAAAGCTCCTGGGTTGAGTCAAGAACAGTTAAAAGATTGAAATATGATGATGATGATGATAATGATGTAATGAAAGGGAAAACAACAAAAGAGAGAGTGAGAAACAAAACCCAGGAAAATCTAGTGATGCAACTGCTCACCACCTGCCATCTGACACCCAGCCAGTCCTCAAGCAGCAATCACTGCCCCCCACCAACTCCCCCTGGTTTATATACTGCACATGATGTCATATGGTATGAAATGTTGCTTTGGCCAGTTTGGGTCAGCTGTCCCGGCTTTGCCCTTTCCCAGCTTCTTGTGGACCTCCTCACTGGCAGAGCATGGGAAGCTGAAAAGTCCTTGTCTTCGTGTAAGCACTGCTTAGAAACACCAAAATCTCAGTGTTATCATATTGTTCTCATGCTAAAAACAAAATACAGGACTCTATCTCCTGCTAGGAGGAAAATTAACTCTACCCCAGCTGAGACCAGAACAACCAATCACAGGCACTTAACTGCAGATCAAGCTTTTATTTGTAAGCAATTTTGTTTGTTTTCAACTCTTGGTCTTACTTTTCTGCTTCATCATTAGGGCTAGACAGCCTGGAAAGATTTCTTTGTGGTGATGCTCTTCATTTTTGCCATTTTCTTGCAGGAAATGAGGTGAGCCCCTCTGGGTAGTGGAGACATCAGTGCCTTAAATAGAAAATCTGCTAAAGAGACTTATGCTACGGGACCTTTTCTCCTCATTTCAGTTTGTAGTAATGATGCTGTTGTGTCACCCACCACATGTTGTACCATACCTTTGTTTCTATTTCTGTGTTTTCTCATCTCACTTCTTCCAGCCTGTTGAAATGCCTGTAGTAGTTTGTATTAAAGGTCAGCTTCCTTGATGGTAATGATCACCCTTTTCCCCATGCATGCATACAGGGCTTAGCATAAAGGAATCTTAAAAATAAATAAGTGCACACAGATGTTACTGCAATACAAGTAATAACATCACTTTAGGTTTTCTACTAAGCTTCATTCTCAGTAAGATATCTGAGTTTGCAGGAGAAAGGTTTTTATTGCTCCTTTTACTTCTGATGTCCTTAGGAGAGCAATAATTGCTTTCAGTTGCAACAGTTGGGGACAATGTACAATTTTTTTTCTGGACTGCTGATAAGATAAAGAATTTTCAGTAATTATGTTTACGCGGTAGTGGATGAAGCATAGCCACACTCAGACTAAGACATGTACATCTGATTTAGACCAAAGGTACGGATCTCCTCATCACAGCACATGAAAAGTGGAAAAATGTCTGTGTAAGAATTACAAAACATTACTGTTGATTAGCTGGCAAATTTCGTAGTATAACATGTTTTCCCTTTGATAGTATATGACCTTTAGAAAAAAGAAATAGGTAATAATAGCTTTGATAGAGACATAACAATTGAAAAGTTGTTGCTTGTGGTTTTTTAAAGAATGGGTTTCGTTAACTCCTGATAATGCAAGGGTATTCACAGAGCTTAATTTCCAGCTAATATTTATTTGGTAGTCAGTAATGCAGCAATAACATGAATTTGCTTTTCAAGTTAAAGGACATAATAAATGCTCGGATTCTCCACCAAAGCTGTAAGGCATCTTTATTTTATGAGAAGAAAGCTGAAAGAAATCAGATAGATAGGATTATACAAAGGATAGTAATTAGCACTTGCTAAAACTGTCCTGTAAAACTATTAAAGATTCCCAGGAAAATACTGGCTATTTGTTTTAAGTGGGAGAAAGCAATTACAGCTCCTTCATGGGGGCAGTTTCAGGGCTGAAGCTTATGTATTTCTTTATTGTAGTCCAAGTAAAACAAGCTGAAATTGGTGAAAATATAGTTTGACATTCCAGTGTGCTGTAACAAACGATGATCTGCAGGTTCAGACCTGCCGTCGCTCCTCTCATGGGACAGGTACTGAAGCAGGGGATGGCAGCAGAGCATCTGACAGCACTCTGAGAGCAGATATACCTCTGCACTGCTGGGTTATCTCCCGTGGTACAGTTCTGAAGCTTAAAGCTTCTTGGAAGGTCATTTATAGTACATTCATGTTCAGAAGGGTTTTTCTGGTTATGTTGTGGATAACTTTAGAAATAACTTGCAGGACTGAAATATCCATTCCCATACACATGTCCAGCATTGATTCTACTAAGTTTGAGAGTGTCAGAAAGAAAAATGTCAAGGCTATATATTAGTACTGTTCTGCAGTGGGAAAAGAGTAATTAACTGCACTGTGTGCAGAGGACTGTCCTCTATCCCTGTTTCTCCACACTAAATTCTCCTTCTTCCCTAAGATTATTTATTTGGAAAGCTCAGTTTAGCTATAACATTTGGGGGTTTTTTTTGGTTTTTTTTTTTTTTTTGTTTGGGGTTTTTTTTTTTCCCCTTTAAAGAGGTGATTTTTGTAGACATCAGATTACTAACTAGTTCTTAATAGGACACTGAAAATTTTCAGTTCCTGCCCTGATTCTAATCACTATAATTGCTCTTAATAGCATACAGCAAATCTAGTAGCTGCTTTTATTTCTGCTTCCCTCACATGAAGTAAGTTATGGGTTGTCTGGAAAATCATATGGCCAGTGGCCAGGTATGACTATATTAAATAGGTACAGGAGGGGGAAGTGCACCAAGAAAACATTTCTACCACAGTGACAGATTTGATGAGATGGTATCTGAATGATGAAAAATTACTGTAAAAAATAGCACCACTTAAAAGCCTCAAATTGATTTAAAATCAAAACCACTTTGATTTACATCTTGGGTAAACATAAGGCTTGAGGAGATTTCAAATAAGATTGTCCAATATTGAATGTTTAAATTTTAAATTAAACATCTCAAGTACAAAAACGTTTCACAGAAAATACAGAAATGTAGTTGTCAGAGAAGGAAAATCAGTATGTCAAGGAGGTGAGAAATGAAGATTGTCACAGAATGTAAATTTGACAACAGTTGTCCTGACCTGGCTTGTTAATGACAGCCAGAAAACACTGTATGCATGTAGCTGACAGAAATAAGAGGAAAGGATGTCGATGACAAACTCAGTATGAGAGGTACCCTGAACCTAACATGAATCAGAGTGGCCTTATTGCAAAGCTGATTCTCTTTGGCTGCACAAGACCTTTAACTTCTATATGTTCTATATTTTGTCCAATGTTTTTCCACTTTAAATCCACTTCCTATGTAACATATATACTCAGGGACACACTCTGTTTTAAGATGAGTTTTTTCTTTTGTTGAAGAAGAACTTTTCTGTAAACCTCTTGGAATACTTCTGGAAGTTGGTAAAAGCATGCCTACATGTAGTTTTACCAGAATTATCTCTGTGGTTTAAATATTCTGCTGTGAAATCTCCTGATTAAAAATATCTTGTGAAGGGAGAAAAGGATTTGAATATAAATGGAAAGCAGAATAAACATGCATACAGCTATATATTTTCTCCTATCTCTTGAGAAAATGATGGGTTAAACTTGGTGGAGGAGCAATACTTTCAGTGGGGTTGTTTACAAATTTCATATAGTTAACTACCAGATAACTGAAATAAAAGCTCTGGAGAGTAAAATGCAAATAATAAGATGAACAGAAGGATAAAGATTACTTCTTCACTGTAAGGGTATTTTTTAGCATGGAGTATTTCCAAAGTCTCCAAAGTTCAAAGAAAATTGTTGAGCATTCCATATTTGAGCTATCACATGGGAAAGATTTTTATTTTTTAAACACAGGATTGAGGACTGCAAAATATGAAGAACTGCATGGTATGGTATGGCATGATAGACAGGAGAGAAATTTAGACTAGAGCGTGGCATGAGAGAATTAGATTTGCAATTCATGAAGGTGCAAAGACTGTTTACAGTCTTATTGTCTCTAAAAATGTATCCCTGGTTTTCTAAGAAGCCTTCTCCACCTGAGGAACTGCATTAGTGTTTTGAAGTTCAATATTAAAGAACCATTATAAAGCTGAAATGTTGAGTGTTACGAAAAGTATGAATCTATACAAATTTTTGGAGCTAGAGAAAGTAAAAAAACAAACAGGCAACTTTTTCACAGTTTTGTTGCTGTTCTAAAACTGAAAGTAAATGTAAGTGACAGCCTATGAATACTGTGTGTAATGTAGGCTTGACCTTGCCTGTATACACTGTACCAGACCACATTTGTGTACTGCAGTCTTTTTTTCAGCCTGTTTCATCTTAAAGGACATTACAATAGTGTAGGTAAGACTGCTGATCTGAGAATAGTGCCTGTAAATGTTTATGGTATTTTGATTCCAATTACTTTATTTCCACAGTCAAACTTGTCACTGGTGTTCCATAGAGCAGCAAAGTAAATAAATAAAATTAAGGAAATTTATCATCTTTTTTTTTAATTATTTTTTTCTTTCTTTTGACTAAGGGTGTTAAAATAAAAATGGTCTTTAGTAGCTTCATAAGAGGCAAAACTGGGTATTTAATATTTTTTGCAGTTTCTGTCAATGGTAGTGGAACTTATTTTGGTTTATTTTAATTAACAGTAATTAGGAGTTAATCCAAACCAGTCTCTTCAGCTCCCAGTTGCAACTGCTGGAGAAAGATAAGCGCTATCAGATGACAGTTCATGTTACCAAAACAGTTGCTGGAAAATAGTTGCACCCATTCTGCTAGTGTACTTATTTCTCTGTATTGGTAAAGATAACTGGTTTGAGCAAGATACCCAACTCTTACATGACAAGCTGAGTGAGGTGTGTCATGTAATATGCTGTGCATGAGAGTCACTTAGGTTATATTCAGACTGCATATGAGAGATGACTGACACAGCTTTTATGACAACAAAGCATATAAATAGAGATGTGGGCTTCCACATCCAGATTCCCCATAGCTGAGTAGTTGTGATGCCTAACTTTGGACCTTCAAATAGGCAGTTTGCAATTAATTTTTTTGGCTAGGTTACACACTGTAGATATCAAGTGCTCTAAATTCCTTATAATTTCCTTAAGCATAGAATCTATGACAAATTCATAAATAGGGAGTCAGAAAGCTACCTTTACTATGGTTAGAGAGACATACTAGTACCTTAGGGTCTGATGACTTGTCATTTGTTCAGGAGCTTCTTTGTCAGTACACAATACAGCATGCAAAATGAAAAAGGCATTTGGAAGAAAACAAAAAGGAGTGTGATAGGATTGCTTTACAATAAAATATTAACAAGATTTCTAATTTTGGCACATTGCTGAGTCAGTGTGACACAGGTCTAGTCATCTTAATTCCTTGTAGCCATAAAGCCAAACTGAAACCAAATGCAAATGTTCATATTTTATATTTATCTAAGAACTTCCCTATTCTATACCTACAGAAATATATAATTTACAGCAGGGTTGCAGAAAAGCTGTCAGTATTACATGGGTTGCTTTAAATCAACTGATATTTCTGTTGGCTTCAGGAGGGGAGGGTCTTGGCTCTTTGCTTTTCTTCCAGAAAACAAACATGATTAGTCCATTACTGTCTCTGAGTTCTCTGTTTCCTAGCACTGGCTTCACACCTCATGTATGCCTTCATCCTACTTCAGTAGTATATTGCCATGCTTGCATTACTGTCGGGAACCAGAGAGAATTGCTTAGAACCATAGTTAGAGGAGTTGACAAAAGATGAGGGTTTTTTGCTTTAGAAGCTTATTTAAGAGCAGTAACCCTGTAATGTTAGCCCAGGCTTTCAAAGGAATTGTTTTTACTCATGCCCAATCCTCATTCTGCTGAACGTATACAGGTTGGTAACTCCAAAACCACTCTCTCTGTAGCCAAAATTTTGCTTTTCAAGCCCACGCATTTCACATGCTTCTTAATGATTCAGTTCTTTCTGTGTTGTCTGTGTTGGTAATGGACCTGCCATATGATTCAGCACGTTAGGTCATGGCTGCCAAATCACCGCACATGTGCTTGTTGGCTTGTTCTATTCACGTGCTCTGCCCTATCCTCTTCTCCCAGCTGTGCTTTCTTCCAGACTTCTGAGTCCTTCCTGCATTGTGTCCCACTGTGAGGAACTCTGCTGGTGACTGTTGGGTTACACAGTTGTGAGCAATTAACATTCTCGTATGAAGGAAAGTGGCCTCTGTCCAACTCCTGGGCTATGAGCAGTGCAAGCGTCACAACCTAATTCACAATGTGAACACAATATGGCAATTGAAAGAAAATGCAGCTGTCAGTAACAAATGTATCTGATTTTTGAAAACTGTATTTTTAAATGAATAGATGTCAAAATGTATGTGTGAGGCCCTGTGTTCTTTTTGATTCCTTTGAAATGAATGTAATGGTTTATTTAATTTATTATGTTGGATTTTTAAGAAAGGCTTGACCTTGCAAGTTGCCTATAGCTGCAAATTCGTGGCCTCATGTGGAGACATGTTAACATCAGCATGTCTCTGCCTGGCAGAAGTCTACCCACTTGATTTAGTGCAGAAGGGCTCAGCATCATAAAATCTTCAAGCCAAGATTGGTGGTTTTTACTTTCTTTAATAAAGAACCAAGCATATAAATTGTCCTGAATAAATAATAATGTCAGTAACTGCAAAGGATTTTCGTGAACAAATCCTGCCTTTCCATTTTTAAAAATGTCACATCTGGCACAATGTTATAGGTAGTAAAGGTTTGATTGAATATGCTAATCTCGGCGAACTATGTTTGGGGGGAATAGATTTTCTTTATATATTGTTCTCCACTTTGCCTAGCGTTGTCTCCCTCTTTCTCTTAAACAAGCATTCTCTTTTCCCTCCTTATCTCTTTAATATCACACAGATTGCTAAAATAAATCTCACATGTTCCTCTATTACATCTCGTTTACATCGGTTCTTGACAGATTTCTCACTGTTTTTCAGAACTGGCAGTGTAATGAAAATGATATGAGTCATGAGAAACTGGAACAGAAGATAAAGACAAAATTATAAAGAAAACAAAAATAAGAAAAAGCAGGGAGGGAAGGTGGGGGATTCAGTTAGAGATATTAAAAGATATATAAAAGTGCAAAATTAATCCAAACAAAATGCAATAGAGTAGATGAACTAAAACCATCAAAGAGTAATTCCTTGTTGTTCATCTGTACACAGAGCTGAAAGCTAAATAAATCCTCAGCAGGCAGAGATGAATGTCTATTCATTGGTGGCAGGTATCTGCAGCTCTGTTCACAAAAGACATGACTGTACACTTGCTAGTATTTGCCTGTGCTGGCACAGAGCAAGCAGCAGGAATACCAGCAAAACAGCTTGTGCACATGTGGGATTAATTTAAGCAGTTCACAGAACAGTGAAAATCAATGCAGCTTTTCAGATATCCAAAAGATATTTCATCATCTTTTCCTCATACAGAATTTTTTTAAGTATCCTAAAATTTAAAAAGAAGGAACCAAAGAGGATGAATACTGTGAAGAGAACATAAAACTGTATCTTGCCCAGAATGACCACTTTTTTTTTTCAGCTGACAAAAATATTTTATATTTGTGTCTTGGGAGCTGCTCTGGTTTGTGGAAACTTTCTTAAAATCACTGCTGGCATACTTTAGAGCCAAAAATATCTCTCATACTCCTATTCTTATGGTATCTTGCAAGTACCATGCCAATGGTCCCAGTAGAATTGCAGTTGTGTCTAGTCTCAAACTTATGTAAGATTAGCCATACCAGCTCAAACCAAGAGCCTATGCAGCCTAGCATCCTGCCTCTGATGGGGACTGGTAGCAATATGTTGCAAAGAATGTAAGAACAGAATAAACATAGAGCACATAAAAAGCTTATGTGGGGACTTTACTGAATACCAGACACGTGGAGGTCAAGAATACTACAGGCATCTATCAGTTTTGTGTTTTAAATAAGTTCTGCTGCATTGCTCCTAAATATCACACTAAGAACTGTGATTAACATATAGCAAGGAAACTGTTTTGATATTCCTCGGGTCCATTTTATTTCTATTTATTCACAGGCCATTACACTTTTCTTCAAAATGATAATTTCAATATTTAATATATTTTTCTTTTTGCTGAGAGATCTTATCATTTTCACAAAAATAAGCCCCAAGCCATTCTTCTCTGGGGACCATTGATAATATAAAGAGGAAATTGCCTCTTTAACCTCATCCTGTGAAATCTGATGCAACAGAGTAGTGGAATTCTTAACTAGAACTCCAGGGAGCTGGATGTTATCCAAACAAGTCTTAATTTGGGCAACATCAATATTTGTTCTATTAAAAGCTTTCTGCAGATAATGTAAAATAACAATATAGCTAGGTTTGGGGGTGTTATTGTATTTTAATTATTGTGACATTATTATATCTTAATAGCTAACTTACTTTCCATGAAGTTTAAAAAATAATGACAAAATTTGGAGATGTAGGCAGATCTGGTCTTTTAAGTATGTGCTTCAAAGATTATCTACTGGAGTGAAGCATCTTTATTAATGGCTGCATCACTTGTCTACCTCTTTTGCAAATCAGATAAATCCTACTGAGAGTGCCAAATGTGGATGTTAAATTGCATTCTCTCTTCTCCATATGTGCCCAGCCCTGATGTTGCTGGCATGGTGTCCTTGATCAGTAGGAATGACTATCTTCAGAGAAGCCATGCTGCTGAAAGTGTGAAAAATATATAGTGTCATTTTGCTAGTATTATTCCCAGAATAATATCGCTGCTGACACTGACTATGGAAATCACTCCTAACAGGAGAAGTTTACACTGTTGTTGTCATATTTGCAGCTGTTTAATAAATAAATAAAATTAAAACATGCATAAGCTATAAAACCAGACTGGTTTCCTTTTTGTAGTGTCATGATATGGAAGAAAGAAAGTAGATATTCCATTTTGTTCTGAAGTTACTGGTGTTACTAGAACTACTGTTCTAGTAATATTTCATCAGTAGGACACGAAGGAGTTCAGGCAATGCAAATGATAGCACAGTCTTCCATTTTATTTTTAGCCTTAAAATATTGTAGTAATAAAACCTGTCATAATTGATTCCAACACTGAACCATAGATAACAGAGACAAAAATCCCTTTAGAAGAATGAGATCTTCTGGTTTTCCCTTGAGACCTATTGCAGGGATTGCATTTGTGAGGCTAGTTTTGGTTTTTTTTTTTTTTTTTGAGAGACAGGTTTCCCTGATGTGTTATTATTTTTATATTTCTAACTAACATGTCCCAGAGTAACGAATTTTGTCCCAAGGAAACAAACTGAACTTGGACCAAAATTGTATCAGTATTTCATCCAGAACTGGAACTGTCCCTGAAATTTTTGCTTCCCTCTTACTGGAACAAAACAGGAACATTTTCAGTCACAGACAATGTCCTAGTTTAACTTCTTGTCCAGTGTTTTTCTCTCAGTTAGTACTCAAGCTGAGGTAAATGAACAAACTTCATATGAGAGAAATTAGTGTTAAGGCTATTGCCAAGGCTGTAAACCAAGTTACTAGGAAGTCACGTGTTGTGGGTTCATAACCCATCAGCAATGGCAGAGTAATTGTACTTTCTAACAGCAGAGAAACACTGAGGTAGTGATAGCAATGATACCCAACAGGTAAGCTGCCTCACACTTCACCATAGTGCTGGATCATGGGCTAACAGCTAGATCGTGGGGTGGCATCCTCAGGGGCCCTGGCCACTCCTGTAGAACAGCTGCCATAGCACTTATTCACAGCATAGCTCACCTGAAGGCTAGGTCATTCAGTTGTATCATTCTCTCAAGTATCATCCCCTCAGCTTCTTGTTAGTAATGTGGGAAATCTGGGGAAATACTAGTCTGGAGGGATAATCATCAATTCATAGGCATTTTGCCATCTAAAACTTTTAACTCATAAAAATATTTTTTTTTCTCCTATGATAAATTTAATATCTAATGTATTGTCATTGATTGCTGGATTCTGTGTTATGGAAAAAAATCCAGCCCTTCAAACCCTAATGCAATAAACTGATAGGACATTTCTTAGGAAGGGAGACCGTTATCTTTAAAGATAGAATTTTAATGCTTATTTTGCTAAGTGAACTAAAATAATTATATCTCCTTACTACTACCCTAAATGAAGGATAAAGAAAGCTGGCTTCTTAGCAAAGTTCTGTGTGAGACAAGGGTATGCTGAT
The DNA here is from genome assembly GCA_027574665.1 of Rhynochetos jubatus. NCBI lineage: Eukaryota > Metazoa > Chordata > Aves > Eurypygiformes > Rhynochetidae > Rhynochetos > Rhynochetos jubatus. Next base: position 25,440,384 of record CM050652.1, on the reverse strand, counting down.
GAAATTCATGGTTGGGTGGAAAGGAGAATGTTAACCATCATAGGAGCTTTTTGGTTTTAGCAGCTCTACAGATGGTTTTGGTAACTACTTTCTTGTGACATATAGTAAAATCAGAAACATCAATCATTTGACAGAATGACTCCCTCTACTTTCATTTTCCTATCTTATTCCATCACATTTTGTAAATACATCAGCAAATCAAAACAGATTTGTGGTTCGCACTGCCATTTGGGGAGGGACTGCAGAAATACAAGTTTTCTTATGCTCTTCTAGTTTATACTGCCTGCACTGAAGAATGGTTTCAAAGAAACTTAGGTCCAGAGTAATTCCTGAGCATTACAGTCTACCATGAGTATGTGTAAATTAACCTGAATGAAGAAATTGTTTCGTCAGTCCTTGCTCCACCAAAGATAAAATTCCTGGAAATAAGTAAGGGAAGTAGACGACTTTCAAGCAGCTCTTCATGTCAGTGAACTGGAAGATAAATTTGAAGGTGGTTTTATTTTCCATAATAGCATTTCCACAATAGCGCTCGGTCATCCTGGGATGCAGCGGTGGCAGCAGCTCCTTCCGCGGCTCGGTGCTCAGCCGCGGTGAGCGGAGGGATTCCCGGGACTCCGCGAGCAGAGAAGGAGCCGGGCAACCGAGGGCGATTTAAACCCCGATGTGGGTAGGGCGCCACCCCCTCCGGGCTCGGGAGCCACCTCACCCAGTGGTCATCGCCCCCCCCAGGAGAGAAGAGGGCACAGCGATGGTTCCACCCGGCCAAAAGCCGTCACCAGAAAGACCGCGGGGACCCAGCCCCCCACGCAGCCGCCCAGGGCTCCGCTGCAGGGACCGCCCGAGCCTGGCCCTGGGACCGGGGCAGCAGCGACAGCCCCTGTGTGCGGGGTGGGCAAGTAGGTGACCTGCTCAGCCTGGTGGCAGCGCTGAAAGGGGAGGCGAAGGGTTAAGGAGTATCAGGGAATGGGAGAGGGAGATGGACTGGTGGAGCCGCACCCTGCCATCCCTGCGGGAAAGGCAGCAGGTGGAGGCTCCACACAAAGCACAGGATCCCCTGCCCTCGCCATCGGGCAGGAGGAGGAAGAGACCTGAGAGGCGGGGGGAATGGAAACAGGTCCCTGCTCGGGGTGGCAGGTGAATCCACTCCCAGCCTTCCTCCCCTTCCCAGTTGCCCCTACACAACAGGTACAGGGCTCTGGAACTTGAGAGCCAGGCTGGTGAGGATACGGTAGAAGGTTCACCCAGGGAGGGTTGGTCAGCCCTGCACATTAAGATTTCCTCTGTTAAGAAGAGGAAGGAGGGTGATGGTTGTAGGGGATTCAAGCTGTCAGGCAGAAAAGGACCTAGGGGTGTTGGTTGATGGCTGGCTGAATATGAGCCAGCAGTGTGCCCAGGTGGCCAAGAAGGCCACTGGCATCCTGGCCCGCATCAGGAACAGTGTGGCCTGCAGGAGTAGGGAAGTGATTATGCCCTTGTACTTGGCACTGGTGAGGCTGCACCTCAAGTACTGTGTTCAGTTTTGGCCCCCTCACTATAAGGACTGGAGATGCTGGAGCATGTCCAGAGAAGGGCAATGGAGCTGGGAAGCGTCTGGAGAACAAGTCTTATGAGGAGCAGGTGAAGCAGCTGGGGTTGTTTAGCCTGGAGAAGAGGTGGCTGAGGAGAGACCTGATGGCTCTGTACAGCTACCTGAAAGGAGGTTGTTGGGAGGTGGATGCTGGTCTGTTCTACTGGGTAACTGGTAATAGGACAAGAGGAAATGGCCTCAAGTTGCGTCAGGGGAGGTTTAGGTTAGATATCAGGAAAAACTTCACTGAAAGAGTGGTCAGGCACTGGAACAGGCTGCCCAGGGAAGTGGTGGAGTCACCATCCCTGGAGTTGTTCAAGGGACGTGTAGATGTGGCGCTTGAGGACATGGTCTAGTGGGTGTGGTAGTGTTGGGTTGATGGTTGGACTAGCTGATTTCATAGGTCTTTTCCAACCTTGCTGTGTCACGGAAATATATAATTCATTTTGGTATAAAAATGCCACCATAGTTTACATAAATTAACTTGTAGTCCAGAGGGAAAAAGTAGGTAAGCTTGACCAGAAAAACATGAGAAGTGGACTGAACCCCAATTTCTTGGTTAAACTAACAGAGGTAATGTCTGTAAAATAAAAATGTTGTAGCTGGAACAAAGGCAACAAGGTAAGATATGCATATGCACTACACTGACTTAGCAGACAAGAAAGGGGAAAAAGAAGATCTGGCAGTAAGAAGACTCAGATAATTGCATTTGTGCTCAATCTAAGGGATGAAATAGACAGGTTTAATACACATGTCTACAAAGATATTCAATGATTACAAGGATTAAGTATCTAAAAATAAGGGCTCAGAAACTGGTGGTGTTAATTATGGAGGCCTTATTCTTGAGGCAGGACAATAGCATGTACAAAAAATCAGATTGGCCACAGATGTTTTAATGGTAGATACTTGATATTCTTTCAAATAACACAAACACACATATTGCACTTGCTAACATAAGCTAAGTATTGGTATGCTCCAGTAAAGAAGAAAACTTCAGCAGTAATGTATGGATATAAAAAGGTCCTTTCTTTATGCCTAATGCACCACACCCCACTTGTTACAGCTGCCAAAGGGAAGCTGAATTATCCCCTTTCCCAAGCATTCAGATTTTATTTTTCTCTCTAACTTATGATTTGTAAATTGAATATAAATTTCAGTGCACTTCGCTGATTGCAGCTGCCTACTTTGAAATATTTGTCAAATTTTAATGGAGTACGGGCCAGATCTAGGCAATCAATGTATTGATTTTATTTTTGTAAAGTCTGCTTTTAGGTAAAATGCAGACTCTATTAGATAGAGTAAAAGTTCAGGAGGGCATGGCAGATTTTAAGCCACAACAGCAAGAGGATATTTCCAGACTCTCTCTGAGCCAGATAAGGAGCTTTCCAAGGTGGAAATTTGTTTATAAATGTCAGGGTAGTGATTCAGAAAAATGTGATAGAAGACACACTACTTCCATTTGGGACCTGAAAAATGTGAGAGTAGAGGAGCTTACAAACCAGATTTATTTGAGTTAGCTCTGGCCTACCCGATAGCAATATCTGTCAGGAGGGTATAATTCAGTAGGTGTGAGTTTAAATGGCTTGCAGTGAAGATTAGTTTCATGGTGACAGTCAAATACTGGGTTAGGGGTCACATTTGAGACAAGAATCAATAATCAAGCACAGGCATTAATCCTTTTTATGTGGTTGTGTAACATGTGAGTGGGAGGCTGTAAGTTTTGTATGAAATGTATGATTTGATGTATTAAAAAACTGACTTAACAGAACACCATCCTTCCAGGCAGAAGGTAGTGGTTTTCCTCACAGAAGGCTAATCACTGGAGAATAGTTTAGTTAAGGACTAAGTCAGTCAATAGGTGAATACTTCCACACTGATAATTTTAGATTGGTAAAACAAATTATCATAGAATGGCTTGGTTTGGAAGAGACCTTAAAGATCACCTAGTTCTAATCCCCAGCCATGGATTCCCCTAAGTCAAGTTGTGCAAAGCCTCATCCAACCTAGCCTTGAAGACATCCAGGGATGAGGCATCCACAACTTCTCTGGGCAACCTGTTCCTGTGCCTCAACACCCTCTCCATGAAGGATTTCTTCCTGATATCTAATATAAATCTATCCTTTTTCAGTTTAAAGCCATTACCCATTGTCCTGTCATTACCTGCCCATGTACAAAGTCCCCTCCAGCTTTCTTGTAGGCCCCCTTCAGGTACTGGAGGGCTGCTATAAGGTCTCCCCAAAGCTGCCTTTTCTCTGGGTTCAACAATCCCAACTCTCTCAGCTTGTCCTCATAAGAGAGGTGCTTCACCCCTCTGATCATCTCTGGGCCTCCTCTGGACTCCTTCCAACAGGTCCATGCCTTTCTTACATTGGGGACCCCAAAGTACTCCAGGTGGGGTCTCTTGAGAGCAGAGTGGAGGGAAATCATTACCTTGACCAGGTCATGCTTCTTTTGATAGAGTCCAGGATACGGTTGACTTTCTGGGCTGAGAGTGCTGCCCTTGACCTTCACATTTCCCATCAGCCCCTCCTTGTTGGTGAGATCAAGGTCCAGCATAGCACCTCTCCTTGTTGGTTACTTTTTCACTTGGAGAAAGAAGTTATCATCAGCACATTCCAGTATCCTGCTGCATTGCTTATGCCCTCCTGTGCTGTCCCTCCAACATATATTGGGGTAGTTAAATTCCCCCATGGGGATCATGGCTTGTGAATGTGAGGCTGCTGCTATCTGTCTGTAGAGGGTCTTATCCACATGGTCTTCCTGGTCAGGTGGCCTGTAGCAGACCCCCACCATAATGTCACCTGTCCCTGCCCTCTCTTTAATCCTGACCCATAAGCTCTCAGTTGACTCCTCATCCATTCCCAGGTGGAGCTCCGTGCTCTCCAGCTGGTCATTGACAAGCTCTTAACTTCTGCCAGCAGTATTTCTCATGTTTCATGGGAGACCACAGGGCAAAGCCACAGTGCAAGCCATGCCAGAGGTCAATTACATATGGCTAATCAGTTCACTAATAGCTAGTGTTTGAATGTCTGGAAGAGTGTTGCATATAAAATAGCTGGGAAGGTGTTACAAACTTTGGGGAAGGATGTCTATAACTAGCTCAGTTTTAAGAGAGAAGATGCTGAAGGATGAAAGGGTGGTATTCCCTTTCAAGGTCCATTAGGCAAATGAAATCTGCACTGGGTTCTCAGTGAGAAAGTGTTAGCCAAATGCCCTGAACACCGTATTTGTTACAGCAGTAGCCTCCCACATTTTTTTTTTTTTAAATTGTCCTAGGAGGGGAAATAAAGTTTTAGTTATGTTATCAATATTATTCCTAGGGAATTCCTCCGTACAATAATGATTTTCAGTGCATTTGACTAATATTCTTAAATGTGTTGTATTTCTTATGTATTTCCCCCTTCACTGTACTTGCAACTTCTCTTAGTTATTTATAATTGGTAGGAGTGATTAATATGCCATCTATCCTCTTCTTTGAGAACATGAATAGAAATACTAAATCAGAATGGACCTACTACAGATTTCAGACGTACAGGAGAACTCACCTACAACAATGTTCTTCCATTTAAAATTGCTGTACATTAACTGTCTTTGAACCACTACTCATATTACAATCTGCTTCTCCAGTCTGTTTTGTTTAAATCTGTAAGTCTAATTTTGTTACACATGGTGTAAAAAGCTCTACCAAATTCAAGTTATACTCGACTGATTTAGCTCCCTTTGTTAACTGATGTGATTTTATTCAGTCATTCAAATTTACTTTCCATTTTTATACTTCAAATGTTTGCACTGGCTGTGCCTCTTGACTTTGTTGTTAACCTTTGAACGCTCGTAGATCTTCTTTCCTAATATTTTATTTCAGTATTTTGTTAGGGAGAGAATTTCACAATCTCTTCTTGGTCCTATTCACTTTCTGCCTGATGGTCTTTCTGTCCCATAGTGACTGTTTATGCTTTTTGCCCTGTAATGAATTCTGCCTAGAGACATAGGAACCAAACCTCAGAGCAGACTTTGCACAGCTTCACAGAATTCATCAAGAAGTGTTGACAGAAACTCCATCATGTGAAGTTCTGGAATAAAGAGTCTCAAAAGATTATACTGAAAAACATCTTGATTTCTGACCAGGTCACCAGCATCTCTATAATTTGATCAGCAAACCAGCACAGAGGAGTATTTCCACCCTGTCAGAGGGTCAGTCTTATACAATATGGTGGAGAAGGAGTGACTTAGTCTCTACCAGAATCAGTTTTGCTCTCAGTGCACCAAAAAGTGCAACTTAGCATCATCCTCTCAAAGGGCATAGGGTATGTAAACCACGGTCTATTTTATAAGTAATTTGCAAATACAGTTCTCAAATTCACCTTGATCTACTGTGGATTGCGCTGAATGGAAGAGTAAACAGTCCTGTTTTCTTACCTGTGTTCCTTTCAGGGTTCCTCTTCTAGGTCTGTCCCCATGTCTAGAACATGCTCTGTTCTGGGACTGCTTAGAGCACGATGGAGGCAAGAAAAGAATTACATTGCCTTGTTCTAAATATTCAACATTCCTAAAGTTAATATAGGTTTCTAAAAGTCAACGGATGTGTGATTGCATTGTTGTGTCCTTCAAAGACCTTGAGAAACTACTGAGAATAGGGAGGTTAACAGTTTCAATTTTGTTTTAATGAGATACTGCAGTCTTGAGAAGCCGTAGAGATAAGGAGAGAAATAACTACAAAATAAATGAGAAAAAGCGGAGATGTAACAGAGAACTAGGAGATACAAGACTCTTTACAAATTAAAGGCTTGGGGAATATGATGTGGGAAATAAAATAAGGAACAAAGGGAGAGATCTCATCTTTGTATTGCACATTTCTAATTTTGTAAATCAGTGATAGTCATAAAAAACTGCATTGGGATCACCATCTGGTTCTGAGATCAGATTATGGTAACACAAAGTGTAATGCTGTTCCGTAAGACTGGGTGAATGACTTGAAAATATGCTGACCTGTTGCTGCGTCACTCTTCAAAGTGAAAGATCAGAGGTAGAAAGAAGACTTTGCAACATTTGATTGTCCCAGGGTCACTACAAGGAGCTTTCACAAGACTTTGTCAGTAGTTTGTGATGAACCTGGTTCTCTGAAGTGCACATGTGTGCACACCAGATGATTTTTGGGAGTTCATTTTGAGCAACCTGGTCTAGTGGAGGGTGTCCCTGCCCATGGCAGGGGGGTTGGAACTAGATGATCTTTAAGGTCCCTTCCAGCCTATAGCATTCTATGACTGAGGAATGCTGTGGCCTTTTAATTTGTTTTCCAGCTGTGGAAAGTGAAGACCAAGCAATATTATTTCTGATTTTTGGAAATGTTTGGGTTTGCCTGCCTGTAAGACTGAACATGTTAAAAGTTGCAATCTTATCCTGAGTTTGACAGTACTTGTGACTCTGTCCAACACCTGCTTCTGAGGAAAGAAATACTGCATAACTTTAGAACTTTTCATCTGAGTGCTATAATTCTACAGTAATCTCAGGAAAAAAATTGGAAAAAAAAAGATATTAAAATTACCAAAATTCACTGTCATACACTTAAAAAATGTCATGATAATTTCCAAGTTTGTGTTTCTCAGACAGAAAGTGTAATCATTATATAATATAAAATGCTTACATCAGTTCTTGGCACAGAGAATTGTTGTCCTACATAATTATTTATGTTAATAAGTAAAACCGATTTCAAATGAGTTACATTGCTTTAGATTATTAATGCAAAATGTATTTTTTAACTGTAGGTGAAAAACTTCTGGTAATAATTTTACCTTTACTGTGGGCAGATTTTTCTGCTCTTGCTAAGACTATAGAAGATTGTGTTTTCTCAAAAGCTGGGTTCTCCCATGTAAATGCATTTTTAATACTTTTGTTTTTAAAGAAAATTTTTAAGTAAAATAACATGTTCAGAATGTAGAATTTGAGAAGGAGAGTAGATGTCCAGTCCATGAGAGTGGATTTTATGCTCTGTGTGAAATTTTGTTAAAAATATCCACCAGTTGGTGCAAAGTTTCCTGTTCCAGAGGCGAAATATTTGTTTTTGAGTCTGCTATCAAATCTGGTGGGGATGACTTCATAGAAGCAGATAGAGGGAGGAAAAGGGAAATTGCTTAATTACTTTTTCATTTTGATTGCAGCACTGTAGTAAGAGACCCTCCTGTGCGCATTGTTTTGTCTCTCTAGGCTAGTGCAGCTGTGAACTGGCCTCCCAGATCCAACTGGAACTGAGATGTGAATGGAGAAAAAGGTAAGAGTTGCTTTATTTTGGCTTAGCTTTCTGATCTGCAGCTTCTGCTGCCTGACTCTCCATTGTTTGGGAGACACTGACTCTGTGATGCTGCCAGTGCTCCTAGGAACTTTAAAAGCTTCTCTCCAGTTGTTGCAGCTGGGCTATGTGTTTCTATATTATAATGATTTCAAGTCTGCCAAGGAAGTGTCTGAGTTGGAATTTGGATTTTTTTGATGAATGGGAGTAATGGCTTGCAAATTTTAGGTTTGTCATTGATGGTATTTCTTGTCCAGTAGAAGACATGCTACATTGAAAACAGTTTTGCTTTTTGTTAGGAAGTTACCTTAAATAAAACATCAGTGTGTTCTTTTTTTTTTTTTTTTTGTAAAGCATGAATTGTGTTGTTAGCAATTAACTTGGAAAGATGGAATATAGAGTACTACTTGTACAATGAATAAAAAGGCCCTGCCATTACAGAAATTTCAGAAGGAAATAGATTTAAACATAAACTAATCAAAAATAAAGAATTAAGGTTGAATAAAAATGAAAGATTTAAGAGGAATATGTAGTTAAAGCTGGGTGTAATTAGTTCAGCAAACAGCAAATATACTGAAAATACACAACTGAAAGAGATAGAAGGTATTCATCAATGTGAATCCAGAAACAGTTTCATAAAACCGAAAAACTGTCAGAAAGATATGTGAACTACTTGTTTCAAAATCAGTCTCAAATGTAAAAGTGTAAAAAAGGTGTTAAGAAATCACACACATAATTTGTGTTTAACATGAAGATCTGTGAGAGTCTTGGGACATTCAAAATAGAGCAGGGGTTTGGGAGTTTTATTGGCTTATTTTTTGCTGAAAAAAATGAAGCGTAATTTTTTGGGTCAACTGGAAAAAGATTTTTCTTTTCCTCAGTTTTATGTTGAACAACACACCTAAAAAAGGTCCCTTATTCTTGTTACTTTAGAAAGGACTTACCCACCATGAAAGCATATTCTGCTGTTCCTTTTTCTGCTCCAGCTTCCTTTTTCTCTGTGAATCCCTTCCATCAAGTTCCTCTTTGTCTGGTAACTCTCTTAGCAATCTCTTCCAGTGATCAAAGTCTCCCATCTGGTGATCTGTTGCTTAGTTACATCCCCCTAGAATAAAACTTTGAAGACCTGCTTTGCTTTAGCAAAGGGACAGGTATCTTACAATGCAAGGCCGCTGCATTTTGAATAGATAATCATCAAAGATGAATAATCCTCATTGTACGGCATTTCCAGAGAATTAGTTGTTTCTTGTCACCTCCTCTGCAATTATCTCTTAATGAAGACAAAAGTTAGTACAGAATATGATTAAATCCTATATTCAAAGTATTTTTGAAGCCTGCCTCACATTTACAAAGTCAATTTCTAAAAGGAAATTGAAGGAATAATTTCTAGCTGTACAGCCTTCATAAATTGTGATATAAATCTATATCAAAAGCCCTTCTATACAAGGATTAAAGCACTTTAAATCTTGTTCTCTGTGTTTTCATTTCCACTTACTAAACAAGTTTGCCATTTAATACAGAAGAATAGTATAAATACAGAATTTTGAATTCTTAAAAAAATAGGGAAAGATAATCTTTACATCACATGGAAGCACTTTGCAATACTTTAAAAATCTGTTTATTCTGCTTGAAGGATTTAATACTTTCAATGCAATGTATTAAGAAACTATGCTTTGATGATGAAGCATGACTTTCCATATCTAGCACAGATGACAACAAATCACTGGAAATGCTTTATGGTATTGTTCCCAAAGGAAAAAAAAAAGAGGCAATTCAAATAGGCTATTCTATTCCCATAAAAATAAATTCAAAATAATATTTTTTTTTAAATTCGAGTATTTAAGAGAGGTTTTTTTCCTTTAATCTGCTAGAACTGTCCTTGCAGATTAGTTTTGTAGAAAGATGCTTATGTTGTGATATGTTTTTAGTTCACAGATGTTTTCTGTCATCAACATTGGTTTCTCAGTCTCTGCGCTGGTAATCCATTGCTTCTGATGCTACTCTTGCTTTCCACAAAAAACTTCCAAGGGAGGAACTGGGGCTGTATCTACACTTCATGGCAATTTTATTTGCCTCAGCAGTATTGACCAGTTGGTAGATAACTGAAGTGTATGTGCACTGTGGGAGGTGTCTGTGAGGAGAAAACTGTGGAAAAACTGTGCTAGACATATGCAGACTGTACTGCACTTTACACTTTACACTTTACACTTTACACTTTACACTCATTTTTCTATTTTAAAACAATGTGTATGACTGAGTGGTGTAATGGAAATCTTCCAAGTTTGCTTCCTGACATTATTTTCATGCCTTACTTTTGGAAATGTGTTGTGAACACTCACCACCATTTTTATGTCTTATGAATAACCACATTGTTGTTATAAACGGTTTTGATAAACCCTGCTGATTTTACAAGATTGTACAGCAGACCATAGAAAAATCATTCGGCATTCAGATCTGAGCACTGAGTGTGGTTTTTTTTGACCAGAGTTGACCTGAACTGTACCAAACCAACTCCCATCACCTTCTTGTTAAGCATCTTTCATGCTAAAAAACGAAAAAAATCCATTTTTATTTCCTGAGAGCAACAAGCTTTACTCTTGATTCGAATGTATTTATCCTAATTAATCATGGTTATACTGGCATCCAAACTGCAGCATCTTTGTAAGTCATCTGAGTTCACAATCAGGAGATCACTACTGGAAATTGCAGACAATTTTTTTTGTTCAATGGAGCCTTGTGATGCTGGGTTTGACTAATTGTGAAGATCTATTCAGGTGAGTCCAGATGACCTGTATGGTCTTATGCATTAACTAATTCACTAAAAAAGTACTAGTAATGGTTTTAAATAAAAACCTTTTCAGATTACCAGGAAAAGACACCCATCAAGGTATTAGAGAAATTTCCTTGGCATCTTGCCTTTAGAGTTCAAAAGATTTTCTGGAAATAGTTTCAGGGTTTCTAAAACACATTACATTCAAAAAAGCAATATGGTTTTGAATACACAATTCTTTAGTAAAGCTCTCAATTTACTAATTAATATAATATTTTCCTATGAATGTATGTCTTAAATATACCGTAGGGGAATCCTCTATTTATATTGTATGCTATCCAACTTATGTTTAAAACACTTTTCCATCCCTGTGAAGGAGGGATACAGAGTATGTTAGGTTATGTGGTAAAAGCTGCTCTGCTCACCAGATTCATCATCAAGATGAATCAACAGGAGTGACCCCCTAGAGCAACTTTTCCCCTGAGGGGGGTCGCTGCCCAGGGGTATGGGAGACAATATAGGATGCAGGGGAAGAGTGTTTTGGGATTGTACAGGACTGCTTACAGTATGCTTAGGGGAGGAAGCAAAGGCAAGGAGAGGGCTGGATCTTGATAATTTGGGGAGGAATAAGTGTTGGAAACCAGGATAAGGACATAAAAAGGGCTGGCTTCTTGCAAACTGGTTAGTCCTCTTGACCAGCCATGCACTGCACCTGGTCAAAGCAGTCTGTCTTGTCTTCTCATTGAACTCCAGTGCCAACTCTGTACAGTGTATAGGTGAGCACTCCTATGTGAACACATGCTCAGCCCTGGTGCTTGTTGGACCCAAGGGCACAGAGCTGTGGCAGCCTTACTGGTTTTAGACCCCTAACAGTTTATTGATTCACTCTTAGGTTAAAGGAATTAGATCTCTAACTCTCACCGTCCTCATCCTGTCAGACCTATTACATGTATGTGACTTAATATCAGATTCATTGCACTTGACTGTAACCATCTAACAGATTATGCGTGTCCAGCCTCTGCTCTTCGTCTAGCTTTCCTCTTGTTGTTGAAGAGGGAATGGTACTGCAGCATGGAAAGTGTGCCTAAGGAAGATGGGATGAAACACCCTGAAGGGAGATCTTCACTTTTTTTTGACTAGAGAGTGCTCCTAAATGATAACCTTAGACCAGATACAGAATTTTTAAATGGCTAGGGTAACATGGACGTAATACTTAGAAACTTGAAATATAAACAACATTTTGATGGTATAATCAATAATTTGAAGTTATGGGACAGATCATACCTTCAGTGTTCGCAGACAGAATGAGCTCAAATCTGATTAAGATGAAGACACATGGGCCTCCTTGTCTTGTTCTCCTTGTCTCACAAGTCCCTTGTCTTTAGCAATAAATCTTTATTAATGAGAGAAGATAGCAATGAAACTGTGAAAAGCTGAGAAAAGCCAAATTCTGTAACTTCTTCCCTATTCACAAACAACAACAAAAAATAGAAGATGGATTATACTAGTTTTGTAAATATCTGCTTTCCTACAGAGACCTTTATTTCTATTTTGAGAACCAAAATTTTATGGTCAGCCAGAGACAAATAATGAGAGCAAAGACTATGCAAGAGCCACACTGCCTTTATAGATAAAATCTGTATAAAGATTCAAGGGCTTTGCATTTAATGATGCATTGATTTAAGTTTGCCTAGTAGAAAAGTAAAATTTAGCATCACTGGAGTTTCTAAGGTCAAGAGATCCTTGGAACAATGAATTTCAGTGTTTGAACCCTCTAATGAACTAGGGTTGTCTAGACAATAATGAAGAATATTAGCTACAATGGCGAAATTAGGACTGCTGCTTATGAGTTGTAGTGGTGTAGTTTTAACACTTACTAAATGAATCAGATTGTGGAAGGCCTGGATAGGAAGTCATCTGATTAGTTTACCACTTTCAGTAATTTAAGCACAATAGTTGTTCTATTGCTTACATTATATCTCATAGTCTTGATAGTCTAATGACTTTCTCTTCAGAGAAAAATCTATCATGATTGAAGACAGGATTTGATCTAGTATGCTACACACTGGCTTGCTCTGACATTTCTGAAAAATAAAGAAGAAAAAGTGTGAATTTACTATAATTTCAGAAACCTACAAAGATTTTTATTAGGTACAAAACATTTGGTCATGCTTGTCTTCAAAGCAGACTATTTGTGAATAGATCTATCACACTTAATATTTTTGGCAGGCTTTTATAGTCAGCACCTTGAACTTTTGTTGTCTGTGTAAAGGTAGCAGAACCAAAGAAAGATATTTTGTGGGCTCCTTATACCCCTTCACTGTCTCAGTTTCAGGTTGGCAGTTTGGTGTCTCTCCTTAACTTTCCTTTTATTGGAAAGCTAGTAGCTACTGTCCACTTCAAAGACCATAATTTCACTACTTTACTTAATATATTACAAGAGGAAACATTCGATTTGGTAAGTTTTACAGTCTGAGTCTAATGAATAATCTTTCCAAATCCATTTTCCCCAATGCTGCAATTTATTAGTTCCTAATTCTGTGATCCATGGCTCATCATCGGATAGGATATAATCTCCATATAGATTTCTAAGGTGGAGTAAGTCACTATCGTAAACTATTTGTGTGCCACTATTGACCATTGTGTGCCACTATTCTATAAATAGAACTGAGAAAATTGTGCTGGACTAAAAAGTCCAACTTTTAGGCAGCTAATGGAAAACATAATAAAAGCTATCCTACTCTAATCAAGATGTCAAGGCTTTCCCTACTGAAAATATACAATCACCTTCAGAGTCTTCAGAAGTGAATTTTCTTCACCTATCTCAGATTGTTTAGGATGAATCATCTTCCTTAGGTATTCGCCAAAGAGTAGTGCATTAATTTAGACCAGATATCTAACTTTTAGATAACTAAAGTTAGATGAAATGACTCCCACCAAAGCATTTCTACCTTTGCTGAAAGGGTCTATGCATGAATCAAGCTTCAGATGTTGATTCTTCCCATTATTTTAGTTAGCTTTATTTTTTTCTCTTGCAACATGCTTTTAGTGGCTTTTAGTCTAACTTTCATAGATGTTACTTTGGTGTAGATTAGATCACAATCACATTCATCAATAACAGCAAAATGTGGAGAAAAGCATGTTCTCAAGTGGCTCAGCTATTTGTAGACTATGATAAATTGGTTTTACAAATGAAAACAAGTGAGGAAGCCATTGTTGCTAGCGCTTAAAGAAAGTAGTAGAATTTGTCCACTGAATTGATTACAGAAAATAAATTTTGTTGCATAAATGTGCCAGGACCCACATATATAAACAGAAATATATATAAATACAAACATGAATATACTTTCATAGTAATGAAAATATGGTCAAGTATATGTCAACAAACCCACCTGTTTTTACAAGCTATTCTAAACCTTATTATGATGCAGAAAACTGTATTAGAAATTAAAGCTACTACTATTGAGGTTGTCTGACATTCAATATTTCCAGCAAACACTAAAAGGTTAGATAATTAGGTAACTTGTATGGCTTGTAGAAGAGCATCTGCTTTGATAACACCACCCTTATTTCTGTAAGTCATGTATGTTCATGATCAAGAAGCTGTCATTTCAAGTCTCTGCAAAAGGATAAAATCGATGTTTATGCTAGTTAATATACTAGTATTTAGTCTCAGCAAAAGCTACAATCCTGTACAATTTTGCATAAAAATGTACACCTGCAAAACACAAAAGCACACCAAACTGGTTGGTTTCTACATACTTTGCAGTAATATATGCTCAGTAAACGTACTTACAAGAAAATTACTGGAACTTAGCTTTGGGGAGGCCTGATCACCTTCTTTCTCAAGGCTGAACAGACCCAGATCACTCAGCCTTTACTCATACGGGAGGCTTCCCAGTCCTTTGATCACCTTTGTGGACCTTCTCTGGACCCTCTCCAGCCTGTCCGCATCTGTTTTTGTACAGTGGGGACCAAAACTGAACACAGTATGCCAGGTGTGGCCTGACAAGTGCTGAGTGGAGTGGGATAATGAATTTATTTCTGCTGGTGATGCCGTTGTTGATGCAACCCAGCATCATGTTGGCTTTCTTTGCTGTAGCAGCACACTCTTCACTCATACTGAGCTTCTTGGCCACCGGAACCCCCAGGTCTCTTTCCACAGAGCTGTTCCCCAGCCAGCTAGATCCTGTCCTGTGCTACATTCCTGGACTATTCTACAGGCAATTGGGAGAAATTTGGATCTGTAGTCCTGGTCCTTATGGCAGATTTTGATTTCTCAGACATCAACTGGGAATACAGTATTACTGTGACAAGCAAGTCCAGGAAATTCCTGAAGCGTGTTGAAGATGATAATTTCTTATCACAAGCACTCAGTGAGCCAAATAGGAAAGATGCTCTCCTGAATTTATTTGTGAATAGAAAAGAACGCATGGGATCTGTGATGGTAGCTGGCTGTCCTGGCCAAAGTGATCAGAAAATGGTTGAGTTTACCATTTTTGGTGTAATGAGGAAGAAGATCATCAGCATTAAGCCATATGGTATGGAATATCCCTTTGGTCAGTAGAGGTCAGCTGTCCCAGAGGTGTCCCCTTCCAACTTCTTGCCCACCCCCAGCCCACTCGCTGGTGGAGAGGTGCAAGCAGCAGAAAAGGTCTTGACGTGGTGCAAGCACTGCTCAGCAATAATGAAAACATTTCTATATAATCTTACACTATTTTCAGCAGAAATACAAAACGTAACATCTATTCATGATATAATTACAATTTAGCATAGTTATATTAACAGAATGTAATAGAATTCAAGAAAACAATTTCCCATTTGGGAATATTAAATAATCATTGCTACATTCATTATGATAAAAATACCAAACACTATTCTGATGTATGGCTTGAATGGGTTTCTTAAACTATACATCAAACATTTTTATGAAGTCAGTGCAGAAACATTTTGCAAAATGCAGCGGTTAGTGTGGCTCATGAGGTCAGATTCAGTGTTCTAAACAACTTAATCTGGCCCTAAAAGTATGAAACTTTAACTCTGTGAATAGTTTTATTTTGATTTCTAATAAGTATCAAGTGTTCATCCTACACTCTTGACATTCGCAGTGCTCTCTTCAAAAGTGTAGAAGATACGTTTGTATATCAATAGTATAAATACATTCAATACTATCTATAGTAAATTGCTGCTTCAATTACTACCCAAATAACAAAGCTGTAACAAAAGCTTAAAAATCCACTCCCTTAAAAAGCGATATATTAGTTTACAGCTTTTCTTGCACATTGTGAGTGTTCCAAAATGCTATTTTGATACACATCTTTAGAGTGCAGTAATACTGTGTTATGCAATAAATGGTGTATGTATGAAAGAATTCAGATTCATGTAGTATTATGTATGTTAGACTATTGGTTTTGACTTCTTATACCATTACTAGGTTATCATCTGAACAGCTTCAAGATTTTCAGTTAATGAGGTGGCTTAACACCTATCATTTAGCAGTAACCTGAGTAGCTCATTCAATCTTGTACTATTCTGACTTTTGTTGAAGGTAGTAGATGCTGTGACAATACCAACACAGTATATTATTTTTTGCTGATTATCTTTGCTTTCATAAATAAGTGAATGACATTTCTACTTAAGATTTCTTTTACATACCAGAAACACTCTCAATTTATCAACGTAATAAAAATGTGGTATGAATCTTTTGTTGGGCATGACAACCATTCTGCTACCACTGACACATTTTTTTGCGTGATTCAGTCCTACTACTGGTACTTCAGTATTTTACATGGTTAATGAAATCCTTTCTCAGGCTAAGAATACATAAAGCATCTATGTAAATATGCTATGAAAAATAAACTATAAATGATCTTGGGAAATATTTACCTGCAGGCTCTGTGGATGTCTTAGAAACACCCCACCCCCCCCCCCCCCCCCCAAAAGCAGTAAATAGATAACCTGAGTGTGCAATAAGGAAGAATGTTTAAGTTGGCTTTTTGTCAAATAATTTCTAGAACTGTTTCACAAAATTTACAAACTCACATTTCATAAAGTTATTCCTATAAACTTTCCTGTAAGGCTGTTTATTCAAAGCATGGGAATGCTTAGTCTGCTAACCTCTGTGTATATCTGAGATACACTGTGATTATAGATTGAAAAGAATTATTTTCCTCTAAGGTATTTCAGCTTTGAATATACATACATAGATGCAAACTCAGGCTCTCACAGACTGACACAAATTATTTCTAATCTCCAAGTAGCATGAGTATACACAGCTAAAGCTACTAGTTTGTGTACAAAGGAAAATTTCTGTTGTTGTTTCTCATGTATCATGAGAAAAACTTCTATGAGGAGAATAAAAATGTATGTAAATAAATTTGGCATAATTGGTATTTATTGAACTTGATAGTTTTCTTTTACATGTCCTGAATGTTGAAATCACTGCTTAATTAGAGTAGATGGAGTAGGTGGAAGGAAAGCAAGGTGGTTTTTCTATTAAAACTACTCTGATATATGCTTTGTTGTTATGGTTATGCTTATACTGTTTTAATGCAGTGTAATATATATATGCTTTTACTAACCTTTAATGAGATGACAAAGGTACCCAAAGCAATGTAGCTGTGGCAGCACAGACCTGAGAAAATGCTAATTTAGACTATTGAGAGTAAGGGACAGCAAACAGATTGAGGCAGAGAGATGAGAGAGACGGAAATAGGGAGATGATACAAGATCAACAGCCTAAGGTTTTTGTAGGAAGCATGGCAAGGGACAAACTTATGGGGTAGCTGTACCATGAGGCAAGTGTGCAGATGTTTGTGCTAAGCTTTTCCCAAGTGAAAAGCACACAGAATATGCCTGAAGGTGTATTTTTAAAAGAGTCTAGTGAGTGATGGGGACAAGAATTGCTGTCCGAGGAAAGTAGTGAGTCAATCAGCCAGCTGATAATAGCTGATATGCTAAAGAAACGATCTTTTTAGTCCACTGAAGGGAAAATTAAGGGAACCACAGATACATATATAATAGATTTTTTAAAGTAAACAGACTGAGAAATGTATAGGGAAACTGTGAGAATTAATGACTTACATTTGATTGTAGACTGCCTCAAAGACTGGGATGCAGGTAAGGCTTTATCTGCATAGATGTAAACATGTTCTTTCCACACGGTGCCCAAAGTAAGGCGGGTGGTTGATTCAGGAGAGAGCCATGGAACAGTGTGATGTGTTGGTACAAATCTGAGCTGGTTGCAGTGTGGACTTTCTTGCACTAGAAATGTCCATTCTTAGTTTTGGTACAAGGTCATATTAATGCAGTTACTGAGCTTCAGTTTGAAAACTTGCTGGTATTTAACAGCATGGAAAATGAGCAAAATAAATATCCAACTTCCAGTGTACACTTAACCTTGGAGAAATGCTGTAGTGAAAAGGCAGATATCATTGATGGCCCACTAGAGTAAGTGAAGTTACTTGAGCTGTGCTATTTAGTAGATAAACCCACATTAGCAACATCCCCCTGGCCATAACATCTATTACTCTAGGTGAAAACAAATGAAAAATGGGAGAGATCAAATAATGAGGAATGAATGAAATGTTATTATTTGAAGGGCAAGATCTGCTACTCGTTACAGTATATAAAATTATTTCCACCACCAAAATGAACACCGTGCCTTGCCTGAGCTGCTTGTCTGTTTCAGTCTTGCCATGTTGTGATTTGTGTCTGCATGGAAATAAGGAAATCTGTTATTGTCACAGTTTGACAGTGTGTGACAAAATGAAATGCCATAAATTATTTATCCCTTATTCATTATTCTTAGATCCATCACATTCATGAACATTGCTCTCCATAAATTTTAATTCATTTATTCATTTAAATGTATCCCTCCAGAAACTTTTTAGTATCAAAAGAATGAAGATTGTGTAAAGCTGAAGTAGCTCTCTCTGGAGAAGTTGGACAAATGGGCAGAGAGAATTATATTGAATTAGCTGCATTAAGTATAATTCTTCATGGAATCTACTGAGGTTTTAAATATAATTCATACTTCTATTTTCTGCATTATTTCATCTTTGATGTTGTTAAAGCAATCCTTATTTACCTTTCATGGAACAGTGACTGATATACTTATTTTAAAGTAGTTTAAACAAGGTTTGTGGTCTTATTTTAATGATACTAGATAGAGAGTCCCGTGCATGCTGTTGCACAGCTGCTGGTATTTCTGGGGTTTTGAAGAAAGTGCTGCTTATGGCCACCAGAGGTCTTACAGAGATTTCATTGAATGTCTGGAAAACAAACAAGGAGATTTAAAATAAAGCTAAAATCTTTGAACTGCTTGCTTTTAATTTATACTGAAATTGTCAGGCATGGAAATCTTCATGAAAGCCAAAACCTATTTATTGCATTTTGCTTTATCAGTAAATCAGTGAAAATATTTTTATGCTTTTTATACCTAAAGATCATTCACTTCTCTACAGCTGATGGACTGAATAGTGAACAGCAGAAACACTGTGATAGTTTGTCTTTCCATGTTGTAACCTGAAGTCCTGATTAAGATAAGTTCAGGGTAATTGACTCCCTTAAAACATGGGCACATTAACAAATGATTAATCAAGAATCATGCCACTGTGTTGTACTCTAGTTGCTGAGAACCTTATGGAAGTAAACATTATTTGCACAGATTTCCATCTGCTTTTGTGGGTATTCTGTGATCTAAGCAGACTTAAGGACAACTTCTGGTTTGAGCATGAATTGTTGGTTTTGCTGGTTTGAGAATTCTTTCCTTCATTTACCACTAAGTCCAACAAAGTAGGAAAATTGCAAATTCCAAGTTGCTGGACAACATGTGATTGTGCTGTGCGGGTGTTTGCCTGTTTATTCTCTCTTGCTTTGTGTCCTACCTCATGTCATGGAAAGTGGAACTACTTGAGGTGGAGAGTTTAACAACCCCCCACTGGAGATACTTTGACTACTTTGATGACTTAGTTGTTTATAAAGAAATTTGTTTCTGAAGGTAAAATGTTCCTCAGTTATATTTTGGGAAGTATGAAATGCTACTACGCCTTTCCTGTGATATTTTTTCCTTCTAAATGGTCTAATACAAAACAGTCTACTTTGTTTATTTGCATCAGGGCTTAAAACAACTTCTGACAACTCTGTTAATAACAACTTACTGTTCTGCCCCATTTGTTAGTGGAGAATACATAGCTAGTCAGTGAACCAGAGGAATAATACCCATGTTTAGTCCAGCAGCCTGGGGCATTCAGCTGGGGGAACAAAATTGTGACACTTTTTTAATGGTCAAGTAATTTATGAGTACTTTAATGTCAAGAACCCCAAGAGTTAGCTTTTCTTAATATGTCTCTGTACTGGGTCTAGTTAGGATGCAGTTCCTTTTCTTCATAGTGGCCTATATGCTTCTATGTTTTGGATTTGTGGCTGAAACAGTGTTGATAAATATTCTGGTTGCTGCTGAACAGTGCTTGCACAAGGTCAAGTCTTTCTCTTACTCCCACCCTACCCATCCTCCCCCCAAAAGTAGGCTGAGGGTTGTCAAGAAGTTGGGAAGTGGCACAGCTGGGACAGCTAACTCGAATCGGCCAAAGGGATATTCCTACCATGTAATGTCATGCTCAGCAATGAATCTGTAGAAGAGGAAGAAGGGAGTGGGTGTTTTGGGCTTCCAAAGTGGCTGTTCATTGGAGGCTGCCTGAGCATCAGTCTGCTGGTGGGGGGTGGTGTGTGATTGCTTTTACCAAGGAACATTATCTCTCCTTGATAATGTTCAGGCTCTCTTCAGAAGATATCAGGGTGTTAGCAAGTCTAAGAATTGATCCTTCTAGTCAGGACAGATGAAAACATCCTGTTTTGGGGGCAGAAAAGATCTAACTTATAGGTGCAAGCTATATTTAGAGTCATAGATATAGCTGTTTTGATGCTTTGCCCCTCTGTCTCTGGCTCAAGGAGTATTTAAATTGGCTATGCAAAAAGGAACAAATTCAAGAAAAGCATTTGAGAGCGTCTCTCCCAGTTTAATGACTCAGTTCTTGGTTGCTACAGTTTACCTGAAAAATAAGAGTCAAACGTGAATACCTTAAGGTAAGAGAAATTGTATTCAGTTCTTTTACAAACTGTAGCAAGTTTCATACTGGAAGATGGAAGATCGTAGAGCTAGATGAAAAAAACTGAAGTGAAGGGACATAAACATCATCTCAGAGTTTTAATATGAGAATGAAAGACAGACGGGCCTGTTTCCAAAACCAAAGAGTGTGAATTCTGAGTTGAAAGAGACATTTCCAGTGACAGCAAATAACATACCTTAAGTGGAAATTCAGGCATATTTCTGAATTCCACCTCTTTGCTAATTGAAGACAGTTCCTCAACCAGCGTGTTGACAATTATTAGGCAGGTTATGGAGTCTCAATTTCTGCAGAGGTAGCCTAGATACCTAGATCAAGGCTTTGTATTCTGTTGCAGTGAAACCAAGCCCAGATCCATCCCACCACCTAACCAGAAACGTAAATGAAACATTAAGTTGTAGTTTTGCTAAACTCCCTACAGAGTGTCTAGACAGAACACACTCTCACTAGGAGAAGGACTGCACATGTGAGATCTGAGTCATTCTGGATACCCATACATCTTTTTACTGATTTTAGAAGGAAGCATGCCTATCTATTTCCTTGACAGGAATATCTCTGTTTGGAAGAAGACTCTGGGTGCCAAAGTCATTCTGTGGACAAAGATCCTTGACTTACTTTGTTTAGGGAGGGATCACCAAAGTATGGAACACTCTAAAGCTCTAAAAATTATAGTGAGAAGTGAGAGTATAGGATTGATCCTCATGTTATGAGGTCTCTCTGGAGAAGAGAAGGCTCCGGGGAGACCTTATTTCTGCCTTCCAGTACCTGAAGGGGGCTACAAGGAAGCTGGGGGGGTGCTTTTTACAAGGGTCTGTAGTGACAGGACAAGGGGTAACAGGTTTAAATTGAAAGTGGGGAGATTAAGATTGAATATCAGGAAGAAATTCTTCACAGAGAGGGTGCTTAAGCACTGGAACAGGTTGTCCAGAGAAGCTGTGGATGCCCCATGCCTGGCTGTCTTCAAGGCCAGGCTGGATGAGGCTTTGAGCAACCTGGTCTAGTGGAGGGCGTCCTTGCCCATGGCAGGGGAGTTGGAACTAGATGATCTTTAAAGTCCCTTCGAACCCAAACCATTCTGTGATTCTATGTTTGTGCAAGCTAGAAAATAAGCTATTCATATGCTAAATATTGACCAGAACATTGTAGAAATGGGATACTATTATCTCTAAACAAAAAATAAAAATAAACATCTATCTATAGATATCTATCTATCTCTAATAAAATAAATATCTAGACGATAAGTAACAACATCCAACATTCATCAAAAGAACATATGCTATCTAATAATATGTTTTTAGTTCTTTCTTCTTAAACTTGATGATGTAGGAATCAATAAATAATAATAAAAAAACCCCACCAAACAAAAAATCAAACAATGATATATACAGGTTACAAGGAAAATATGAAAGCACTACTCAAATGTATGTGATGTATTTTATAAAAATATTTGTTTTAAAAGTACCTCCTAGATATGTTCTTTTGCCGCTTAATTTTAAAAGGATTAAACCTTAATCCTGTTCCCACTGAAGAATAGTTTCACCAGTAACATTTGAGTTACTTTAAATCATGGATGTACTCAGTGAAAAATGGTAGACAGTTTCCAAAAGATATGAATTAGCAATTTTTCCTTCTTTTGTCTGTAGAAGCTTGAAAAATCATCCTTAATTCCTCAACTTCCCCAGCTGCCCAATAAAAATATAATTATACATTGTTGAGAAAATGTCTTCCGTGTAATAACAGTTTCCATTCTTTAAAGGAAAATGAAAATAAATGTAGTTCAGATGCCAGTAATTTCACTTTCTTTCCCAGTGTGAGACACTTTTGAGTGCTGTAGCAATGTCTGATGCTTCCCTGCGGTTGTTTACTGGAGGACCAAGGAGCTTCCATAATTCATTCATTTGCATCCTTTTTATGGTTAATCTTTTTCTAACTGAATGTTCATTGATTTTTCCTTTTTTTTTTTTTTTTTTTTTTTGTGTGCATGAGCATACATAAAATACACACAGTTAGGAACTCCTTAAAACTGGATGATTCAGAAATATGTCTTTTAATATATATGCCTAACTTCTTTTTTTCAAAAGTTGTTTTATATCACTGCTGTTATGGGCTTTATGCCATGCTTTTGGAACAATGTTTAGCTTTTCAGAAGTGTGACTCAGGGGCATCACACCCAATGAGCAGTTCTTTGTCCTCTCTCAGTGTTCAGTCCCTTATGACCTGTGTTTCAGATACAAGCCCCAGGTCTTCTGCACCACTGAAATTCTCACATTTGGCTTCTTAATGCCTCTCAGCCTGCAATAACAGAAACTGATGGAGGCTGGTTTATGGAGAGAAAGCAAGTTGGTAATTAATGGACAGATGGTGAACTATAACAGCAGAAAATAAGCACCTTTTCTTCCACAGGAATGAGGTGTGGTTGGCAGCTTTACTCAGATGCAGAGGGTGGGGAGATGGTTCACAGGTATTGCCCATGTGCAGGGCAGAAATTTCTGCCTGTGGCCCTATCAGTTATCAGACTTCCAGGGACTGTGGATTAGTGAGGGGGAGAGAAGGACATTTCTCACTCAGTTTCACACATGATTAAGAGTATCTGAGGATGTCTTTCTCTTTGGGGAGCTTCTTGGAGAAGCAGAACTGAAACTTCAACTATGGCAAATGTTGGCTGTGCCATATTTGAACACAACCCTGAGTGGTGTTATTTATAACCTATTTACCTGTAGCTTCAAGGACACACCATAGAGTGAACAAGACTATCTATGTTAATAAGTATTTTTCAGAAATGGTCCCTGTCCTGTTATCTAGTGTTTATATTTCATTATGCAGTCATTTTTAATGCATTTATCTAATGACTAAAGACAAAAAGTGTAGTCATTCTTTTCCTTGCTGCTCCACTGGTATGTTTGTTTTTTTCCTACCCAAGACAAATAATTTTAGATAACATATTCCAAATATTCTGCAAGTGTTTCTTATATCAAAGTGTCAAGATGCAATTTCCATAATAATACTTGTATTTTGTGTGGAGATCCAGTCTGATGTCACCCTGTGAGACAGACAGGTTCATTTGCTGCAGTGTTTGTTCCATTTCCATTATCTGCAGAACCCCAGGCAAATAGTTTACAGCGTGGATAGTATCCCATAACCAAGCAAAGGCTGTCAAGTCTGGTGATGTTTGACAGTCTGCAGAAATT
This sequence comes from Rhynochetos jubatus, assembly GCA_027574665.1. Classification (NCBI taxonomy): domain Eukaryota; kingdom Metazoa; phylum Chordata; class Aves; order Eurypygiformes; family Rhynochetidae; genus Rhynochetos; species Rhynochetos jubatus. The sequence goes on along the minus strand of CM050652.1, from coordinate 25,416,446 downwards.
GCTCAGGGAGCAGGGTCTTTTTCTTATAACTAATAAGGCCAGTGTGTTCTCAGATTATCAGATTCACACTTTCTAATGATTTCTTCTCAGTTTTGCTATGCCACAATGGCAGCCTGAAAAGTTGTTTGATGAGTACCAGCTAAACATATGTAGCACAGCCATTTCTGACACATGTAATTCTAATGCATGCTGACTACTCAGACCGATATAATCCAAATGTGGCATCTGTTTTGGGACTTCCTATTTTGGCTTTCAGTCAGGTGTGAAATGAAAGTTCTTCAATATGATAAAATATTGCTGTCTTGCATTGACATGGAGAGCCAAAGTGTCCTTGTGTCAGCTAACCACATCTGTTAGCAGTCCTCAGCACTGAATTTCTGTGGAAACACACATCAAAAATGCACTGCTACCTCGGTGTGGGATTTTGCCTGCTGCTGCTGATCCATGGCTAACATTCTGAAACTGCCAAGCCAGCAGTAAAACAGGTTTTCCTTTAGTTCCTCCCTACTTAATTATCAGTGACTCACGAATAGCCTTTCATTTTCACTGTGTCAATCCTGGCAATCCCAGTGCTCCAAATGACCAATTAGTGACAAGGCAGCAATGGCACTTCGGCTGTCTTGGTTTAGAGCTGAGTTTAGCTTCTACTTAGGAGTGTTAACAGCCTCATAATTAGATTCTTTTCTAAACTTAAACTGGATTCTGTAAAAAATCCCAGGTGTTTAAGACCAAGCAATCATTTTGGTAGAATTGCAACCATGCCCTTTCTCCTACCCGACTTTTAACTGCCATAGTTTTTACTGTGCTGCTTCCTCCTCTTTGCTGTCATTCAGGAAATCTTGTAGACTGGGGCTGTGCTTTAACTCAGATCATAAACCAGTTTCTACCCTTTTGCTGCACTCACACTTCCTAGGCAGTAAAAGTGGGTAAGCTTGAGCATTTCTATTCCTCATGGGATGCCAGGGAAAAGAAATTGTTTAAATGGAGCAGAGTGTGATGAAAGGAAAAAGGGAGAGTGACAGTGAGGTGAGATAATTTTCTCCCTTCCTTGCCTACTAGCCACTCCTTCATCATACACTTGCTGTGCAGTTACCTCCAGCCAGTCTGTCCTGAGCCAGATGAGCTGTGCAGCAATAATCTGTAAATGACCAGTGTGTGTTTAAGGAGATGTTTCCATAAGGAATTGGTGCAATATGAGTCAAGAACACTGCCATAAGTGACAGCAACTCATGTCACAACATTCAAGTGGAGATGCACTCTTGGCACACGAGAGTCGTGAAGTGCCCAGGCATTACACCTCACAGCCTATCCAAGGACTAGTAAGCCTTCAGCTTGACCTATTTCATCCATGCTAAGAGCACATTGTGTAACAGCTGCTGCTGTGGCTACTGCAGCCTCAGGACTGAAGCAACTTCCATCGTTCTCTTTCTTCCAGCTTGTGAGGGCTAATGGGCTGAATCCATTGCCCTCCTAAAAAGAAGTGATATTCATTTCTCTGCATGCACATCATGTCTTATGGAAATACAGACATAAGCATGCATAAGAGCCTCTGTCTACAAAATTTCACCTTTGGGAATGTAAAGTCCCTCTGTCTACAATATTTCACCTTTGGGAATGTAAAGTCATATATTTGTAAAAGCCTAAGTAATCTTGAAATAATCCACATTCACTAGAGAAAGTAAAGCAAAGAAGACAGCAATGAAATGAAAATTGCATATATTTTGAAATACATACAGGCGTTGTATCTAGCTATGAAGAATTATAAATCACAGTATAATTTATGTCTGAAGCATAATAATAAAACCAATCAAATAGTTTCTGTCTCAGCAGTCTTGCAAGATAAAGAAAGACAGAAGTTCTGGGGACCTTTAAGTACCTGTTACTTTTTGCTAAAGATTTGTTTATTAAAGTGGTTCCAAGATATTTGTTCAATTAAACAAAGCCTTGCCTTAAACTTTTGAAATACATTCCCCCTGCTTCTAAAATTCTCTAATTTTCCAACTGGTTCCTCATGCAGTGTGAAACTTCTCTTACTTTGCCTTGTAAGATTTAGAATATAGCTGCCAGACACAATTTTTCAATTCTGTAAAATCTTTGCTAAATAAAACCCAATTTATTTTGTTGTCATTCAGGTTCCTAAAGGCAACTCACTGTCCTGGAGAACAAAAGATGATGAGCAACTTCTAATCTATGCAGAGCATGCCTTCATTTTCTTGACATCAAACATAGTACCTTCCTTCTATTTGGAGCTACTCCAAGTTAGGTCATTCATAATTCTTTTTCTCACCACTCATAAATACTGGCAGGGAGTAAATCAAGTGCTACCAAAAAACCTTAGTTTGAAATCCTAAGCAGGATTTCACAACCTAAAGAGAAACTATAGCGGAATTTATATTCTTAAATACAGAAACAAAACACTTGAATAATATAGAGATCAGAGGCACTTAAGTAGTCCTCTAAAAGTCCTTTCCCCCTTAAAATTCTACCATTGTGTATACCGAGGGAGGGACATGCTGACTGACAGAATGGCATACTGAGGGGACCATATCCAAAAGAGGGCAAATATCTGGTCTCTAGTGACTATTTCAAGTCTGCTTATATATTTATTGCTAATTTTTTGCTGGCTAATAATAAACAAACAGTGCCTCTTCCCCCAGACTTAGGCATTGGTAATTGTTACTGATGCCTACTTTTTTTCCACAAGAGCCCTCACAGAATCACAGAATGGTTTGGGTTGCAGGGGACCTTAAAGATCATCTAGTTCCAACCCCCCTGCCATGGGCAGGGACACCCTCCACTAGACCAGGTTGCTTAAAGCCTCATCCAGCCTGGCCTGGAACACTTCCAAGGATGGGGCATCCACAACTTCTCTGGGAAGCCAGGGGTGGGGCATCCACAACTTCTCTGGGCATCATATGGTTTTCTGCTGTGTGTTGCTCTTCCTCTTTTCTAGAAAAAATTCTTCCTTCTCTCCTGCCCAATGTTAAAACCAAAACATAGTCTATAACACTGTCATCTGGGCACTGGAATGTGACAATTATGCAGAGCAGATTTACTCAGAAAGCAGTGTCAGTATCTTTTAATCATCCTTCTTACATATATGTTTGTCTGTATATTTAAGGCTTGTAGATATTAATGTACAAATTTACAAATACATTTGTATATCTATTTCCTTGAAGTTGTGAAATTGTGTCCTGTTTACCAAACAATTGTTCTGCTCTTTATTTCATCTCTGTTTAGCTTTCACTAACCTTTTTGTTGCATGTAAGTTTTATGAACAGATGGTTTATAGACCTTTTTCCTTTCTTTTTCTTCTATTTTTTTCCCCCACTGATGTTAACTTAAAAAGCTAACCCAGAAATCTGTATGTCTATATATTACTTTGTCAGGCTGAGAGGCTAAGCTCTTATTTATTTTGTATAATGAGCGAAAAGGGAATGAAATACTAAATGACCATAGTTTAATAGTGTATTTTTACAATTGCTTTGTTAAGATTTTAGCATATTTTCAATATATAAATGAAATTTTTGAGTAACAACGACTATGGAGGTGAGTATCCATATACTTGTGCATATAATTGCTATATAGGGATATAGTGGTTATTAAATGGCTTTTTCTTGGAGCATATTGACAGAATTTATATATCAAATTTTATTGGAGTATTGATGGACATGCACTTACAGCACTGCCTTATAAACTGAAATCTGACTTTCTGAAACATTTCACAATGTAATTTGAAATCATCTAACCTCTTTAGCTTAAACATCGGAAGAGCTGTTATGTGCTTTTGAAAAGGACTTTGAAAGTGCAGTTGATAAGGTAACCTGTTCTGAACAGTGATTGTTAAGTGCTGTACAACATCACTCAAAGCCCAATTCATGACAAAATATGTGTAATCTAATAATGTATCATCAACTGTAACACGAAAACATTCATATATTTTAAAAAGAAATAATTTTACATGCATAGCAATTATTAGTGGAACTTAAGAAGATAACATACAGTGCTGCAGTGGTACCTGAAGTAAATATTGTATTGTTTAGTAGATTCAATAAAAAGGATTCAGTTCTGTGTTAGAAATATAGCTGAGTTCTGAGCCACTTATTGCTGTTGTATTTGTATAAAATATCAGAGGTACCTATGCGCAAATTGCAAAAGTTTTTATGGACAATTTGACAAACACAACATTGTGTTTGCAAGCAGCACCAGAGGAGCTAATGTAATTAAATTAATGACTTTTTTGCCATCATATGCTAGTTTCTCAAAATGCAGTGCTACAAATGCTAACTTCCACCTCAAAAGCACTTAGGAGACTTCAGACAATATGATTTTGTACTGGTGAACCTTTGTAGAGGTACCATCTGCAAAATGAGTTGTTCTTAGATTGTTCATCTTCAGCTGCTGCTGTGTTACATTTAAGGGTTACAGTGAAGAAGGAAATGCATGCTTGGCTTAAACAAAATTCAGTTTCTTCCACTTCTTGTTTTCTGTAGTTTCATCTCTGAGACAAGCAGCAAGCATGGGAAGATTCCTGTTAGGAAACACAGATTTCAGCAACAGAAAGTGATATTTTTGAAGCCAGTATCAGAAAGGAATTAGCCAGCCCTGGGTGGACTTCCAGTGTTCAGTTGTAAGGCATACCTTCAGTTATTAGGTTGGTTGTTATTCTGTAAACATTCATACATGATGATCTTTTACTCATGACAGATATTAATGGAAATACTCACATGAACAGAGCAAACTGCACATGTGGAGTCTGGGATTTTAGATGATCAGGCATGCTCAAAATAGCAAGGTTGCCTCTCCAGCTAGACCAAGCCTACTCAGTAAATATCACAGGAATATGAAGATCTCTGATCTAACTTTATACTGGCCATCTTGAGTATTGAAGCACTATTGCCATGATAGCATAAAATTCTACATGGACTAATTTTCTTTCTTCTTGACTAAGCAAATTAGCTTGAGTGTGCCCAGCACATAAGCTAAATAGTTCAGAGCTAGTCCCTTTTTCTCATTATTGCATTGTGGTCTTAAATACGGCTACATTCCAATTAGAGAGGCAAAATCATATTTTGGTCATTGAAAATTTCTCAGGAGTCTGAATGTGTTACTATTTCTGTGCCTTGTAAACCTGACTTTCATTTCAAATAATGTGGATCACACAGGACAGTAGCTCTATAAATTTGGGTTCACAGTTATTGACCAAAGAACTGGTCACAAATCATCCAGCACAAACAGGATTTATGTAGGATCTTATGCTGGTTAGTTACTTGGCTGTAAGTAATTTTTCATTGCAACATTTCAGTATAGAAAACAGAACCAGTGAAGCAGTGAAAATCATAAGGAAAGGGTTTTAAATTATAGCTTCCCTACTACTACTGAGGTTGAGAAACTTTTATTATTATTATTAAAAAAAAAAAAAGATGGCTTTTTAAAATGCTTTAAAATCCCTTAGCTTTGTGCAAGTCAGACTTCCCTGGGGTTGTGCCTACCCTCTGACTGATCCTAGTCACTTGGCATCTATTCCAGATGATCCCCTCATTTTCTTTGAAAAAGCAGTATTAGAAACATTGTGAAGGGAGGAGTTAAGCTCCGTAAATCACTCATTGTTGAAACCAAGGACTTGTTCACACTTATGGTGAGAAGGGTCTCTATCTCCACAGGCTGCAGTGGCTCTCAGGGACAACCTTTGTCTATAAACCTGGCCTCGAGCTGTACATATCAACCACCCCTTAGCAGAACTCTTGGTGGCACTTGTAGAAGTGTTGGTACCCTCCCAGTAAAGGGCGATGTGAGGGATGAGGAGAGTGGGAGAGTTGGGCAGCCTTCCAGTACCTGAAGTGGCCTACAGTAAAGCTGGAAAGGGACTTTTTACAAGGGTCTGTAGCGACAGGACAAAGGGTAAGGGGTTTAAACTGAAAGCGGGTAGATTTAGATTGGACATCAGGAAGAAATTCTTCATGGAGAGGGTGATGAAGCACTGGAACAGTTTGACCAGAGAAGCTGTGGGTGCCCCATCCCTGGCTGTCTTCAAGGCCAGGCTGGATGAGGCTTTGAACAACCTGGCCTGATGGAGGGTGTCCCTGCCCATGGCAGGGGGGTTGGAACTAGGTGATCTTTAAGGTTCCTTCCAACCTAAACTGCTCTATGATTCTATGAGTCTATCATGTGATCTGTGCAAATAAATTTAAAATGTTTCAAATGTGTTTTGAAAGACACTAATTTTTCATTTGACAGGACAGTCATTAAAGGGCAAGAGAATTAAGGAAACAGAAACACAGTTTTAGATTGTAGCAAGAGAGGCAGGAGAATGAAAACAGAATGGGAGGTACATGGAGGTGTATGGGAAATGAGTGATGAGGGGTCTGAGAGCTCAGGCCAGAAATAACATCTAGAGGATGTCAACTTGAGAGAATTCATTGATAAATTGTATTCAATACAATGAGCAGTGTATGATAATATAATCTGCAGAATGACTGGGAGTAGAAATCAAATATTTCAGTGTGGGTGATGTAACTGGTGTAACTGGGAATGTGGATCACTGTGTTTAAGTACCCCTGGTCCCAACCATAGAGCCAATACATCCTAATGCGTCGTAACCTAATGCAGATAGTGTAAAAATTTGATGGAACATTTAAGTGGAAAAGGGGATTCCTCCAAGCTTTACGTGTTGTTGGGAAGGAAAATGAGTTCTTATTCTCTCTTGTTCAAGATACAAGCAACCAGCCGGGCTGAGGCCCACAGAAGGTAGAGGACTGTCTTTAATCATAGCTCTTACCAAGATGTACAAACCTGAGCTAGAGGAACCTTCATTTTGACCCAGTATGTCTGGGTCATGACTGTCATATAAGTCAAGTATAACTTAGCATAATCTATCTTATATTTCTCTTATGAGGCACTATGTTTGCTAATAAACATACCTATGAAAGAAGATTTCTACATACTGAGATGGAGAGATACTTCAGCATGTTACTAAAACTGAGGAGCTCTTGATCTTACATATATCAAACACAATGATTTCACTTGACCACGCACTGGTCAGCAATCAGATGTCTGCGGACAGGGAAGGCCTCAGATTCTCCTAGGGGTGATATATTACCATAACCATACCTCTGCCTAGTGATCTTTTCATTATAGTGCTATAGCTTAATAAGCATATCTGCATAAAGGCAAAGTTCATTTGTGAATATCCCAGCTCCAAATGAGCATATCTGAAGTATTCCTCAATATATTTTTTTTTTTCAGTACAGTTTGCTGAGACCAGAAAATACTAAAACTCTTTGACAGAAAATTTTAAGTGAATTTTCAACACTAGATGACAGATCATCAGCTGGCAGGGAGCCACCCTAACTTTTAGAGAGTACTATGCCGATGTTTCTTTGCACCAATTAAATATGTCATAATACAACTCTAATACTATTACTTTAATTTATTTCTTCTTGAGAAATAACAGATCTGACCCCTAGGTCAGGAGATGGTACTATTTCCAAACATTCACTGCTTTGTAAGTAGAGCTGCAGCCCTGTATTTTGGAATTTAATCATGGCAGATCACATTAGTACCTCAACTTGAAAGCTTCTTAAATAAGTATGCATGGCTAGTAGAACTGCTATAGAAGACTTTAGAAAGAACACAATGTAAGCTATGTTGTGACACAATTGCTCTAATTAAATGCAGTTTCAAGTGTGACTGTAACATATTCTGTTCAGTGTTTGCCTTTTTACGATTACATCTAGGAATAGCAGATGAATTATAGGGGTGGGGGGAAATATCATAATTCTACTGATTTATGTCCCTGCCACTTTCCCTTTATGATAGATACAATAACTTTTGATCTGATCTAAGTAAAATATTGTTAAACATTCCAAATCTTCAGTTTTATGATTGGACAGTAATTTGAATCTATTTTAGTGTAAAAAGTTGCAGAAATAAAATTTTTAGAAAAAGAATTCAGTGACAAAGACAGCAATATATGAAAACTTATGTTGCAATAAACTTCTCTTCAATATTTATGTATCTCTAGAGAGGAATAGCACTGACCTGTTAGAAAAACTTAGAAATAAATGGTCCACTGCACTAAATTTAAAGTAGGACAGGAGTTGCAAAACAAAACCAGTATCTTACAGTATCAAATGTTAATGATGTGCTATAACTTTCACAGACCATTATAAGAAAGAGCATGAACAAATTGTCAGTCTTCTACAGCAGATGGATGTACTCACTTGCTGAGATATTTCTGAAATAAAAGTGTGGTAGACTGTGAATAAGTGATTGATAAAGTAAATATAAGGAAAGGTGATTAATTGATGACATAAACTCGGCAGATCTTTACTTAAGTAAAGGACCCATTACCTTGGGCTGACTCATGTAAAGAATGTTCGAGAACAAACCCAGGTTATCCACACTCCATGAAATAAATCTCTCAGTAAGCTCTTACACAGCTGTAATATTTTTAGGTGAGGACATTTCTTGAAGTCCACCTCAAAGACTTAATTTTTGAATTCTCATGTCTAGTTTGACTTGGAGCTGATGCACTCTAATGTTAATATCCATGTCTGAGTAAGCTAATTATGTAGTGGAATGTCACACATCATTATTGTGTATGCTGCAAGTAAAACCAACAGGGTTTTTTTTTAAGTGTGTGAATATGTCCAAAGGGTCAAAGGCACAGACTGAACATTAGCAAAAGTTTGAAGCAAAACTGCTGGCAGGTCAGATTTCTGACAGGTCAGATGTAAATAGGAACTCAAGAGTGCTGAAGAATTTGAACACTTTTCAAAGGATGCTTGAGCTAACAGTGAAGCTTCCTTAAAAGCAGGAAGCTGTCTAATGACAAAAATATGAGAGGAGCACTCAGAAATGATAATTTCACATCAAAGAAGCTCAGTAAATTAATAAATTAATTGTTTTTTTTTCTTTACTGGTGAAGCATTCTGGGTAGAATCTCACACCTGATGTTTTTTTTCTTTTTCTTGTAACAGGTCAGAGGAGTTAGGTTAGTTTGAAATAAATATGCAGAAAGTATGAGACCAAACAGATTTTTGTGTAAGAACTTAGCAAATTAGGAGGATTGGATGGTATTCACCAGGACGGCTCTCATGTGAAACTGCAGAGCAGTTGGCCAGGAGTGTAACCTGTCATCACAAGCAGCAACTGTGTCAGAATATTGGTGAGCTGCCAGTATAACTCCCAATCACAGAAAGTACTCTAAAGGGAATCTTACAAATGGTATCCTGGTAACTCTGACTTCTGTCTCTGGTTAGGTGATATGATCATAAAGAATATGGTAGCTGAATGCCTGGGTAAACATGGTGTCTGGGGAAAGAGGCAGAATGGCCAAGTTGACAGATAGAAGGAAATCCTGCCTTACTGATCTGTGGGAGTTCTTCAAAAGTATCACAAAATGTGGACAAAGATGAACCAGGTACACAATATATTTGGATTTTCAAAAAGTCTTTGGCATAGTTCTATACAAAAATTTATTAAAGATACTAATGTGTCAAAAGGTTAAAGTATTTGTGAAGTTAGTAAAACAAGGGACTAAGTCCAAGACTGAATTAAGCACCTGAGCTACCTATGCACTAAGTGTGGAGAATTAGGTACCAAAAATTTACATCTCCCAGCACAAAGAAAGGACACTTACTGTTATAAAGTGGGACATGGAGTCTTTATGTGAAAAAGGAGAGACAAGAAATTTGTGTCTCCTCTTTGAAGTGTTCATGCATTTAGCAGAAAAACACATTCACATTAAAATGTTGGGGAAACATTGTTGGAGGGAGGAATTATCTTCTAATTGCAGATATTTGTCATAAAATTGGGAGAGTTCACAAAAGCTGACTTCCAACAAGCACTCAACATTTTAGCCAAAATAAAAATAAATGTTTTTTTCAGGTTTACTTGCAAATCATTCAGCAAATGAAAAACTGAAATAGAAGGCTAAAGAACAGAAAGAAGAGGATTTTACTGTTGTGGTTTAAACTCAGTTGGCAACTAAGCACCACCCAGCCACTCACTCATTCCCCTCTGGTGGGAAGGGGCAGACACTCGGAAAAGTGAAAGGAAAAAACTTGTGGGTTGAGATAAAGACAGTTTAATAAGTAAAGCAAAAGTCATGCATGCAAGCAAAGCAAAATAAGGAATTAATTCAGCATTTGCTGTTGGCAGGCAGGTGTTCAGCCATCCTCAGAAAAGTAGGGTTCCATCACATGTAACAGTTACTTGGGAAGACAGACGCCATCACTCTGAATGTCCCCCATCCTTCTTCTTCCCCCAGCTTTACATTCTGAGCATGACGCATGGTATGAAATATCCCTTTGGTCAGTTGGGGTCAGCTGTCCTGGCTGTGTCCCCTCCCAGCACCCCCAGCCTACTCACTGGTGGGGTGGGGTGAGACGCAGAAAAGGCCTTGACTCTGTGTAAGCACAGTAACAAACACATCCCCATATTATCAACACTGTTTTCAGCACAAATCTAAAATATTGCCTCATACCTTCATCCACACTCCAACACTCTCTCTCCAAGACAAATTTATTGTAGTGGGTGCTAGATCTAAGCAGTTTAAGCCATGCCATGCTGCTTCGTTTCAGGATCCAGTTCAGTCCCCCTTCTCTACTAGTAGGACAGTTTAGTCCATGTCGGAATAGGATTTGAAAATCTTTTAAAAAAGGAGTATGCAATCATAATTTTACAGGGCACCAAAGATAAAACTTCACCAAGTGGAATGATGGGTACCTTGCCTTGAGGCAGTGTGGAACACATCTTGGGGTTATTTATAAGTGATAAGTAACAAGAACTATGCTTTTCGAGTCTGTCTGAAAATGCAGGTAAAGCCTGGCTCTCAATGAGGTGTATAGTGCTTATGTTGAAGAGAGATATTCAAAACTAGTCTGAGAGAAGACAACACCTTACTTAAATTGTAGATATCCCAGATTCCATGATAATATCAGGAAACATGACATCTACTACATTTCTGTTGCAAGTGGGGTGATATTGCCAGGGTCATTGAAGTAAAGTGTGACTGATGGTTAGGGATTTGGACACTGAGCTACTGTCCCAAAACTTTAATGGCCCATAGCAAAACTGTCTTTAGAGGAATGATACTGTACCTGCCTTTAAAAATCCTTCTCATCCTGAATTGTGTGATGTTTTTAAATACCACTGTGACCTTAGTGTCCCGTGCCCGTTCATTGCTGCATGCAAACTTAGTAAATTAGGCATTTTTTTCCTCAGACATTGACTGAGGTGGCTAGCATGTGTGTACAAATCATGACAGTATAGTCTAGGTTCATTAGCTTCTTAAACTCACGTCTTCTGCTTGAGTAATTGTTTAACACAAATATAAAAAGTTCAATAAATTACTGTTAAGACACAGATACAATCACCACTGTTGATCATAAAACAAGTTATGTAAACCAGTTAAAAACCCCAAGGAATAATTGCTTCATAGTTGGTTGGCTGAATTTGTTATACCTAAAAAGTAATCTGACCTTTGCTATGTTACCTGTGAGTAATCAAACAACAGAGTGAGATGATGCTGTCTTTAGGGCACTGTGACCATGTGAGAGATAAATGCTCCATGCAGCACAGGCATGTAGGACTTGACATTTTCCCAGCACCAATAATTGTCTATCATTTTTCTTTTATGCTTTAACAGCTCCTTAAATGTGTCAGGACTAGACATGCTTATCCTGAGTGAACATTTCTCTGAATTGATGGATGTAAAACATATACAACACACTGACACTTGAAACTTTGCAGATTTCCTAAAGCAACAAAGCTGTTAAAGGTAGGGCAAGGTTGATTAAGTGCGGAAGCATTAAACTTTTAATGATGTCTCATGGATACCCTGCATAATTGTTGCTATATTCAGTGGCTGTCTCTGTAAGTGCTCCTTCATTATTCAACAGGCCAAGGCACTTTGTGAATGCCATCAAAATCAATTACAGTTTGGCTACTTTGGGGGGCCAATGAGGCAAAGAATTAACCTCCAACTAATTTCCAAAGTCATTTGGTCACTGATAGCTTAGCACATTTGCTTCCACAGTTACTGTATGTTATGGAGCATTTACAAAAATAAGAGTATGCAATAAGGTACGGGAAGAAAATAATCTGAACAATAATAGGGAGACTGTTGGGGCAATTGTTAATACATGAACAGTCCAAATAAATGCTGTCGATTGAAGATTTTAGGGCAAGAGGTTATACATGAGAATTAATCTGACAGATACATTTTCATTCACTCTTTAAAGATTGGCATACTGGTTGGCTTAGATGAAAACACTCATAATTGCTTACAAGACATGGTCATCCAACTATCTAATTGAATCCATTACTGTTGAATATCATAACTGTACTAATTGAAGTTATAGTATGGAAAGAGGGAGACTGTGAATTAGAGAATTGCTTAGAAGATGCTTTGTTTCCACTGGGCTTGGAAGGCCTTTCTTAGGCAATCATTTCATCCATCTTAATGTGAACATCTTAGAGAAAGGACAAGATGATAATCCCAAAAGGCAATCTTCTTTTTCCTCCCTGAGGAAGCTGACTATACAACTGTGGAACGTCTATGACATTTAGACAAATTACCCTCTAATACTCTTAGGAAACTTCTTTTCATTAAGTTCTTCTATTAGAAACACACCTGAAGTCAGGGGTCTACTGTTTTTCTGATAGAAGTAAAGTATGGAACTTCTGATAGAAGTAAAGTATGCCTACATCTAGGCTTGATAGATTGACTTTATACTCTAGATAAATGTAGTGTAAAAATGCTGTATATTTAGCCTAGACATTCAAGGAAATGCAAGTTATTTCTTCTCATACACAAACACACTTTCTACACTGACTCTGGGAATATTCTTTGTGAAGACTGTATGTCAGCACTAGTATCTAAGCTACAAAAACAGGCATTAAGTTTCTCCACAGGAAGTGAAAAAAGAACAGAGGGGGAACAGTCTCAAGAAATGTCTATATAGTATAAAGACAGCCACTGTTGTGTGGCCAGTACTGGCTGCAGGAAAAGGTGGTGGTTCATATTGTGTACAATGTTGTCCCCACTAGCCTGAGATGCCTTCTCAGTGGCCACTGTCTACTTCGCGAAAAACCTACGAAGATCTTACAGTCTGTTGTCACTCTCAGAGTCACAGTACTGAGGCTCTTGTGCTCCCATGGTCATCTTGCCGGTGGAGCCATCCTGACTGCCAGATATAACAGAGGTCATATTTGTGTTTGAACACAAATTTGAAAAGACTATCATCTTCTATTAAAAGAGAAGTTGGTAAAGAAGTCCTGAGAAAAATCCTATAACCAGCTTTCCAGCAATTGCTTTTCAAGGGGAATAGAAAGTGAGTTTACTATTTTTTCCTATAGTAATATGCTGTTCCTAATTTATAAGACCTTCTTAGGTTTCTCATAGCACATACCTGGACTATAGTTCAGCAGAAAGTTCAGAGAAGTCACAATCCTTGCACTGATGGAGAGAACATTTCTCCTTTTTGAGACACATGAATATAATTTTTTTTTTTTCAGAAATCATTCAAAAACAATAATGCAGAAACTATTTCCCATCTAGGCTTTAGGCAAAAGATTGAGATTGAGAAAGACAAAGAATGTAACAGCAAAACTTGTTCTATCTGTTAGGCATTCCTGCACCTCAGTTCACAGCCTCATAATCAGACTATGGATGTCCTTGTATTCAACAGTGTGATAATGCTTTTTTTTTTTTTTTTTAAGCATAAGACCATCACAAGCCCTTTAATTAAAAACAAAAACCAAAAATCAAACCCTAAAAAATATATCAAAGCAGAGACATGTCCATAATTAGGGACAGATTATCAGTGCAAATCTACAAAGTTGAATACCAGGGTGTATCACCATTTTGTCCTCTGCTCCTACTGTATAGTCTTGACCTGCATGAAGTTGTTGTAGAACTCTATGGCCTGGCAGAGTACCTCCTAGCATGGTTTTTGCTGACATATTTGTGTGACTGGGTGTACAGCCCTAGAGATCAAGGAATTTAGGGAGCCAGTCATTTGGCTCAATGCTAAAAACTGTGCCCTGTGGCCATTTGGAATTACTGGTGGACATGGGGACTCCAACTGTAGGTATTCCCAATGCAGTTCCTTCAAAGCTTCAGTTCTGTCACAGCAATATGCTGTAAAGCTTTACAGACTCAAAGTTATGTCTCCTCTTGATGTCCCAAGGCCATACCTGTCATTTGTCAGTGTAGGCAATCAGGAAATCTGACACTTCAATGGAACATATTTCTTGTAAACAGTCTCTAGTTTGAAATCAACAGGTAACCAGAAAGAAGCTTAAACACTTAGTTTAGATGAGCTACTTCACAGATTACATGCATAACAAAATTTCTTATCCACAGTTATAATCCTAATGGAAGAGTGGTGTGAAGTACACATTTGGCAATATGTCACTTCTACAATATGCAAAGGTGGCAAAACAAAAAAAATGATTGTTACAAGTAGTAAACACAAGAAGTACTGAGTTCTGGAAAAACAAAACCTTTTTTAAATAAATAAATCTTTAATTTTCTTTGAAAACAAGTAAGCTATGTCCTTATTTGCATGGTTTGCAGCCACTTTATGTGGATAGCGAATGTATATACACATAAATAGGGCCAGACTTGATCTAATAGTCTTGGTCTGTGTTATCTAAACAACCAGGACAAAGGACAGGATAATAATTATGGTCTAGATGGCCTTAGTTGAATCTCTATGTATTTGACTGTGTGAAGATTTTTAACCAGAAGACAGAGAATTATTGTCTAACCATAGTATAAAGCTCTGATTTCAGTTTCAGCAGAAGGGTTATGGAACTGAAACATTTTAAGGAAAAAGTCACAGAAAACTTTCGTTGTTGAATAGAAAATCTTTGCACAATTTGGAATTGGGTTATTTGTGCATTACATTGTACAGCTGTGACAGGAGTTTTGATAGTGCTTCTAGCAGGAATTGAGCATCCTTATGGCCACCAGAGGCATTTGAAGGGGGTGGCATGCATCATATAACGTTTGTAAGGTTTGTATGTCTTCTTTGGGCAAAGATCTGACTCAAAAGAATGAAAAAGAGTTTTTAACAGCAATTTCAACTAGAAAATGAGTAACCTTCATTTTCATTGTATTCACTTAAAGGCTCAGTTCTTACATTGATGAACATAAATTCAATACTGCAAGAAATAAACTAGAGATGCTGGAAATATGTCTTACTTTGGCTTTAAACCACGTGCTTCAGATTCAAAGAAACATTTGATGTGCTTAAAGTAGGACATGGTGAAATTTGCATTTATATACACACATATATATAAATATATCTTCTTATATATTTATACCTGTACTTATGTATATGTGTATATTTATACTTATATTGAATAACTTATCATAATTATATGTTTTAAAATTACACATTTACATTAAAAAATATTGTGTATATTTAACTGTATCATCAATGGGAGAACATGGGATCAGAGAAAGACTACATAATTCCTTAATAAGAAGAGTCAGCTCTGAAAAGAGTTCCTGCTTCTAGGACTGCTAAGGCATTTTGGATTAAACCTTTATTGAACAGCATTCATAAACAAGGCAATGTCTGTTCTCTCCCACATGAGTGCCCTCATCACTCATGTACACACTCAATTTCATTTTCTTTGTCTATATGAAGCCTGAATGTTTAGCTTCATCCTTCTTAGAGGAGGATGGATGTTATCTTTGTCTCTAGCATAGTAGATTAAATATTTTAAAATTATTTTTTTAATTTTTTTTTTTCTTTTTGGGAGACAGAATTGGGTTTTATATACTTCAAAGTCTTTCCCTAAGTGAATGACTTATGTGTCTAAATCCAGGACATTCTTTAGGCTAAGAGACCCAATCTCAGATAGGTTTGTAAACCTGTGAGAATCAGACCTGTAGAAACATGTCTTTTTATCAGCTACCTTCCTACTCAGCTTGCTTGTGTCTGAATCGCAGTTCTACATTGTCAGCTCTCCCCTTGGATAATGTCAGGATGTCAGGAGCCCACCTTGCAATGACAAGTGAATTCTGCTCCTGAAGATGATTGTCTAAATGTTATCTTTGGGAACAACTAACATTACCACACTTAAGTGCTTTTGTGAAGCTGAGCCTGTGCCACTGCGTACTAAAAAATGAGAAATTTTATTGGTATTTCTCCTGGAAGTCAATAAGTAAAACAAAATAATGTGCAGCTGTACAAAATGCTTTTTAAAAAAACCCAACAACTTCTGGTGAATTAATGTGGTATATTTCATGAAAGCCTTCCAGAGACTATTACTGCTCTTTTTCCTGAAGGCAGGATGGAGGCTTGTTAATTGAATTCAATCTATTTAGTTTATCCAAGGAAAGGTTAAAAGGTGACTTCATTATGCTATTTAAGTAACTATATAGGAAAGACATTTCTGATGGTAGATGCCTTTTTAATCTAATAGGGAAAGGTGTAATGTGATCCAGTGGTTAGTACATGAGGCTAGACAAATTTGAATGAGGAATAAAGCAGAAATTTTAATAGTGAGAGTAATTAATCACTGGAAAAACTCAGCAAGAGATGAGGTGGGTTCTTCATCATTTGAAGAACTAAGATTGGATAACTTTCTTAAAAATAAGGTGTAAGTCAAACAGAAATTATTAATATACAAATTTCCAAATGCAGTACATGGCCCTGTGTAATTTAAGAGGTCAGACTAGATCATCATTGTGATACCTTTTATCCTTAAAATATATGAATCAATAGATCAGGAGAGTAAGAAATAAACTTCAAGTCTCTTTACTACCTGGAGTTACCTCAACTGCTTCTTCCAAGTAACCTGATTTGATGACTGAGCCTGATTTTCCTCAATAGTCTTTCAACAGCTGCTGCCTTACTACCAGGCAGAGTAAAAGCCCCAGGCTTCTTTTTGTGTATCTGGTACTTCAGACCTCTTACTCCATACACACTATTCACATGATCAGAAGACAGCAGCCAGGACAGAAACTATTGCCCACACTCAGAAGATGGATATCTGACAAAGCAGGAGGCTTTTTGGAAGTATGGATGTAAAGGTACTGAACCTTGTCCATCTACAGGCTTTGGGAAATATTTTGACAGGTACTTACAACCTCCAAGTATTCCAATTCAGGTAAAAATATTCAAGCTTACATTGTTTTTAAATTTAAGCTGAAGTATCTGCCAGCTCCAATTTTTTCCCTGCTGCTAATGAAGACAAAATATACAGGGAATGATGACAATCCATGTGTGGGCTAGAATAAAAGCACACACTACCTTATCAGTACATCTCCAAAAATGCAGAGAATATTCTATCAGCACATCTTCTTTATTTAGACATTCTACAGGGAAGCTGAAAATATCCTGAGCTCTGCAGAAGATGTAGCCGTTGCTGTATTAACCAGAAAGGGATATTACTGACAAGATACATTAATATTAGGTGGTGTGATATGGCTTCTGGAAATAGCCATTTCTTATTTCATTAGTCCAGAAAAAGCCAGATGAATTCTTCCAGCCACTCTTCAAACCTGATAAAAAGGGTATATTTAAAATATGTTAATCTTCTTCCATTTGCAAATACTGACTCCAAGGATTTATGTGTAGAGAAATTTAAGGGGATAGAGGACTGATGAATAAAGAGCAACAATGAAGCTGGAAAAAAGACAGGATTTTCTACGTTAACAATACATAACAAAAGATCCTGCTAGGTGTCTTGGTGAGGGTCTAACCTTAATTCCCTTGTGGTTAGTAGCTACTTGTCAGTACCTATTAAAACTGTCTACTCTGGTGTGCCCATTTCCTTCTCTTTTTAGCTCAAATTAGTTTTCAGAGCTGAGCTATCCTAGCTACCCTTAGAGCTGTGCTGTTTCAAAAGCAAGAAGGGATGAGAATTGCACATATGCAGCTCCAGCATTGCAGGTCTCTTCACCAGCACTGCACTTTCTTATTCATACAGCCCATCACCTGCCTCCGTGCATTCATCCATGCTCATTGCCTTCTTGCTGCTGGCATTTTCAAAAAGAGATCAGCACTACACAAAATGTACAATAGGGAATGAATGGGCTGCTCAGAGCAAGACAAAATATTTTATTGCCCACAGGTTCAAAACTTAACCACTGTTTAACACAGGGCTACAGGCTGTGATGTTACTGAAATGCCCATGAGGCCCTGAGACCTCTCTGCTTTTCACCAGCATGTGATAGACCGTTTGGTCCCTTATGGTGTCTGGCCATTTGGGGTTCTCATGCTGATCAAAGGTAATCCCATTCTTCTTCATGAGCACGGGTTGCTTGAGATTTTTTCTAGGCTACAGGGATTACACTTGAATATTTCATTAAAAGGGTCAAAGAACTGTAGAGCTGTACATTGCATTGTGTAACTGAATAGTTTTACAGTGTCATATGGGCAAGGGGGATTTTTAAAGTAAGGTGCCCTACTGCTACAAGAAAAATCATGACATTCTTAATGTCTGCACAGAAACAATGTAATTTAGTTCTAAATTCTTATTTCACTTGCTCTGTAGGAGTGTCATATCCACATGATTATACTTCCCATGTGTTTATAGTCTAGCTTTTTACTTTGCTGACAAGAAAGTAGCTCTTGTGGCTCTTTGTGGGCAAATAATAAGGAAGTGAAATGGATTTAATTCTTCTTGTGAATCATCTATACCACAATTATTTATTAAAATCCAGTTAAAGAAGAAATCATAAATACCAGCACGCATTTAGAATTTAGTCTGATTCTCAGATTCCAAGGTGAGTGACATGACATTATTTGACAAACAAATAATGTCTTCTGGTTTTTATTTTTACAGGGTTTATTTGATATGGAGTGTATGTGCATCAGTAAAACACAAAAAATCCCCACAGAATCCCACAAGGCTCTTCAACAGAGGAAGTCTCTAATATAACAAACTGCAGAGACATCAATTTGATTATGTGAAAACTCCCTGCTGCATTTCAAAACTCTAATTTGAGGGATACCAGGATCTGCAGCCTGGCTTTTATGTCATCAAACCATTTTCTACAGCTTGGATGCTTTTTGTGGATGGTAGATGTGCATCAAACAATGAGTAGACAGCCCTGGGTGCCTTGAATATAGTCACTGATGATGATGAATTTCCTCTGTAACAGAGCTTTTTAGGGGACTGATTGGATAATTTTTTCTGAAATAATCCTTTATACTAGCTAGTCTGAGAAATGACATTTTTTTGCTTTAAGAAATAAAAGTATCTATTTTGCACCTTAAATGTGAAAAGCATTTTTCCAGCATCCTTGAATACTGCTACTGATGAATAGAATTGTTTGCTGCCAGATCATATTGAATGGATCCACTCATTATTCCTATAATTGTGTCAGATTTACAATGGCAGGAGTCAAGAGCAGGCTCTAATATTTATTATCCTTTCAATGCTTTTCTAGTTTCTTCTTTTCCAATTAAAACCAATCACAATTGAAAAAAAGTAATTCATGATTTAGCCAAATTTTCTGTGTTGAAAATAGTGATATTTTCAACACAGAAACACCTGTTTTTGAAATTTTTAAAATGTGAAAGTAGCTTTCACTGAATAAGGGAAAGTAAGGGGACATTAAAATATTTATGCAGATAACAGAAAATCGTGTTATGCAAAGTCAGTCAAAGCTCAGAATATTTGTATTATAATAAAGCAGTAACTTCTAGATGAGTACAGTTGCTTAAGTAAAGGTATGAAGATAAAGTTAAAATGTTCAGATTCTCAACTTATAACTTTCTTTTTTATTTTTAAGACAATCTGTCAAGTGTTGGTGTAATTTTTGTTATTAGCTATCATTCACAGTATGGCAGACAGCCAGAGAAGCACTCAATAGTATTTCCTGTTCACCTGTCCATCCCCTTGAAAAGTGAAGAGCTGATATACATAAAACTAGAAAATTAATCATCCACAGAGTCTGTTTGCTCCGAATTTGCATGTCACTCTATGGCTCTAAATGTTAAACAAAAATATCTTCGGAACTGCTGTGTTTTGGATGCTATCCATCTCTAGCTTTGGAATTAGCAAGCTCTCTCTCCTGCCTTTGCATCCACTGCATTTTTAAGGCATTACCTTTCTTCTTTAAGGATAATTTAGTTTACAATAATTTTTTCTTCTGAGCAGCACAATATTCTTAGCTTAATTAGTAGTACTTCTAAAGTACTGTTCTTTTAAAAACTTTCTTTATGATGCCTGGGGTACTGATACATAGTGTCAGCTGCATCATTAAAACTACAGAATGATAAATAATCATTGTTGTGGATATTTATTGCAGTAACACATATGGTACTGGCTTGAGACAAAACTTGATATCCAGTGAACATTAGAAATTTTACAGAAAAAGATTTATGTAAGTGTCTCTTTGGATTAAACTATTTATTATTTGAAGTAATTACTTCATTTTTCTTCTAGTTTTTCTGTTTATACTTATTAATGTTTCATATACAGCTCATAAAATCTTCCCTTTTTACATTATGACTCTTCAACTAGCAAAAGGTGTTTTCTAACAAGAAGTTCATGGAACATTTAAAAGTGTGTAGTCAGCTGTGTTTCATCACTTCAGTGATTTCGTACTGAATATGCTCTTCAGGGAGAAACGGTCTTCTACAAGATTCCCACAGGCTTTGACCAAGGCACTTCATTTCTCCATTTCTCAGTTTCCTTTCTGTAAAGTATTCATGGTTGTCCTTCTTTCATTTAGTCTGCTAGAGCTCTTTGCAACAGCATTTGCATTCACACTATTTAGTGCTACCATGTCCAGCATGAGCAAGGCTTGGTTTTGACTGGGGCCTTAAAGGGTTGCCACAATAAATAAACAATAATATCTGTACACGTAGATAATTACAGTCAGGTGGCATAAAAATACATGGCTGTGCTTTTGTAAAATACATCCTGGGATGAATCCAGGACATCATTAAGTAAAGTTACTTCTTCCACTCATGGTTTCCTACTTCCTTTGTATTTGCCCCACCATTTGAACTTCTCCTTTAGTCATAGTCAGCAGGTGGAAACACCTCCATGGGGTGACATATCTACTTCAAAGATCCTTTCAGCTGTCCTCTGCGGACTGTGTGCCAAAACTACCACCTCACAGATCATAGTAAGTCCAATGCATGCATTAGAAGAAAGGTAAAGTGTTTAGGAGAGAAAAAGACTGTTCATGTAGCTGAAAAGAGCTGCTGGATGGGGAAGGTTTTCTAGGTCAAGGCAGGGGAGGGGCTTAAATGAGTTTCTTTCAGTGGGAAGATTTGGAGACTGATTCTTGATTTTTGTGATTCATCCACTAGCGGCTTATGTATTGGAGATAGGTGCACACTGCTCTGAATTGTGGAGGGTGAACAGGCATTTGTTTGAGACTAGTCTTAAACCTTTTATTTGGTTCTGTGAAATTTCCAATTTCAGATGGTTTAGAGGCAGGCCATCATACCAGTGAACGCTGAATTAAAGGTGTGATTCCTATTTACAGCATGCTCCCTCTGGATGTTGGCTTGATAATTTACCTCACTGTCAAATTTTGTGTATGCATTCCAATTCCTAGAATATCTAATTATTTCCCTTGAATAATAACTGCCTGAATATAAACTGTGTGCTTTAGCTAGAAGTTATCACTACCCAGGAGTATTTTTCATGAAAGATTACAGGGAGAGATGTCCATTTACATTTTTTTGCAACACATATTATTAACCTGTTCTAGTTTCACTTAATTTCTTTATGTGGCAAAGCACAATGTATTGTAACTCTATCGCCTTCATGTTAGTAAATATGTGATTAAAAAATTCTAGATATTTATAGGGCATAATTTTATATTTTTGTGTGTCTGTTTTAACAGATGGTACAATTGATAGAAAGAAATAGAATATAAAGGTTCAAGATCCACTCCCAGTTCTCTTTGTCTATCAAGCAAACATGTATTTGTCTTTTCTGAAAAAATGTCTCTGATTGTGACTAGGGTTCTCTTTTTGCAAGCCTTAAAGCCAATACAAAATCTGTTAGAAGGAAATGGTCATGTCTTCCTATAGAAAGAGTATAGCTGACATTTTGAATAGCTTCCATAAGTGTCACTGTAGGTCATAAAGAAAATCAAACAAGTTGTTTTATTTAACCTTCAAAGCACTACAGCTCTTGAATTACCAAGAGTTCAAGCTGGTAGCTCTTCACAAGTTTTGTGCATTATGAAACTAAATATTTTTATATAAGATGCTTCTTTAAAAATAAAATGAAAGCCCTTTAAGCAGCATTCCGGTATTCTGAAGGACAAGAAATATTTTGGAGTGAGGGAATGCACTCACATTGTACATTTAAGACAGTGAGACAGTGACAGCCTCTTAAGAGTTTATTTTTTCCTGCAGATATTGTATCTGGTGTTCCAGTTCAATCAAAAAATTATTCAGAATGGTAGAGGTAAGGAAAGTGTCAAAGAACCAGGAATTTTTGATGTTTTCCAGAACAGTAAAGAAGAGGGGAAAAAAAAGAAAAGGTAAACATTAATTTAAGCAAAGAAGCCAAAATTACTTGGGTGAACATTACTGGGGGTGACCTTCATTTCAGCATAAACCTAATGTGTCATCAAAATTTGAGGCATTTTCTAAATTGCCCTATGTAAAAGTAGAACACATGCCTTCATCTGCACGTATCACACTGCTATAGTAGGACCTACAAATTTAGTGGATACATTAAGAAATTACCTAAATATTTTTTCTTTTTTTCTAAGTCTATTTCAGTGTAACACAAGAGTGAATGTGTAATTCTGAGGGCATAGATGTAACAATTATGTCTTTATGGACGTCCCCACTTCCCCAGTTTGTCATGTAGCTAGTGGATACTACTGAGTTGTGTGTGGGAAGTTGAGCTCTAGCATATTCCTTTCTAGCCTGGAAAGTCCTGTACTTCTGGAAAATAAGGAAGCCATTCAAACAGCTGAATAAATTGGTGTGGAATATCAAGGAAGGAAGAAGAGGTAAGAACAGCTTTCTGACCCTGTGCAGACAATCATCTATCTTTTCCATCTTCCTCTTGTTCCATATCAGATCTGTTGACCTTTCTGAATGCCTACACTGATATAATTTCTTGGGTGGAAATCTGCTCATCTGAATTCGTCTGTCTAATATTAGTCATCTAGTCTAAGGTGGTCCTGCAGATGATAGAGGATGTGCTTCTCATATAACATACATCTGTGCGAGCCCCATTGCATGTTCAGCATGTGATTAACTGCCATTCAAAAGCTGGATTCCCATGTTGCATATTCCCTTTACAACTTGTTTCTGTCATATATCAGTGCCACTACTGTGTAATATTGAGGTCCATTTGAGTAATGATTTTTTTTCTTCTCTTAAGTAGTTTGCTTTATGCAGTTGAAAAGCTCCCCAGAAGCTGTTTTTGTTGAAAACACAGAACTTCTGGTGAAAATACCTTTAACAGATCTAGTAACACGCAACTAAAAACTGTAAGAAGAATAAGAAACTTACTCAGTATTTAAAGGTAGTGTTATCCTATTCCTGGCCTCCTCCAGTAACTACCTTATTTATTTACTGTCAGTCCTTTAAGTTGTGTTAGGTGCCCTTTCAAAAGGTTCTCATGCAATTCCAATTTAACTATAGGACAAGGTTTAATAAGTATGAGTGCCAAATAATAAATCGTGAAGATCAGGAGGAAGGAAGGAAGTTATTATTACTGGAGGTGGCTGTGCGTACATCTCAGATTTGTTTAAACATGTTGTTATAGCTGGAATCACTAGATGGCAATGTTACATATGCTCCTACAGACTCTTCCATTAGAATGCAAGCAAGTGTTCAGTGTCCAAAGAAATATTATAAGGTTGCAACTCTGTTGTATAGTTGTATTTGAAAAGTACCCAAGTTTGCTTTTTTCCATGTTAATTTCTGTATTTGGTAATGAGAAGCAAACATGATTTGTCAGCTCAGATTTCTGGAGAAAGACAGGTTTGAATGCTTTTTCAAACTGGTTTCATTCCATACAGGTGGAGGACATGAGGAAAGCAAGCACACTTTGAACATACCGAGGCAAATTTCTGCTCAGCTGGAAAAAAATGATCCATAATAATTCTGCTATCACATTGCAAGGGACCAGTGAGGGTATCAGAAGCAAGATAGTGTTTTGAAAAAAACAGCATTATGCATACCTCTATCTCTCACTCTGTCATTTACCTATAAATGAGACCAGATTCCTCCCATCTGGCTCAAGCATTGCCAGAAGCACTGTTACCACACAATCACCCTCACTATTCTCCCTGCGGTAAACAGAAAGTGAAGTAGCTCCAGAGAGTGAATCAAATCATTGATGGGCTCTCAAAGTGCCTCCCTCTGCTCTTTGTCTATACAGAGATTTTATGAAGAGGCAGCTCCTATCTGAAGCATGTCATATAGGTGCACAACGTAGTTCTGGGCTAGAATACCTAAATTTGTGCAGAAGTGTATGCATTTAAAAATAATTTCATTTTCAATTCAATTTTGATTAGAGGACCACTGTTTTAGGGATAAATAGAAGAAAGGTTGGGAGATTAGGAGGAGAAGGAGGAATGCAAGACTGTCTTTGTAGAAAAGACAAAACAGAAGAGCAGGAAGAAAGCAAAAAGCTGAAGTACAAAGAAACATGAGAAGCAGAAGATAAACCACTGCAGTGTGCCTGCCAGTGTTCTGTGTTTGAGCTTGAGCTCTTTACTTCAGCCTGTGAATTTGTAAAAACAACCAGAGGACAGACAGAAAAAAAAAATGTTAAAAGCAAGAAGCATATGCATGTGAGAGGTCATGAGGAAGGATAGATGTCGTGGTTTAACTCCGGCTAGCAAAATACCACGAAGCCGCTCTCACAAATCCCCCTCCCCTCCTCCAGTGGAGGGGAAGAATCGGAGGAAAAAGAAATAAGGAAGCTTGTAAAATTGAGATAAGAACTATTTACTAATTAAATCTAAATCAATACATACAGGTACTACTGCTAATAAATACTTAAAATAGTAGACAATGAAACATATAGTACAATATATACAATATGATACAATAGGATACAATTCCCCACCATCCACTGACCAATGCACACCCAGATGTTGAGGGATGAAAATCAGACCCTGAGAGCCAGAGAACCACAGCCCGAGAGCGATCGCAGCCCGAGAGCCGCGGCCTGAAGGCCAGAGCCCGGGAGCCTATGCAGCAGATTCCGAGCAAACCTTATCACTGATAACACGGCCAGAAAAGTCAAAACAATCCATCAGCTCCCACACGAATGAGCCAGCACAGGAGCTGGCAAAGCAGCTAACGCAGGAGGGTGGGCAAGTTCCCGGAGAGACGAGCAAGGGAGTAAGGGAGGGAGAGAGAAGGGAAGAGTAATGGCTACAGGACCCTCTTCCCCACCCAAAGAGACCGGAACATGACGGACTATGGGATGAAATACTTCCTTGGTTAGTCTGGGTCAGCTACAGTATCCGAAGTGGACAAAAGACCTTGAGTTCAGTACAGGCCATCCCCAGCCCCAGCTGAGGCCTTATCAATGTTTTCACTTACTGTCCAGCAACAGAGTTCCCTGGCAACCAGAGTAAAGGGAGTTAGCCCTTTCCTGACTGAACCCAGCACAATAGATCACTACTAAAACACTAGTAAAAGGATTGTAATATTCTGAATATGAAGAAGTAATAAATAGAAACAAATAAGTTCCAGAATAAAATAACCCAACTCTCAGCTTTCTCCTAGAAGAAAAGAAGGATGATTGTATCTTTTGGCTGCTCTAACTACAAGTCTTCTTCAGCCAGTACACTTTCAGGGCCATGCTGGCCAGGTGTTGGCACCTTGAAGAACATCTTTTACATGTATTAGACAGCTGTAGCTCACCAGCAGATTTTCTACCACCAAGGGGTTGGATCTGTGTCCTGTGACAGCACAAACCAGACTAGTGCAAAGCTGGAGTGAACTTGAGCTCCTTCGACATCAAAAGGTAGAGGGATGTTGTTATCTTTATGTAATAACATGGGTAAGACAACAAAGGCCTCTGAAGCTAGTTCCTTCTTCTGTGAATACGCTGATGAATAACCCTGTGTGGATCACTTGCCTGCTGCTTTGGTTAGGTAGTTAGCCTTCACATAAATTACAAACTTAAACAATCTGTTGCTTCGTCCTGCCTGATGTTAAGGCCATGTGACCTGATGGGCAATACTCTGTTCCCATCAGCTTGGGAATTCAAGATGACACTGGCCTTACAAGACCAAGCTGTAAGTTATTATCTATTGACTGAATGCCCACTTTACTAAGAAGCAAAGTTACGTCTTTCCGTAATGGACTGAAGTATGTATTGCCTCCAAAAGAGATATAAGTAACTTCACTTGTTTGGAACAACTTAATATTATGTTTACCATCTGTAGACCAATACAGTGACTTCAGTAGCATATTATCTACAAAATATGTTTCTGTAATTATATTGAAACGGAGGTAGGAAATGAGCAGAGATGTTTAAAGGACTGAGGTACAGTTGTAGCCTAGAGGTATTCCAGTGGGCAATAGTATTTACATCATGTCTTAAAGACTACATATTTCTACACAATGTCTGAGATTCTTTATTTGTATCTAAAGCAACCATGTTTCTGAGTGGTGGAAGAAATTATATTCTTGCTGGTGGAATATGAAAAAAGTGGGACAAGATGGACAACTTGTTTAGTTTTGATCAGATGAAGTCTAAGAAAAACAGAGGTAGGCACATTACTAACACTGGAGATTAACACCATTGTCAATATTTCTAAAGTGTTAATCATATGACTACTACATGGTTTTTTGCCTTTATTTAGAAATACATGATTTTAAGGTATATGATGCTTTGTATTTTATATAAGTAGTCCTGTGAAAAAAATTTTCCTAGACTTGAAAATAATAAGAAAACACTAGCATTTATAATTAGTTCTATGATCTAATAGGTTCTTGAAATTATTCAAACTTTTCAGGAAAAGCCCAGTTTGCTTTCTGAGTTGTGAAATCATGGGTTTGTATCTGAAAGATTTTAATGGCTGCATAATACAAATTAACTTAGGAGGACTTCGAAACAATTTATTTTTTTTTTGGTTTTGATATTTTGCATTTTAAATCCACTTAATGGTTGAAAAAATTCTGAATGAGCTTGTCTTGGTGTTAAAACCACAAGCACCGAAGTTCAGCTGCTGCTGCTGAACTTCCATTTGTGCCCTGGCTGCTGTTGCTCTAGCACTCTGGACAGCTCCCTGCAATAGCGGAACTGTTCCCTGTTTGGTTTTTTTCTCCTCTGTGATCCACTTGGAATTTTATTGAAAATATTTTTTAAAAAATAAAGACAGTGAAGTTGAAAACTTGGAAGTTGCTTACTTTTACTGGAAAATGTCCATATAGCTTGTCTCATGGTGTTCCCTAAGCAGAATGCACAACAATGATAAAAATCCACCAAGACAGAAAGTGGAAAAGATTGACTGCAAACATATGTTATTTCAGAAAAACTGTGGGTGGTATCTATGTGTTTGAATGCATGGAAAAATGCTATCAACTTTATCAATATATATACTATAGCACGCTGTTCTAAAAGTGTACTTAGAGATAACAACAATCTTTGCTGTTTTGAGTGACTGCTTTAGAATGTTAAGAGAAGCAAACTTGACAGTGGCAGCTACCTAGCTGAGATTGATAATACTTCTGATTGTATGTACCTACAGCTAATTACACTGTCACTGCAAACTGGTACAAAAATGCAATATTTTAGTAGCAAATCCTACTTTTCAGACATCCCACCTGTTCTCTTTGAGACTTCTAGGCTCCAGCCCTGCTGTACAGTCCCATTGCTTATGTCTGGCTTGCCGCCAAACACAAATAGTTCTTCTGACTACAAGAACAAACGCTTAACCTAAAGGGCTAAATTCATCTTTTGCTCTTGCTGAGTGCAAACACCCTTGGCTGTATATATTAATTCAGCATAACTTTTCTTCTCTTGAAGTGGCATTAGAGATAGGCAATTTTTTTCATGTAAACTTTTAAGTTAAAATAAAGATTTAGCAGTAATAAAACAATAGTTTCAAACAACTTATTGGCTTTAAAACATTAGCTGATTTCATTTAATAAGAAATGGAAATATTTTGTTTCATTTATAATTTTCAGTTTTGACAGAAATACTTGGAGAACAGGTGAAAATGTAATAATGATGTTGCTATTACCACTACTACTAATGATGTTCCAGTCAAGTGAAAAAATCAATTTTATATAATGAACCTTTTAATCTATTTTGACTTTATGCAAAACCTTACATTTTTAACAAGTTTAATTTGAGGCTTTTTTCCTTTTTAACAACTGTTTCTCTGTTTCTTTTCTCTTCAAAAGTGAACCATTGGCATAAATTGTCAGAAATTTGGTTTTGCCTAGCTTTATCTGTATGTGCTACAGAACAATCAGTAAGATAGTCTGAAGTAAAACTTTGCCTGTCAAGGAATTTCTAAATTGAGAGTGAGAGACCTGGTAGTGTATGCTGAAGTGTGGGTTTTTTTTTTTTGGTTTGGTTTTGGGTTTTTTTGGTTTGTTTTTGTTTTTTTTTTTTTTTTTAATGGCAAGCTGATTCTGTGCTATCAGACCATGTGTAAGATTTGCTCAGAAAAGAAGTCTTGCTTAGGAGGAATGTGTTGACATCAAATCACTCTTTATTTTTGTGGAGAGAAAATTTAATATTATTCTCCAAGTACACATGTTTTAGAGGATGTGTAGTACATTAGGTCAGCTTTCGAGCAGCTGTAACACCATTATGATTTGCAATGGGAGCTTTAGTGGAAAATGATGTGCTATGGTGATATCCAGTGCAGCAAGCAAAGTGGCAATGCAGGATCTGAATATACCATGCTAAAATTACTATTTTTGCCCCTTTCTTCACTATTTGGAGAACGGGCAGCTTGGACCTCAGCTACAGTAAAGTGGCAGTTGGTCTCTGTCCTTGGCAGTTGACAACTGCACTGCAATGGTGAAAACAGGTTTGGGATCACATTGAAGGAAACATATATAACCAACAATGCACTTGAATCAAAGTGCAGCTAAGGGGAAGTGATCTGTCTAAATAAAAGAAAGTAAAGTTTCTTACAAAGAGAGGTGAGTCCTTTTTCTAGGATAAGTCAGGGATATCATAGTAAACTCAAGCTGGCAAACTTCATGGAAATTTTGTCTAAGTTTTTGGACAAAGACAATAAACTTACTAACTAGTATGTTGTGCTGAGCTTCATGAAGTCATTGGATCAGCTCAAGGAGACATGTTTTATTGACAGTTTCCAAACCAAATTTTTACAGTTGATAGAAGCTAATAGCTATGAAAAAAACCCTCAAAAACCAACCAACAACAAAAAATCCTCCAAACACAAACAAAACAAAACAGACTTCTATGGCTTACAAATCAGTAGAAAACCCTATTCTACCCCAAGAAGCTGGGGCCCCCATATGAGCAAGTAAACAAAGGATCAAGTTCTTCATGTAAATGCTTCAGAATTAGAGTGCAAAGTTCATTTTATAGACACAATTATAACTAAATGTGTTTCTCTTCAGCGTTTCTTGATTGAAGCCAAGGTCATATCTATTATCTATTATCTGTTACTGCTGTTGTTCTGGTATTTTATGTTTATATTTTGGTAGGAACTCATTTTCAGAAATATGATCCATAGTAACCACTGCCATCTGATTTGATGTTGTCTCTTACACTGTCAGTGAGTTGATGTTATTGTGAAGCTTCGAATGGATTAGAAACTACTTGGATGACTGGAAGCTACATTAAATTCAATTGGAGTTAAATAGGCTATTAATCAGCACTTGGTGATTACTAGGCCTGAATTTGTCCTTAGTGATTAGTTTGGAAAAATGTTATGCTGGTACAAATAGGAGAGATTTAACTATTTAATTAGCCTTGATAATATAGGTACATTTTTGTTATTGCTATTATTTTTTCCATTATTATTTCAAGTTTCTTATTATGTAAGTAGTACAAGAATATTTCATTCATGGTTATGAGCCAAATTCTGCTTTTTACTTTTGTGAAGGCTTCCACCATTTTATATGATTTGCTTAACTGTACTTAAGTGTGTGGGATTTTATGATTTGTGAGTTTAGAATTGTATTTTCTAATTTTCAATGTTCCAAATCATCATATCCAGAGACAACTGATACAGAGAACTGCAGCTAGAGCCTTAATGAGTTTGAATTTATCAAGATTAAATTCCTGCATATTTGAAATGTATTGAGGTGCAGCATGTTTTAAGATTTTATTAAAATACTGTTGTTGTCTTCAGAAATTTTAATAACAATCAAAGTATCTGGTAGATTAATTTCTCAAACACATCTACAATTATATTTCATGCTCATACAACAGAATCCTGAAGTATCTACAGAAGCAATGTACCCCTCTTTCTGTATTAATCATTGAACCATAGAATCATAGAATGGTTTGGGTTGGAAGGGAACTTAAAGATCATCTAGTTCCAACCCCCCTGCCATGAGCAGGGACACCCTCCACTAGACCAGGTTGCTCAAAGCCTCATCCAGCCTGGCCCTGAACACTTCCAGGAACAGGGCATCCACAGCTTTTCTGGGCAACCTGTGCCAGTGCTTCACCACCCTCTCCGGGAAGAATTTCTTCCTGATATCTAATCTAAATGTCCCTGCTTTCAATTTGAACCCATTACCCCTTGTCCTGTCACTACAGGCCCTTGTAAAAAGTCCCCCTCCCAGCTTCTTTGTAGGCCCCCTTCAGGTACTGGAAAGCTGCTGTAAGGAGCCTTTTAAATTTCACTCTTAATATTACAATAAAAGTCAATAGTTCACAACATGGTGTTCCAACACTTAATTTTTTACTTACTTTATGGATTGAATCAAATCTGTGTTTCACTTTTGAAAATAGATAAGTTAAATGTAGAAGCTAAAAAAAAGTTAAAAGAAATTAAGATTGACTCTGAGTGTTCGCTTCTGGGTGTCTAACCTGAAGATTACATTTCAAGCACTTGGGTTCAGGCCTGTCTTCATGTGAACACAAAGTTATCTCAGGTACATTCACATTTAGATACTGGAATGCAAAAGACTCTAAAACATTAGAAAATGTTCTGAGATTTCAAAACAACATAAAAAAAAGATTTTATTTTATTGTACACTTATTTTTGTAGTGACCTTTTGTGTAAGTAAAGAATTGCATTAAAATGCACTGGAATAATAATAACGGAAATAACGTCTACGATACCTAGTTAGGTGTTCAAATAAATGATAGCTGGATTTTGAAATATTTCTTACAGATATAATTATACTCAGGAATATGTAGTCAAAGACATTGGAAAGTCTACCTACATGAAAGCTGATTACTAAAATTCTTCAATCCAAAATAAGTTAGTAGGTAAAAAAATTCACATTCACACATATGAATAAAAATACTGATTCACACAAATGAATAAATAGGAACCTCAGCTGTGTTCATGACATATGTATTACTTGGGAAGACATGTTCTTAGATAAGAACTTGGTGTATATATATTCTGATCTGGGAGATAAGCTGTTAGAAAAAGTAAGGTGGAAAGAAACTTATGAATGATGAATTCCAAAAGTCTGATTCAGCAAATATAAATAAAATATAGCCAATTTAGAATGTTGGTACACTTGATTTTAGTAGACGATACAAAAGCTCTAATTCTTCTTTAAAAAACTGTCGTCTAGATACATATATATGATTTGACTATTTGCTCTGAATTTACGAAGGGCCCAAAGTATTAAATTTTTGGATGGACATCCTGACTTCTGAAATAAGCTCTCGTAAGTATGACAGGAAATGTGATTGTACTGTAGGCTTTTGGACTCTAAACTTCGTAAGGAGGAATTACTTTCGTTATGATATGTTTGCTCAGTGGGGCCTTGATTCCTCATTTTCAAGCACTAGCTATTGCTGCAATACAAATATTAAATAATAAATGTTCCTATATTTCTCTTTCAGAGTTTTGTAAGAGAAAACATGTCATGGTAGAATAAGCCTATTCACCTTGGAATGTTGTTCAATTGAAAACTTTTTATTTTAAAATTAAAAGCTTTCTATAGTATAGTCTATTTAGCACTTTTTCCTTATTGTCTGCTAATACTATATGTTGAGGAGATTAAAAGTCAACTGGAGTCATGATGATTTTAAAAGCTGTCTGTTGTTCTAAGATCTTATTCCCCTCAACCAAAAAACCCAAATTAAGATTCTCAAAGCCTATTAAATTTATGACATTCTTGCTGAAAAGTCGTAGTTTAAAAACATTTTCATTGCTTGCGTATTTTTCATTTAGTACTTGGCAAATTGTGGTTGGCGCAACAATACAAAATTTTTATGCACTTGGCGTGGGTTTTAACTGACATATTAAAACATGTAGATGAGTTTATCGGCTTATACATTTCTACATGTGAGCTGCATGTTTTGTGTACTCCTTTCTTCGCTCCTGGATGCCAGTAGTGTTTCATTTGGTGATATGTCTAGCTGGCCAGATGAAACTGCTGCTGGTGTTGGTGCAATGGAGAACTGTAGGAAAGAAAGGAATGTTTATGTTTAAAACTAAATATTTAGTGAATTTATGAAACTTGGTGATAAGCAGAAGTTCAAAGACTAGAAGTATCTGAATCAGAATTTAATGCTGAATATTTTAAACTATAATTATGGTCTGTTTTCGATTTGTAAATCCTTCTTTCAGGCTTGTTCTTGGATTGTAAGACTTCTATTTTTCTAGGAAGTCTTTTGAATATTTACACCGAAGTTATATTGAGAATGGTTTCAAATATTTTTTGCCATATTATGCTTTTTCCTTCAGGATCTATCTATTTTCATTTTTATGTGACCCTTAGTACATATGATCAAAAGGCCACAGTGGGAGTACATAAAAATTATTCTAGGTGATCAGATAAAACCCCTGTGTTAGGGCCTCCCTCCAAACCAAGCTGCTAATTGTGCTTTGTTAAAAATAAACAAACAGACACCCAAGACCTAGGAGAAACATGTTAAATATTAAGAACTCTGTTATATTAACTCCCTGTTTCTGACAATCAGCAAGTTTGGGATTTCCTGAGAAAGATTTTCTTCTTCAGGAGCATGTTAAATAGTCATTGGTGCTTCTATGGATTTGTTTGATCATTCCACCAGGGCCCTACCATTAAGGCAGCGAAAATATTACTATATTCAGTGTCTGCTCTTCTAGAAGCTATCTCAGATATGAACTTCAGTCAGACTTGACAAATTAATTTAAAAAATCACATAGCACTTTTTTTGTGTTCAATTCTGAAAGCGTTAGATATTCCTGCAAGATTCTGAGTATTGGTATTACTGAAGTCAGGGAAATGAAGGTAAGCAGCTTTCAGAATAAAATGCTTAGTGTATCTGAGTAATTGTCTGAAGGCAAACAGTTGTCATTCATTGACAAAGCACAAAAGGCTAAGACAACTGCTTAGCAAGAAAAACAAGTCATATCTTGTGTGATGCAATCTAAGCAGAGACGGCACTCTAAAGGTTGCTTACCTTCTCTCATGATATTTCTTGTCAAAGACTAAAGCCAAGATGTTTCTCTGCTTCTCTTTAACATTACTGCTTCTTTTTAGTATGTTATTTCAAGAAGCTAATATCCTTGACTGTGGTGTTATCACCTTTTAAGCAATACTAGAGAAAGATAAACTGAAGAAAATACAATTGAAAATTAAGGAAATTACTCTGGAAAAGAAATAAGGAAACAATTGTGAAGAGAGATGTGTATGTTGTTTTGTGGATACTACTCTTCATTAAATAATAATTCCCCCTTTTCATTTCTACTAAAAAGGAAATTTATCTGTGATGTCTAAATAAGAAAATCACATTCACAAGAATGAAGTATTTTATTGGTTTTCTCTTTGACCTGCAAGGGAAAATAATGGTAAAAAGATGCTTGTCATCAATTGCCAATTTTTATCATAGATGAAACTGATGATTCCAGGTTGCAAATGCTTTGAAGTAAAAAATAAATAGGATATTGACTTTTTGTCACTGGTTGGGTGAAGGGTGCCTTGCATAATGAAAGACAGTTGTGCTTTTCTAAAACAGAAATTCTCCCTTTCTGGTCAGCAGCTTGCAGTTTTTTATTACTGAAAAATGACTATAGATGTTTTATTTCAGAACTGCTTTCAACACTTCCTAAGGTCTCCAGAGCAATCTCTGGATAAGATAATGTAAGCCAATATAATTAGACTGAGTATCACTCTTTCATTGACAGTGAAGGACAATGTTAAAAATTACATGTTAAAAACCCAGAAGATTTGGGGTCATCTGTGCTTGCATCACAATCTGATCTATTAGTTTGCATGCAGGTAAGTGTTCCACTCAACTGTATGTAGAAATAAGCATTACTATTATTATTATTATACCAAAAATCTGGCATAATGCCAACCTAGAGGCTTGTGAGGAAACAACATTCTGTCATGAAAGGCAGGTACACCTAAGAAATTGGTTGTGTTTGACACTGGAATAGCTATCAGAGCAGAGGAATCGAGGAACAAATATTTCACCTGAACTCAGTGGGTTTCTCATTGCAAAATATGTCTGAGTTATGTTTAGGTTGGGCAGGAGGGTTGTGTCAATTTAATATAGAAACAGAATCACAGAATCCTTTGGGTTAGAAAAGGCCTTTAAAGATCATCTAGTTCTGTTGCCCTGCCATGGGCAGGGGCATCTTGCACTAGATCAGATTGCATAAACACCTCTTCAACCTGACCTTGAACACTTCCAGTGATGAGGACTCCACAACTTCCTTGAGCAACCCATTTCAGTGTATCACCATCATCCTTGTAAAAAATTTCTTCCTAATGTCCAATCTAAACCTACCCTCTTCCAGTTTAAAACTATTGCCCCTTGTTCTGTCACTGCAGGCCCTGGTAAAAAGTTTCTCTCCATCTTTCTTATAAGCCCCCTTTAAGTATCGAAAGGCTGCAATAAGGTGTCCCCAGAGCCTTCTCTTCTCTAGGCTGAACAACCCCAACTGTTTCAGCCTGTCTTCATAGGAGCGATGTTCTAGCTCTGTGACTATTTTGGTGGCCCTCCTCTGGACCCAGTCTAACAGTTCTGTGTCTTTCTTGTACTGTGAATCCTGAGCTGGATGCAGTACTTCATCAAGTAGGGTCTTATGTGAGTGGAGTGGAGGGGGAAAATGAGCTCCCTTGTACTGCTGGACATGCTTCTGATATGACTGGCTTTCTGGGCTGCAAGTGCACACTGGCAGTTCAAGTCCAATTTTTCACCTACCAGTATGCCCACTTCCTACTCCTCAGGGCTGCTTTCAACCCATTCATCCCCCAGTCTGTAATGATACTGGAGTCTGCCCTGTCCCCATTGCAGGACCTTGCACTTGGCCTTGTTCAACTTCATAAGGTTCATATGTGCTCACTCCTTAAGGTTGCCCAGGTCTTTCTGGATAGCATCCCTTCCCTCAAGAATATCAACTATAGCACTCAGCTTGGTGTCATCTGCAAACTCAACCTGACTATCTATGCCATTGATAAACAAATAGTATTGGTCCCAGCATAGGCCCTTGAGAGACACCATTTGTTACTAGTTTCCACCTGAATATTGAGCTATTGACTATAACTCTTTGGAAGCAGCCATCCAGCTAATTCCTTATTCTTCTAACAATCCATCCATCAAGCCTGTATCTCTCCTATTTAGCAGCAAGAATATTGTTGGGCACTGTATCAAAGACCTTCAGAAATCTAGGTAGATGACATCTGTATTTCTTCCCTTGCCCGCTGATACAGTCACTCCGTTGTAGAAGGCCACTTGATTAGTCAGGCATGACTTGCCCTTGGTGAAGCCACATTCACTTGTTAATCATCTCCCTGTGCCCCAGATATATCAACCTACAAAATCTGTTCCATGATCTTATCAGGCAAGGAGGTGAGGCTGACTGGTGGGTAAAACACAGACACACAATTTTGATTGTGTGAGCTGTATGGCTTAGAAAGCACAAGTAGGAAGAAACACTAGTGATTGTTAAAATTTTAGATTACTTCAGATCCATTTATAAATCTACTTAATTTCTAGCTACAAGGAAAAAACAGTGATACAAAGAATATAAATGACTATAGAATTACAGGTACTAATGGAATAGAAAGGTGTTCTTCATCATATGGGCCTTGTCTATGTTTCTGAGCTTGTGAAACAACATTTTTGGGTGCTGTGTAAGTAAATGGGGAGCAAAGTGTTAGGGCTAATGTGATGAATTTTGAAGACGACACACTCTTTGTCTTACCCTGTTGTTTTGTTGTTACCATATTGTTTCACTACACTCAGCGTAACATTTAGCAAAATCAAGTTATATGGCACTTGATCAGTTGGTTGAAATTAGGCCAGATGCCTTGAGAATATGAAACACACTACTACTCAAGGTATTGTTTTATGAGACAGGTAGTATAAGTGGTTTTAGAAGTATTGCAGAAGAGGCTTTTCACACTTATGCCAAACAAAGCAGGTAATAGCTAAAGCTGTTTTTACTAAATATGACTTAAGCCAGCGGCATCCTAAAAGTAAAGGGGTATGTGTCCTGTCAGCCCTAATACGTTTTTTGGTTTGTTTGTTTGATCTCTGGAAGTACGGGTTTATGCTGTTACTGCTGCTACTACTACCACTTCTTCTACTACTACTATTAGTAAATGATGGGTTTATGCTATTTACTGCCACAAGACAATAGATTTGGAGGTTCTCAGTTTAAGAATAACTATCAACACTTGCCTCCTAGTTGTTAGCAGATGTGGCTAAGTTCTAGTGATAGCATTTAGTTTGTCACAGGATTCAGCAGTTAGATTGGTCAGGGCTAATGACCCAGATCTGTTATGAATTACTTAGATGTGAGAGATTAACAGAATCAGATCAACATGGACAGCACAGGCAAAGGCATCTTTATTGATTTCAAACTGCAGGATTAGTCAAATCTTGCTCTCATGAAAATCAATGACAGGCTTTTTTCTGACTTTAGATGGAAAAAGATGTCCATATTGTAATAATTCTGTTTCTGGAGATTTTCTTTTGTGGATGTCACAGTTTGGTAATTCTTGCATTCTGTTTCTGTATTTCTTTACTTTACATTAATTATTAATTTTCAGCCCTCAGAAGTGCATAACAAAACTCATTGTGGCTTCATAAACTGGTTCATAAAGGCTAGCTATTGCGAGTGTGTCTTTTTTTACCAGAAGATTGTTGTGAGGCAGCTGGGACAGAGTCCAAAATTTCTTTTTCCCAATTATAATGGAATCTGAAGTTTAAAAATACATTACCAGTATGTTCTTTCATTACAATTATTGTTATAAAAGTGATTTCAAGGTACAGTATGTTATACCTCATCCTTAACTGTAATTTTTATTGTCAGAACAAGGTGGTGCAAATTTAATTACTGTTAGAGTATACAAAAGACAGTGGTCTCATGTACCTAGTAGTGTGTTTAGCTGTTCATATGTAAATTAGCTATGTATTCCACAGCCATCAACAAGAAAACTTGCTTTGAAATATGCATGAAGTATTGATTTTATTTCTTCTGCAAAGGATATAATGAGAAGACAGCACGTCACAACAGGAATCTGTCCTCGTGACAATGATTGCAACAAGAATAGAAACAAAAACTTGCAGTCCAC
Source organism: Rhynochetos jubatus (assembly GCA_027574665.1). Classification (NCBI taxonomy): domain Eukaryota; kingdom Metazoa; phylum Chordata; class Aves; order Eurypygiformes; family Rhynochetidae; genus Rhynochetos; species Rhynochetos jubatus. The sequence goes on along the minus strand of CM050652.1, from coordinate 25,378,809 downwards.
AGAATTTTCTAAGACAATAAGGTCCTGGTTTCACTACTTTCTCACTCTTTACTTTCCTATTTTACATAAAATCTTGTGTTGTAGCAAACCAGTTCGCTTTCAAGTCATTTAGATGAGCCATCTTCAAATTATGGGAATCCATGGATGATCAGAGATGATCTGAACCTGTTTTTCTTAATAGAGATGTCGCATAGGTTCCTTTTCTCTCTCTCTCTGATTCTCTTCTTGTTCAATTTCTCCAGTAAAGCACCATCCTAACCACCATAACACATCATCGTTAGACTGAAAGTCAATAGATACAGTTAGTATTTATATAAGCATATATATAGATAGGTATAATGTATTCCTCTCTTTTATTTCATATATACTACTTGCTTTCTCTGCTTGTCAGCTTCTCTGGATAAGCACACAGCACACTGTAAGTGACAGCACAGCTCAAATAAACTCTGATGTTCACTTCAAAAGTGTGGAATTTAGAGTTTTTTGGTTTATAGTCAAGAGGCTTGGTTATTTTTTTTTCAGATTTTCATTTGCACTGGCCCCTGCGGAGGCAGGGATCTGGCATTTGTTCTGGATCTGTTTCAATAACAGAATAAAAGCTTTAAGAGAGTTATTTTTTATCCATGTTTTACTTAGTATACCTTGACGTATGAGACATTAATGACTTTTGTTTTTCAGTAGCTCTTTTAGTTGGATTGTCCTTTCCTCTTTCTTTCCACAAGACTGTCACTTTCTACACACTTTTTGATTCCTTTTAGCCACTCATAACTTCAACTATGGTTTCTCTGTGAAAAGTTCATTTACTTTTTGTTTCTCCGTTGTCTTTATTCATCTTATGCTACAACATAGAATCACAGAACGGTTTGGGTTGGAAGGGACCTGGAAGACCATCCAATTCCAAACCCCCTGCCATGGGCAGGGACACCTTTCACTACACCAGGTTGCTCAAAACCTCATCCAACTTGACCTTGTACACTCCCAGGGACAGGACATCCACAGTTTACAGAAGGATATTATGCTGCCCGTTTTACATAAGGTAAAAGCTGAACGCCTTCTGAAGCCCTTCCTAATCTTTACCATATTATTATCTTTGACATTTGTTGCTAAGCTGACTCATTTTCAGTTCTTCTATTTTTCTGCATATCTCTAAGTTTGTATTCCGTCATCCATCTGCTAAAAACTGAGGTACACAGTCCAGTCACACATTAACTGCATTTAATATTTTCAGCTGGCATTCACACCACAGAGCTGTGTTTTACTTGTAAGACTGTGGTGTTCTTTACTAGCTCCCCTAGTTATCCTGATTACTAATCTGAACATTTTGAAGTCTTAAATGACAACCATTCTTCCACAATCATCTAATCTCATTTATGTTGTTTGGCTTGTGTATGCAAAAACGAAAGGAGGATTTGGACAACTGTTTTCAAAGATATTGCATAACTCCTTATAAGTGTATTTCCAAGTGACTGAAGTTTAGCTATATTTTTTGTGTTGATTTACCTTATTTTTCTTTATTTTCAGTATCCATTTGCCACTAAGGTTGGTAAAAGAATTTTATGTTTATCAAGCACAGACTCATGAAATGCAACAGATACGCTCAGCTCTGGTTATAGCTGAACAAGAAGCAAGACTACTGTCAAATTTTCATTGATTAGATGACAATAATATTTTGCTTAGTAGCTACTCTGTACTAACTGAAAAAGATAGATCAAGTGTTCTGGAACTGTAATGATAAACCCATAAACAAGCTGTGCAATCAAAAAAAGACACAGACAAATGTGGAACAGAGTAAATAAACCACTGCAATCTGTCTTTGTGATACTTCATATTAAGTAGGCTGATAATTTGCTGTGACTTCTCACAACTTCCTGTCACACAAGCCTTGTGCTGTCAATATTCTATTTACATTGCTTGAGTTACTGTGCTTTGGAGGAAAAACCTCACTTAACCCAGGACACCATATTGACTTTTCCTTGTGTTTTAAACTAACTGTATCCTTGTTAATGTTTGATTCACCTATTGTAATTAAAATGTATAGGGTCAAGTCGCCTTCACAAGAAATTTTGTTCAACTGAGAAAATATAATCTTGTACTTTTAACAATGAAGTTTAAGAGCAGAGTAATGAAAATTGAAGTTCTTTTCTAATTCCTTTATATAAAAGTACCTTTCCTCGGTACTGAGGAGGCCCTAGCTGGAGTGCTGTGTCCAGTCTGGGGGTCCCCGGTATGAGAGGGACATGGGCATATTGCAGTCCAGCACAGGGCTGTGAAGATGCTGAAGGTCTTGGAGCATGTGAGGCATGTAGAGAGGCTGAGAGAGCTGGTATTATTCAACCTGGAGGAAAGAACACTCACGGGCATCTTACCCATGCGTATAAATACCTGATGGTCACGGGGAAGGAGTAAAGAAGACAGACAAACATTCTTCTCAGTTGTGCCTTATGCAATGGCAAGAGGCAATGGGCACAAACCATAATACAGGAAATTCCACCTAAATACAATCTTTCTTTTTTTTTACTGGGAGGGTGATCAATCACTGAGCATGTTTGGAGAGGAAGTGTAGTCTTCTGTCCTCAGAGATACTTAAAGATAGCCTTGGGGATATTGTCTGGACACAGCCCTGAACAACCTGCTGGTGGTGACACTGCTTTGTGCAGCAATGTTAGACTAGATAATCTGCTGAGGTTGCCTCCAACAGGTCTGTCATTGTGTGATTATGCTGGAGTATTTTTAAATTGTTTTCCTTAGATTAACTAAGGACAACTAATAAAGCAGTACACCTTGATAAATTGATTGTCTTTTTTTCTTAATTAAATGTGTTATGCATAGATCTTCCAATCTTTAAAAAAAAAAAAAAAAAAGAGATGCCTAAGTAATTTTTTTGGTAAAAAGCTCACAAACACTATGCAAATTCTTTCGCAATGCCCAAGAAACTTACCAATACTGTCTAACAGTATTTAGTAACACAAGGTATGTAATTCTGATTCTACTGGTTTTACAAATAGAGAATCTGAAAATCATAGATTTCTGTTTTAAATGTGTCTAGCAGATCAGAAATTATATTAGTTTGTCATGTATATATCCTACTACTTTCAAAATAAAATCAAGAAAATCTGGGTGATTTACTTATTCATGTGAAAATAAGCCTCTGGTTCTTAATTTACACTCCATTCTTAAATATCCAGTTATTGTTTCAGTTTTGATTGATGTTAATTATCTTCTGTTAGAACATTTAGTGGATCTATAGACTTTAATCTTCACAAGGATTTTCAGATTTCATTTGGATGTTGGACACCTAACTCATTTAAGTACTGAGAAAATAGTCTTTTATTTCCTTGTACATTATAGAAGCATTGTTTGATGTTAGAAAAGCTTTTTATTTTCTACTACATATTCTTACTTCAAATGTCAAGTTCCTAATATGAATTAAGTCTTTCTATCAATTCAGGAGGGAGTAGTATAGTAGGTAGAAATAATGAGATTATAGCAAATGACTGAAGTATATTCTGCTGTTAACGTCGTGCCAAATTCTACAAACCCTTATTTATTAGTGTTTATCATACCTACAAAATACATAGGCTCAGGGAATGGACTTCTAAGCTTGCAATGAGTTTTTGTCTTTCCAGGGGGGATTAAAACATGAATGGTATGGAGAACTGAAGCATTTACCTGTGTCTCACTTGATTAGAGCAGAATTTTATAACGTGGTGATCCAGAAACTTTCAGAAGGATTAAATGCATAGAAAAAATAGGCAAAAGAAGTGGGAAGAGTCAGGGATAAAATTGGTAAGAAGTGTGTTTGACTTTGTTATTTAAATGGGACTGTCAGTCATGCTTCTGTCACATGAAGACATTTGGGGAGTGAAGTTGCAACATCCAAAGACAGTAGCTATCTGCCTATGGAGAAAGATGTTACAGATGCTGCATGTTATTATGATCAGTGTCTTACTAAAGCGTGTCAATGGTTATTAGTCCTTTGGGAGGAACTGTTAAGACAAATTTTTTGAAATGTATGAGTTAGGCCAGTTGGCTAGTTATTCCAGTTATTCTAATTTGTGCACTGTTGGGTGATACTAGCACGGGATAATACTGAGAAACAACAGAAAAGGTTAAGAAAGGATTTAAAATGAGTTTTATCTTTAATATGTAAAATCATGGAATCATAGAATTTTTGAGTTTGGAAAGGACCATTAAGATCATCAGGTCCAATCATTAACCCAGCACTTCCAAGTCTACCACTAAACTATGTCTATGCCACACCTACATGTCTTTTAAATATCTCCCATGATGGTGACTCAACCACTTCCCTGGGCAGCCTGTTCCAATGCTTCACAACCCTTTCACTGAAGAAATTTTTCCTCATATCCAGTGTAAACCTCCCCTGGTGCAACTTGAGGCCATTACCTCTTGTCCTATTGCTTGTTACCTGGGAGAATAAACTGACATTTGCATTGTTCTGGTCTGTTTCTTACAGTAACCAGATATTTAAAAACAAAATAAACCAAAACAAACCCAGAAAAATACCCTTCAAACAGCTGGAATATGATTTTCGGTTTGTCTAGACACAATAAAATAACAGGAAGTGGTGATGTGGGAAAAAAGTCCATGTCATATATGCCATCCTTTTACACTGATGATCAGAATACACATCAGGAGGAATCATATGCGGGAGTAAACTAAGCATGAGACTTACAGTTTTTGTCAGTTTTCTAAGTAGAAATCAGTCACATCAATAAATAATAAGTCTTTAGTGAAGATGGTTCTGTCACCAAGCAATAATAAACGCTGCATTATCATCTTACACCACAGACTCCTATTCAGAGTGTCAAAGGGGTTAAATATAGCAATTTGCATCATATTATTGTGCATAACAGTGAATCAAGTTTTGGATGTTATCTAGGGCCTTGGAGCAATTTGTTGTCAATTATTAGAAAAAAGGGCAATGAATATGCTTCACTTTCCTTGATAAAATTGTTCATTCTACTTGTTGACATTTTTCTATTTTCTTCAGGTCACAGAAAGTACCTTTAAAAGTGAGAAGTATATATCCTTTTTATTCTATTTCAATTATTTTTGAATAATAATACATTTATTGAGGATTAGCCTTTCTTAGCATCAAAATTCAGTCTGTCGGTAGCTCTTGCTTGCTTAGTTCATTTGGGGAAATGCTGGCATTTCCTATTAGTGCAAGGAACTTAGGCACTCAGAGTGGCTTAGATATAACAGCACTATTGATGTGTAAGACAGAAATTCTCTAAAAATAAAAATCTTTATCTTCTCATGTGTCTGAAGAACCGTAGATCCTTTCAACATATGAATGTTACAGTGGTTCTAACTAGTACTAAACAGTACTAGAATGCTGCATCCCAGCTGACCTGAGCCTTTTAGCACTTAAAGAAGTCCTGAATTTATTTTCAACTCACACATAAAGATTGTTATGGCTGTGACACCAAAGCGTCCTCATCCTTGGAGCTTGTTTATGTCTACCTGCACTGTTGGGTTCCATGTGAAGAACAGTATCCATAGGATTCCTGGGCTTTGGTTCCTGCTAATTTTTTTTTTTTTTTCAGTCATTATTCATACTTTTGAAAAATACATGACCATTAGAACAGATGCTAGAGGCCAGAACTATCCTTCACAATTTAATGCAGGAATCACTAAATTACTGTGTTGAGCTCTTTCATTTTCTGTTTATTCCCAAGTTCTCAAATCTTGTCTTTTTAGCCAAAACCACTTTCATACAGAATACACTAAAATGAAGCCTCTGCCTCAGCTTCCTGGAGTAAGGTGCTGAGCATATTCTGTTGAGAAGGAAGCATTTTAAACCATCTAAAAACTAAAAAAAATATAAAAGAATCCATTCAAATGTCTCATTTCTGAGGGACAATAAGAACTTGGATGCTATGTAAATGACATATTGTATAAAAGCTCTTCTTTGTAGGGAAATGTTTGAGTCAATGAAGGCAGTTCCATATCAGTTCAAGGTAAAAAAATACCCTAAGATTTTAACACATCTTTCTTCTCATCTCTTCTAATGCCTTTTCTTTTTTCTTTTTTCTTTTGTGATGTTTCATCACCTTCTGTACTGGTTGCTGTTAATCCTCTTCCTAGACATCTTCACTGTGAAAGGAATATGAGTAACCATCTCAGGAGCAAATGGAGTCTGGCAGCACAGAATGGCATCATGTCTGTTGTTTTGTGAATCCCTACAAGTTCATTGTCATTTTAACCTACAGACTGACCCAATAAATTTCCCATATCTACAGGCTAAGAAAAATACATGTATTCATACTGACAATATCAAACTCAATGTATTTGCCAACTGTCTAGTAGTGTTTCCAGCATAAAACTTAGCTATATTTGAAAGGCAGAAGAGAACAGTAGAGGTTTCTCTCAGACTTTTATTTTCCATTTTACGGTATCGCCTCACTCCTGTATTCATTCTCAGCCTATCTTCATAGGAGAGGTTCTCCAGCCCTCTGATCATCTTCATGGCCTCCTCTGGACTCACTTCAACTGATTGATATCCTTCTTATGTTGAGGGCCCCAGTGCTGGATGCTGCAGGTGGGGTTTCAGAAGAGCAGAGTAGGGGAGGAGAATCACCTCCCTCGACCTGCTGGCCATGCTTCTCTGGACAAAGACCAGGATACAGTTGGCTTTTGGGGCTGCCAGCGCACACTGCTGGCTCATGTCCAGCTTTTCATCCACCAGTACCCCAAAGTCCTTCTCCTCACAGCTGCTCTCAGTCCATTCATTCTCCACCCAGCCTGTAGTTGTGCTTGGCATTGCCCCAACCCAGGTGCAGGACCTTACACTTGGCCTTGTTGAACTCCATGAGGTTGGCAGTGGCCCACCTCTCCAGCCTGTCCAGGTCCCTCTGGATGGCATCCCTTCCCTCCAGCACATTGACCACACCACACAGCTTGGTGCCATCAGCAAACTTGCTGAGGGTGCACTCGATGTCAACATTCATGTCACTGACGAAGATGTTAAACAGCTAAATCTAAAACATATATTGTCCTGAAGGACATTGCCTTGGCAATATCCTTCAATATTAAATAAAATACTTGTAAAGAAATTAGAGGAGAAAATATTAAGAAGTGTGTAAAAAAATTATTGTATTTGGTGTCAAATTGTAAACTATAAATGCTTACAGTGTTATAAAATGAATGGATAACAAATTGGTGCACAGATGAGATTCATACAATTCTGTGCTACTGCATGTGTGGATACAAATTTTTAGGGAAAAATAGAATTGAGATATGGTAATAGAGTCTTTATTAAAACACTATTTTCAACATTTTAATCTCTGCACTTGAAATTATCTGTGGCTGTAATTGGTTATGCATACAAATCATAGCTCAATACCTGAAATCCACTGTGTTTTCATATTACGTACTTGGGTGTCTAACTGAAAAAAGGTAAAAATAGAGGCCAGATTTATGTTTCTGCAGTGATTTGGGTGCAAAAATTACATTATTCATACTACTGCTGCAATTAGTTCAAGTTTAGCATCAGTTCCATGGGCTAAATAGATGTTACACGAGCAGGTGCATACTCAAGTTCATAAGCATGAATATTTTAAAAAGAAATATTAATAGTATTTCTCATGAGCTGAAGAACAGCAGGATGAAAGGTATGATGCCTACTTTTAACTATTTATAAAAGGAGAAATCTTAAATCAGATGCATGGGATGTTGCTACGACTTTTATCTTTAACCATTTCCATATACGCAAAAAGCAAAAATGATTGACTTGTGAAAAGTAGTTAGTGAATTTACTAACATTCTAATGAATTGGAAGCTTTATCCTATTTTTACTTTGTAAACAGATTAAACTTACCAGTGCAATTCCATTGAAGCTTTGCAGTAAGTTTTAATATTGTGTGAAGTTTTGATATGGAAGGTTTCTGTAAAATTCTTTTGAAGGTTCCATGTGAATAAAATATGCTCAGATACTTCTGTCTTGAACAGTCACCCTTTACTGCTCATTAAGAATGTCATGCATGATCTCCACTTCTAGTAAGTAGTCAGCAGTTGTATGTAAACAGAACTCCCATCCTCCAACTGTCACCTTGGCTCTTGTAAATGGACCGGAAAACAAAGGTGTATTTAACTTGAGCCTTTAGGATGAGAGGCAGAATGTATGGGAAGAAACCTAGTTTGAATAATCCAGAGGATTAATCTTTGAATCAAAATGAATAACTGGATATAGGAGCTGAGAATAACTGGAGAAGCAAGACTGAAATGTGGAATTGGACATTTCAGGCAAAAGGAGGAAAGCAGAACTTGAACCTGAGGAATCTCAGAGGCTGAAAACCATCATAAAGAAGACAGCACTCAGTCAATCAGTACTGCAGTTCACTATCACTTCAGATGAGGATTCAGAATTGTCACATATTAAAGAAGGACAACATTCTAATAGCTAGGAAAACCCATTCATAAAACAGGTATCTCTTTTTCTCCTATTGTCTTCTCTGAAGGGTGACAATTTCACTGCTGATACTATATAGCTTTGGAGCTAAAAGGAAAAGGGCCTGTGGTCTAAAGATTGTCAACCCATTAATAGGAAGATTTCATACATTATATGTGATGGGAGTTCTATTCTTTATTTCACCTTATATTGTTTCTTAAAATCTAGGAAGTTGCTCGTAAAATACTTACAATGTTCCAATTGTAAAGAAAAACCACTGAAAAATCAGGAAATACTAGCATTAAGGTTGTCACTGAAAGTGTAAAGAATTATAATGGATAACTTGCAATGAATAATTAGAAGTGTTTTGTATTAATTAAATGAACAAGAGTTTGGCCTTGAGTATTACATAGATAGACTGGGAAAAATGACCTGGGCAAATCTATTGAAATTAAATAATTCTTAGGGGGATGAATATGACTCATTTCTGTGAACAATTTTTCTTCTATGCTTATATTGAAAAACAAAACAAACCAAAAAACTATAACAATTATAAGTAAGTCACGAATACACCCTTCGTGTTTGATCTTATTTACATATCTAAAGTTTGATTGGGTCTTACTGTTTCTCTCTCTTAGGAACTCCTTAGGAGTACTTCCTTGCCTTCCTTTCTCCTTATTATCCAAGTGGCTTTAAGTCTTTCTTGTAGCTACCTATATTACATGTGCTATGTCAGTAAATTAGTTAAAAGTTGTGAGTTGTTTTGGTAACATGATAATGGTGGAATGTATTGGATACGTAATGATACCTGTTTTCTGTAGATTGTTCTGGATTTCTGTAGCTAGCTAGGTCTTTTGGCTTTCTTATCCTGTTTTTTAGACCTGAATGATTTCTCCTCCGTTCCTAAATTTTAGGTGCATTTCTTCTCTTTAATTAAAGACATACTAAAGCATTTGAAAGGGACTGAGGTTTCCATATTTACAGTGATACCCATCCAGCTGGTTATTAGAAAGTTATTTCAGAACTGTGTTTATAAAAACTTCCCTTAAATGCTACAAGAATTAAGGACAACTATACTTCTGAATCTTTTCGAAAGTGCAGAAGAAGCATGTGAAAGCTATCTAAGGTAAGGAAACTGAAGTAATGAAACTTCACAAATATAGAATTGAAATAGGATAGAATAAACATCCTCTGTAATGATGTTTTTACAGAAAGTCTTTTGTGATACCAAGACACAGGAGTCTCTTCAGATGGATTTGTTATGCTCACAGCATTTGGTCATAGTATGTGGCATCTCTGCTTCATCTAAGCTAATGTGACAGATAACTGTAAAATGATGAGAGCATATGCTTCTGCTTCCCAGATGTCTTGCATTCACATTGATTGAAGTCACTTTTATTCTGTTCCTTTGGACAGTTCAGTCATTTTGATCTGAGGATCAGAAGATGGAGGCAGGTTGGTGGATGTTAAAGCACAGTCACCTTCATGTTACTGCTTCTTATCAAAGTTTCTGTATCAGACTGCTGTTTTCCAGTCACCCTTCAGCTTTATCCTCATGTAATTCCAGCAAACCCAGGAAAATTTAGACAAAAAAGGGCTGACTTCAAGGGCTTAGGGGTATTTAATTGAGGTCATTCCTTCCAACTGCAATTCTTGTAATGTCTTTTCATGAGCCACTACCCTCTTTTGCATATTTGACAATATCGTCATTCCTTCTCTCTTGTCATGCCATCCTCAAAGGTGTATTTTAGGAATCAGTTACAAAAGAGAGTAAAATAGACTTTTACCTCATTCCCTTAACAATTTAGTTAGCTTCATCACCATTGTACCTTCTATATGCTCTAGACATGAATGTGTTACTAATGGGATTCCAGATGATCTTTAATGTTAATGGGAAAATTGTCACTCTGGGGGATTCCTTTATGGTTCTACTTGCTAAGCAAGATTGACACTCCCTGAGTCACTGTTTTCAGTAAAGATATTTCATTGACAGGAGTAGCAGCCAAATTATCTCTCACTACCCACCCATTTCTTAAAGTCTTTGGAAGATTTAGTGGCACGTACCTTTCTTAATGCTATGTTTGCTTTCTAAAATGTTATTTTAATACCATTCCTTCTCAGTTGTAACCCATTGTTTGGGACTGGGTTTTTGGTGCTAAAATAGTACTGGTATTGAAAATAAAGTGTTCTTTAGCCTGTACACTGTGGATATCTAATATTTTTTCTGGACCTTGGTGCTCAGTGTGTATTTCTGTGTGTGTGTTTGTGTATGTGTATATAAAAAAGTATGTATTTCTAGAACTTGAAGAGTAGTTGCATTAAATTTAGCCTTCCTAGCAGATGCATGGTACTTCAACAGGAAAAAAGAAGCATCAGCACCATGCTCCAATCCTCAGAATATTTTGCTCACTGGAAAAAATGGAAGTCCTAATTAGGGATTGGTGCAATGGTAAAGATTTTCTATTACTTTATATTTTGAATTATGGCTGGAAGGTAAGAGAGAAGAAAAGATACATTTTTTTTTCAATATAGGTTGAATTGTTTGTCCTGAAATGTACATTTCCTTTTTCTCTCTTAAATTTGCAACAGATAAAAGGTGTCAGGCCTTAGCTCTGTTTCTCCCTACTTTCCCTCCCTATTATCCCTTCAGAGTTCTGTTTTCTCTATATGTCTGTCTACCTTTTGTTGTTCTTTCTCTCTCTCATAAAATATGCATTTTTATGCAGTGTCTGGTCTATTTAAATTTCTTTACACAACATATTATTCCCTGGAAATGTTTCACAGGCTAATTCCATTAATCTTTTTATTTCTTTCTTTTCTAAAAAGAAATCCTGATCTTTTTCCCTACCGTTTTCTCACCCAGACACACCAAAACTCTTCTTCCTGCTCTGCATGATAACACAAAAACATATGCTACGTGCCCTTGAATAAATTTTTAGCTTTCCTATGCTGTTCTTGGTACCTTATATTTTAAGCATTAACTGGAAAGTGAAAGATGGCTTGAGGAAGACACCATATAAATAAAGATATTTATTGTGTCAATATCCACTAGGAAAATACAATTTTTTTCAGCAGGATAATGTCTTAGGCAGTTGCCATTTTGGGAAAACCATAGATGAAGAGTGGGTGCACACTGACAGCTGATTCCAGGATCATTCCGATTGTCTAGGAATGCTGGCTCCTTCTATAATCAATTGGGAAAGACAGACACCTCTAGTGGGAAGTTCACCTGTCTGAGATGGAAGAAGCATCTTTCCATGACTAGAAGTTTAGATTAATCTCTCAGAATTTGACGTGTGAAAATAAGTAAAATTAATAATATACCCCATAGGTAGGTGTAAGCTGGAGTTATAAAGAAGTACGAAGTCGTGAAGAACCCAAAGAGGTTTTATTCTTGGGCAGTTAGTTAAACTGGTCATGGAAAAGGCAACATTCTGTGCTGGACCTAGAGTTCAAAATTGGCCTAGTACCTGTGGGGATGAATGAATGTGGGGGAAAAAAGTTACATGGAATACTTTCCTTTCTGCTGAAATTAGTAGAGATAAGTACAACCTATCTCGGGGTGTGTTGCATTGCTATTATATGTGACGGAGTACAAGCATTTTTGTTAGCTACTCCCAGCCTAAAGCAAAAGATGTAATACTGCTTTTTGCCAGGTTTTCTGGGAAGATTCGAGAAGCAGCTTTCATTGTAACACAGAAATTTAAAGTGCTCTAAAAAAGTGAAAACTGTATTGTAACTGGTGTATCATTGTACATGTAGTGTATTCAACAGTGAGTTACATGAGAGTATCTAACCACCAGCACAGAACTGGAAAGTCTGGGCATGGAACAATAGAGTCCAGGATGAAATCTGGACTGTGACAGCACGGAAATATTTGTTATACACAGCAGTTTGTGACCGATCCCACTGAAGTGGTTGGAAAACTTTCTTAAACCGTAGTGACCCTTTAGATCAGCCCTGCTGTTCCCAGGCACCAAAGGGAGAGGAATGGTTTTCCATAAGTCGTTTCTCCTCTCCCTGATGTACTATCTTTCTCTCTATATATTGTAAATTTAACTAGTCTCTCACGTATATTCAAAATATTCTTGTTAAAATCATTTTTTAAAAAATCAAAAGGATCAACAAAAAGATTCCCCATGGAGCAGAAAATAGAATGCAAAACTTCATAGTACAAATACTTAATAAACTCCAGAGAAATAATCTGCCTGAAATAGAGACTAATTCAGCAAAAAGTCCAAAGTTTGAAAATAAAATCAAGCCCTGGTAAAACAAGCAAACTGGAAATAATGAATTTGGGAATTCTTGAAACTACAATTTAATAAGTATTGCCATATAGATATCACAGGAACACATTTAGCCACTTACATGAGTTGGAAAATCATGAGAGTTTATTTTAAATAGTTACAAGAATGGCTACTTTTCACATCATGTGCAGTCTGATCTTTCCAAAATATGTAATGATGAAAAAATATCCTAAATATAATATATGGTCTAAACATTTATAGTTGTAAAATAGTGATATTGTCTAGTCACAATGTTCTTCTTTGGGATAAAATTGTTTTTATATGAATTATTAATTTTTCTGTGGATAGTCATTAAATGCCTTCTCATTACTTGAACATTTACAAAAAAATCTGCAATTAGAAATTAAACATTATGATAAGGAATCATAAAGATGCATTAGTAAATCAGAACTATAAAGATCTTAATCTTGGCGAATCTGAGTTTTAGGAAATCAATATATTTAAAACAAGGAAAAAACAATGAAAATACAATACTCAACACAGTCAATTATTCTGTTTATTTTGTTATAGATGTTAACAAATGCCTACACCAATTCCATCTACGCAACTGTGAGAACAGATTGAAATCTGTTTTGTTCACCATCTGAATTCTATTTGTTCAACACTTCACAGGAGGGAGTCTCTGAATAACAGACAGCCTGTCTTACATAGCTTATGCTGAGTCACTTGCAAGTATGGTTGCCCAAAGAACCATTTCCCAGCCAAAATGACACCCAACTATAGTATAGATTTCTGGCTTTGGCAACCATAACCTGACTGCACATAGCATTTTACTATAGTGTTCTTTAGAAGCCTCTCTCCTACCCTACCTACTCCAGCTGGACCTCTGGGGTTTCTCTTTTGTCAGTCCTAACCTTAATCTCAAAATTTTGCTTTCTCTCTGAGTAAAATAAGCCCAGCTGTCGTGGGAGTGATGAAAGTTATCTTCGGCTGCCAAAGCAACTTTCACATCAGGAACTTAATGGATTTGAGGATGTACATAGTGTTAATATCAGGGTTTTGGTTACATTTAGGAGAAGGAGAAAGCCTAGGGTTCAACTTGGAATGGGTCAGAAAAGGGAGTGCCAAAGCAAACACACTGCTGCCAAAGACGTTCTTCCCCAAGGAATCTCCAGTCTGCAGAAAGTCTGGGGTGTGTAGGAGGAAGTGCAGAGCTCTAGTGGGAGTAGGACCACTGGCTGGACCTAAACCATGACACCCTCAATTTTATTTGCTACCTACAAAATATTTCTCTTAAGGACAACTACCTGATCAAAAAGTAGTTCATTGCTCCAGCTTAAGGTTTGATGAGTATCATGTCATCTTGGCTTTTGCCAATATTGCTCATAGCATGATTTCCTGCAGTTAGAAACAATCATTTAATAGAAGATTAACACAATATAGCATCTGCTCTGTGGAGGTAGGGAATTTTAGCTTTAGGAGGATCTAGTATGAACTGCTTGGTCAATATTAGCTCTTTACACAGAATTTAATTGTTTTGTATGAGCTGAAGGACAGCTCAGAAATTGCTTGCCAATGCTGCACTGGCTTCATGTGATCGAATTTAGATGTCTACATCTGAACTAGCTGTCCAGACCTTTTTGTTCAGTCATTAGAGAGGAACTGACATATCTAAGCATGTTTCTTTTGTTCTTAACATAGATATTTAAAATAGATGCAATAAATTTATTCCAGATGTGCCTAGTTGTCTACTTAAATTCTGTAGATATGGAAAGTGTAGATCTTTGAAGTTAGGACAGCTGAATTAAACTCTTTGTTGCTGAATGATTACTGAACAACACAAATATAAAATGAACTATGAAAATAGAGTGGAAGAAATTTTGGAGGTGTTACAATCCATGCAAGTGGAAAAGTTATCTGGAAATATGAGACAAATACAAATTAAATTCAGCTTGACACAGGCAGAGAAAATTAACCATGGAAATGTATTACAGAAAGGTGAGCAATATTGCTTACAGTGATAAAAGCTGTACATGGCAAAAAGACGTTTGAATATCAATAGCTTGGGAGGCAATGACAAAAGGTTCATACAATAGAAATATTAGTTGGAAGGCACTTTCAGAAATTGTTTGGTTTCTTTTCCTTCTAAAAGCAGGATCTTTGTCAGCAGTAGATCGAATCAGTCATGGTTTTGTCTACTCAAGTCATGAATATCTGAATGTCTGGAATTTCCACAGCCTCTCTGAATGTCTTATTTCAGTGCTGAACATTGACAGTCATTTGTGTAATTGACATTTTTTCCTCTAATGTTAAGTTGAATGTCCCATGCCTCATTTTGCAGTTACTGAACTTGTTATTTTCTCTGACACTATAGAGGTTTAGTTCTTTTATCTTTGTAACTCTCTTTCAAACAACTGTAGAGAACTATTACATTACTTTTTATCCTTCTCTTCGCCTGGATAAACAAGCTTACCTCCGGTAGTCTTTTGTCACAGGAGATAGATATGCTCTGTATCCTTCTGATAGCCCTCTGCTAGATGTACTTCATTTTCTCCACATCCCTCCTGAACTGGGGACAACAGGAGTATTATTCCCACAGCAGTCTCACCAACACCAGGTAGAAGGAAAGAATAATTTCCCTTGATCTTCTGGTCACACTTCTAATGTATTTAGCATGCAGTTTGATTTAGTTGGAAGAGAACTCTGTTATGGCTTGTATGCAAAGCACATTCACAAAACAGTCTCATAATAGATACTATGAAAAAAATAACTCTATCCCAGCCAAAACCTGCAGAAGTTTGAAATAGTTTTCAGTAGGGCTCCTACTCAGCCAGTAGAAGGCTTTACAGACTTCCCAAGGTATAATAGCCAGAGAATAACATCAAAACTTAATGGTTAAATTGTGTGACCAGAAATCTAGGCATCGCAATTGCTGTCAAGGAAAAAAAAAAGACTTTGTTGTGGTTAATGTATCTGCACTCATTTTTATTAATGGGACTCACAGGATCACAGAATGGTTGACGTTGGAAGGGGCGGGCCTCTACATGTCAGTCTTCCAGCTGAAGCCTATTCTTATGTATCATTTTTCCTGTGAATACTATTTCATCTGGACTCTATTCTATTTCAGGATCCATAGAAGAGCTTACTAGTATTGTGCTGCAGTTTAATTAAGCCTCTAGCCCCATCCTTCAGACGTGGGATTACAGAAGATGAAAGGAGGAGCTGTAGCAATTACTGTTCCTCCACAGGTTTAATCAATGTAGTATCAGTGTTCCTAATATCTGGGTGTATGTAGCACACAGAGTTGTGATACCTTTTCCCCTCTGCAGATCCTGTTTTCTTTCGGTCCATTTAATATTTTGGTTGGTCACTTAGAGCCCCAAGTTCCTACACTTTCATTCTGCATTAAATCCCTCAGTGATTAAGAAAGTGAATAATTTAGAATAAGAAATTTACAGTATCAACAAGCTCTCAATCAAGTTATAATCCAAGGCAATTCACAGTGAGAATACTTTTTATTAAGTTAAGTTTACACAATAATCTTAACATTAAGATGGGGTTTCCTTGCTGAGTATGATTCAGTTTGATGAGAACACAAAACTACACAACTGCCACTGCCTTTTTTTTTTTTTTTAACAATGGATCATATATTAAGAAGTTAATATCATAGTTTGTAAAAGTGCAGCCAAGAAGTCACAGTCATTCTTCAGCATGTTTACCCATTCTGGCTTCAGCCGACCAGAAGGTTTAGTAATACATTTTTGTAATCGACTTGAAACCAGATTATAATTCAGTTCTTAGTTCTGTCATAGTCAAGAACGGACAGTATGACATACTTATTTCACTATTTACAAGTTAAAATGCATAGACATTGATATATAACTTTTAGGTTATGGTGCTGGTAATTGCTGCATGACTCCTGTTATTTTTCAGTTGTCTGGTTCCAACACTCACGAAAACTTTCTAAAAAAGTCAGGCACAAATTCTTAGAACAAAAGGAAAGAGGCTGCCAACCTGTTATTTGTTCTTCTGAATGTATTTTAAAATCTATTGAATGACTATATATATAAAGGATTTCTGAAAGTTTTCACAGGCCAAGGCTTACTTCTTCATATTTGGGAACTTCATCTATAATGTATACAAACAGAAAATGATTCTTCTAATGGAAGAGAACTGTGTATAAAATGGTTGCAGCAAATACTGGAGATTTTTGGACCTGGTGATGTTTACTGCATCATACTCTTCTGATGAACCGTACTGTTCATATGGTTACTTTGCATACATTTAAATAAAATTGATGTCCCACTCTACTGCATTCCATGAATAACACTGTCTTTTAGCAAAACAGAAAGGTGAGTTAAGTATAACTTTCTTATAATTACCTGTAATTTCACTTGGTTCCATGAACTCATTTAGATCACAAACTCACTTATATTGGGATGATCTAATTACTGATAAGAAAGATACATGCAGAAAAAAGATGAAAAGGTATTGGAGATTTAATCAGATCCCTTTAGGGTAAAATGTGGTTCAGTCTTGCCAAAATCAATGAAGCTGGAGTTCAAAACTTTTACTGTTCTGATAAATTGTTTTTCTGTAGTCAAGGATAGAAGTTTGTGCAAGAATAAAAATATATGTTTTGAGGTCACTGGTTTCAGTTGAAAAATCAGCTTGGAGGAACTCAATATATATATTTGAAATTAATCTTTTATGCTTCAGCTGTATTATTGGAATTGGAATAATATGTCAGCCTATAATAACTTCTTAAAAAAAAAGAATAGTGTATAAATAATCTTGTGTGGATGGTATTAAAGGCAAATTTATTTAGGTCACTAAAATAACACAAAACCAAGACAGTACAGTTAACCTGCGAGATCTACTCAGTATAATGTCTGTGATGTATCTATATTTTTTTGGCTGGAATATATAGGAGTGAGTTGTATCCTGTGCCCTAGTACTGGCCTTTGAACTTTGCAGCACTTAATGCACTGTATGGTTAAACATCTTCATAGCCAGAACTGCATTATGAAAAATAATCTCTTATTATTTACGGATTTCAAATTATTTGTGAAATACTTCATTTTCTTTATTGATATACTTTTCTTTATATGCTCATTGTATTACTTAGTTATTTTCTAATGACTTCACTTTTACTTCCCAATAATACTGATTTTAAAAATACAATAAAACTAACTTCTTTGCAATTGAAATTCATGTGTCTAATTTCTCATATCCAATTTAAAGAACTATGTGCAAACAGCAGGGAAATTTGAGTTTTTAAAACAGGATGCAATCTAGATAATTACCTCCCTTTTATTATGTGTATGATATTTGTGTATGTTTACAGTAATGCATCTCTAGAGTGACAGTGAATCACTTAACTGAGGTATGATTTGTTTCTAAATTTTTACTTATTAAATTGAGAGCCTAATAGAGCTTTTTCTGTACCATAGACTGATGGTAGCGAACAAATTCTGTGTATTCTTCAGTTACAGCTGTGTCCTCTTCATGGATATTTTTACACCATCCAGTGTCAGTGTTTCTTTAGTAGCAATCACTGCTCATGTAGAGGAATCAGACAGAAATCTGATTTCTCAGGACTTGTGTTTGCTGTTCCATGGAATGCAAATCTCAGGCTGTCAGGCTCTCTTCCTTTACATCAACATAAATTCAACTGGATTCTGAATTCTTTATTCATCACATTTGCATTATGTTCTATAAAAATACATTTTTCTTCTGTTTTGATGCAACATTTAGTTTGTGATGCAAGAGAGACAAAGATATAAATATGGTGGTCTAAGGAATCTTCTGAATGAGCACCACCTTCTTCAACAATTACATATAGGATTGCAGGATAATCGAGGTTAGAAGGGATCTCAGGAGGTCTCTAGGGCAACATATTTCACAGAGCAAGCCCTGCTCTGAGGTCTGTTTTTTCTCTAGTCTGGTTTTCAGAGTCTTAAATGATGGAGGCTGCACCACTTTCTGGGTCAACTTGTTGCACTGCCCTACCATCTTCACAGGGAAAATATTTCTCCTTACACCTAGTCAGAACCTGTCTCTGTTCTCATGTACGCCCCCTGCCTCTCATGTTCCTACCATGCACGCCGGGGACGTGCCTGGCTTTGTCTTATTCATAATCTAAAGCAGTATGGAAAGGCTGCTGTTGGGTCCCCCCAGTGCACCTCTTTTCAAGGTCAGTTCCCTCAGTCTTTCCTCACAGGGCAAGTGCTCCCGTGTCTGAGCAGTTTTGTGGCCTGGTTGATCAGCGGGGAAGCCCAGCTTGGACACTAGATGTGTCCTGTAGATATTGCCCCATGAACCTTGAGTTGGAGGGAGAAATCACTTCCCTTGATCTACTGGCTATTTGGTAATAGCCCAGTAAGCCGCCAACACGTTCTGAAGCTCTTCTGGTGTGCTGTCTTTCTCCAGTTCAGGGCAGGAAAGTTGCGTTGTAACACAGACTGATAAGGCATCAGGTAGACTTTGCAAGCCCTTCCTGTAGGATTCCCTAAGGATGGACTGCTCTTTGCTGTTTCTAATGCACTGTGTTTTCTCTCTTTGTTGCCTTCTAAATCCATCTCAGGCTGGAACATTGAAATTGGCATAATATCTTTTGTGTGGGCAGTGTGCCACACTGACAGATGGCCATAGTAGTGGACAAGTTATGTGCATCAATTTTGATTAGGATGGGCAGAAATCCTGAAACAGCCATCAGCGCAGAGCTTCTGAGCCTGTTGTTACAGGCATAAGTCATCACTGCTGCTGCTCAGAGATATCTGAATATCCCAGAATAGCTTGTGTCTCTATGTAAAATGTTTCTGCTCCAGTGGATCAGATTGATTTTGAGCTAGAGTAATAATATTTAAAAGTCTAAGTAAACTTTCCTCAGGTTGTCACAGCTACCAGGAAACACATTTCTTGTGACCTGTAACTCCTGTGTGGCACAAAAAATCTTATTTTGTTTCTTTTTCAGACAAGCAGCCTTCTAACCAGTGCAGCAGTATTTTTCACAGTCACATTTTCCTAGGTAGGTAGGTAGATAGACAAATAGATAGACAGATAGATAAGTGGTTAAATAGATTGATCCTTCTGTTTGAAAATTCTGAAAGCCCAACTCCTTATATGAGTGGCTTAAAACTTTTGTTATGCTTTTCCTAAATAGTTTTAATACTTTGAATGCTTAATTCTATGATCTCTTCTTCCTATTTTAATGGCAACCAATAAAATCATTATAAGGGTTTTTGAAATCAGGATCTGTTAAACAGGAAGTCCATTTCTGTTCATAATTGTGGATGAGGGACCACTGAGAAAGTTATTGTCTATGGTGACTGTGTCTCCATTCGGAGATTTATGCTTTATGTGCCCGCACTTGGGGATAATACCTTCTGAATTATTTTAAACGAGGAAAGCTAATCTTGAACTGTCCAAATAAACTTGGTTTTCCAAAGACTATCTTTCATGAAGGTTTAACTGCACCTTGATGGTGGTCTTTATTCAGTGGTTCTAGACTTTTATCTCCCTAGTAAGCATAATCTGTCACAGCTATTTTATTTTTTTAAGTGTAAAAAATGAAATAACAAAAAATAATTGGGAAATATCTTCTGAACTTACTTGATGAAAAAATGTAATGGAACAAGGTTTTTTCATCTTTTTAGCTTTTGGAAATAAAACAAACGATAAGAATTATGTTCATATTGATTGCATTATCTTTATCTCTACATCTACTGTGTTTATTTTAGATAAAACTATGATATGAATAAATACATTATCCTCATAGAGCATAAAGGAAGTACTGTCATTTGTATTACTGTTATATTTGGGAGCTTTTATCTAACTATGGAAGCTAGCCAGTGAGCAGTGAGGAGGGATCATCTTTTGGAAGCTGATTATTGCTGCATTGTCCGTATGCGTCAAAGTGGCACATATCACCGTCAATGATGTTGCACTGAGAATGATCAGAACTCCATAAAAATTGACCTGTGAAAGAGGATTGCAGGCTTTTTAGTCTAGAAAAAAGGCTGCAGTGAGAACACACAGAAACCATCTTCAAATACAAAAGAGGTAGCAGGAAGCAAAGGAATAAGCCATTCTTCTTACTCTCCGTAGATATAGTGAAGAGTAACAGGCTTTAATTGAAGCAAGGAGGGGGTAGGGGATACATTAGGTAAAGTATTTTAAAGCTGAGAAGGGTTGAGCACAGGAATAGATTATCTGGGTGCATGGTGCAGCATCTATCACTGGCAGGTTTTAAGAACCGGCTATGTTAATAAAATAGAGGTTTGCCTGGTCCTTCAGCTGGGGATAGATTACATTGCCTTTCAAGATTTCTTCCAATCTGTTTATTCTATTATTGTTAAATGTCTTGTCATCACATAGGGTTCCAGCCTTTTGTTCATTAGCTTGCAAGGATATCCTTTATGGGGTGAAAGTCCCTAATTAAAGAAAAACCCCATTATTCTACACTGGTACAAAACATATGTAAACACTCTAAGCATTTAAATATGGAAAAAAAACTTTTAATAAATTGTGTTACAAATTAAAGGCTGCCATTTTGCTATTGATCACAAAAAAATGATAATAGCATTTTGTGTTGGGTTTCTGTGGTGGTGGGTTTTGGTAGTGGGGAAAGGGCCACAGGATGGCTCCTGTGAGAAAAGCTCCCCTGGCTCCATGTCAGACCAGCCTCTGGCTATTGTTGAGCCAGTCAGTGCCTCTGCAAATGTACATCCCTAGGATGGAAAAACACAAAAAGAAGTAGTAGTAGAAACAGAAACAGAGTGGAGAGAATCAGTGTGGAGAGAGGAGTGGGATAAGAGAGAGACAAAAAGGGAGACACCAAGGTCAGTATAGAAAGGCAAGGAGGAGGTGGCTGGAGCAGGGGTTCCCTGTCAGCCAGTGTTGAGAGGGCAGGCTGTGACTCTGCAGCCATGGAGGGTCACAGGGGAGAAGAGACCACCCTGCAGCCTGGGAAGGGCTCCATGCTGGAGCAGGTACAGCTGTGGCTGAAGAGTCTGTGACTCTGTGGTAAGCCTGGACTGGAGCAGTCCATACCTGAAGGACTGCACCCCACAGAAGGGACTCACACTGGAGTAGTTAGAAAACTGCAGCCTGTGGGAAGGACTCATGCCAGGGAAGACCATGGAGGACTGTCTTCCATGGGAGGGATCCCACAATGGAGCCGGGGAAGAGTGTGAGGAGTCCTCCCACCTGAGGAGAAAGGAGCAACAGAGAAAATGTATGATGAACTGACTGGGAAATCCCCATCTCTGGTGCCACTGTGGGGGGTGGAGGTAGCCTGGGAAGAAGGTGGGTGGGGGTAGGTTTTTAACATCTGTTTTGCTTTGTCTGTCATCATCCTACTCTGGTTTGATTAGTAACTGATTCAATGGATTTTGATTCCCAAAGTGGAGTCAGGTTTGCCCATCACCATAACAGGTGAGTGATCCCTCCCAGTCCTTGCCTCAGGCCATGAGCTGAGCTTTTCCCTGGTTTCTTTCTTTCACATCCCACTGGGGGACAAGCGAGTCACTGGCCGCATGGTCTTTTGTTCCTGGCTGGACTTAAACCATGACACATTTTCAGATGTCAAAATACAATGAGCATATCACTGTGCTGAATTCAAGATATGAATGAGAAAAGATAAATGAATAGATTTTAAACACTGCATGAATTGTTCAAAATTTGATTAAAGCTAGTTTACATTTTTCAGGAGGATGAACCCTGATCTTAAAATGTTTTCTACCTAGGACGCCTGGGACTGCAAATATCTGAATGTCCTTAGTTCCCTAAAGGAAGTCTAGAGAATGTAGGAATTAAAGAAGATTAGTATTTACAGAATAAAACAGTTTTATTTCTTCAGTTAAAACTAGTACAGTTAAAACAACT
This sequence comes from Rhynochetos jubatus, assembly GCA_027574665.1. Classification (NCBI taxonomy): domain Eukaryota; kingdom Metazoa; phylum Chordata; class Aves; order Eurypygiformes; family Rhynochetidae; genus Rhynochetos; species Rhynochetos jubatus. The sequence goes on along the minus strand of CM050652.1, from coordinate 25,356,261 downwards.
GCAGTTAAAAAAAAAAAGAATACGCTTGTGGTCTGAGCATGTTGTAATAGCAAAACTGTTTCTGAATGAACTTCGTAATGCTAAGCAAAAGGAAGATCAAGTCTGTAGAAAAGGTGAAATACTGACATGAGGAATATGACAGCTATTCAAACCTACAAGACAAAACTAAATACAATAAAACCTCTATGGAACTGAAGGATTTTTTACAGACAAATATTTGGTTAAACAATAAGCCACAACAGAACTACCAAACCCTCATTATGAACTAAACCAGAAAAATGCACCAGTTTCTGATGAAGTTAAGGATTGCTAACTGCAAAGTCAATCAAACCCCAACCATCTCATGAAAGAGAAATCACAAATAAAGGTGATAAAATTTAGGAAACAGCAAGGAAGAAAAAGATACTTCCTAAAAAGGTAATACTTATTTGAAACTAGAAAAGAAAAACACTCCGTGTTCTTGAAAATATATGAAAAACTGAGCTGTCTCTTATCCACAAACATATGCTATCTCAGAACCAGATCTGAAGCCTGGTTAACTGTAAAATTATAACCTTTAGTAAAGAGCACCTTAAACCTTAAAACTATTCTCTAGTCAATGACAAAAAACCCCCATGTTTAAGCAGAATTCAAAATGCCGTCTGTTGATATTTCTAGATGTCAAATTCAACATTTAGCCTTATAGCCCCTGTTTTTTATCTAAGTATGAAATAGCTTGTCCTTCCCAATTGAATCAAAAATGAGTGGTTACAAATCCATGTTTGGTAAATTTTCTGAAATTTGTGTTTGTGAGCAGACAGCATGAGGTATTCTAAACTCTAAAAAGCTTATTCTTAAACAAAAAAACCAAACAACTGAACCCGAATTTTCATGCCCAAGTTAATTCTCCAAAGGAGCCAAAATTTCTCTTCATCTGACAGAATAAATGTCAAGTGATTAAGTGCAACTGGAGCTATGAAGAAAGTCATGGCTTTAGTCCTATGGGTATACAATAAATATAGCAGAAGTTGAAAAATTCATGATGTAAGGGACTTGGGGATTGTATCCCTGGAATGTCTCACTGAAATGATCCCCAGGTTGAATTATCAGCTTTGCTTTATGAACCACAAGACAGAGTTAAAGTCAAGCATGCATGTATTAGATCACTTAGAACATTCATCTTTAAATAGGAAGGGATTGTCAGGAATGACCTTAATTGTGCTTGGAGCTCCACTATAATATTGCCTGAGATTAATCAGCTGCATCTACAGTGTAATAACGGTGATCTTCAGCAAAGATTTATCCTGGAAAGTAAGGCTTATGAACACTCAGAGGATGGAAGGAAAGGGCTTTTCACATCCCTCTGAAGCAGAGGACATGCAATCTGTCTAATCAGGACACATAGGTCTCTTTTTCAAATGGCAAGATCCCCTAAAGTGGGACCAGAAATTGTTCCACAGAGACAACAGTACACAAATAAACAGGAAAGGTGATGCCTGATCCCAGTATACATAGAAGAGAGGAAGGAAATCTGAGCTCACTATCAATTGTTCCTCAAAATTGGTGTCCCCTCTTCTGTTGTTCAAGACCCACACATCTTTTTATCTATTCCTCAAATCATTCTTCCTATGGTTGTAGCTCTCATGAGACACATGAGCTCCCATGAGGTCCCCTGCTACTCTATTAATTTTCTATTTATCCCATAATCATATATTCAAACCCCTCCTTTATGTTCCTTTCCCAGCATTTTGCTTCTACTGCACAGGTAATTTTCATCTGGGATTTTTTTATTTGTATGTCTCAAATTACTGTCTTCCCTACAATTTATTTTCTGAAAATAAACTTGCTCTTCCCCGGAGATGAGAATAGTAACACATCTGTGTACTTCCTTCACATTCTGCAAAGGTCAGGTTCAAACTTGCATTCCTAAGAAACAGCACCAAAACAGTAACAGCATCATGGCCCTTAGGTCATTTACAAAACTCTCCAAAACAAGTTCCTTTTTTTTTTTTTTCAATAGATGTATATTTTTGAAGTGTGTCAAGCCTAGAATATGCTGAATAAAGCTAAATGGACCAAGTACTGTTGCAGAAGCAGGTTATTTGATGAGGTTATGCCAAGAAAGTATCAGAACAGTAGCCTGAACCTCAGGGGTATGAGTATGAACACACAAAAAAGTAGTAGATCACACCAGGTAGAAGAGTTTCTTTTGTTTCTTAACTTTCAGACATATTGTTCCCAACACCGTATTTAGATTGCTAGTATTTCTTTCCACCCTAATGTGTAGCAAGTGTCAAAGCAATTCATGTAATTACATACATATTGTAAGCTGCTTCTTGCATCAAGGACTTCTCAGTCTTATTGTCAGCTGTTACTTCACTATAAAAAGCTTCTGCAATGTCTCTGGTAGAAGCTGAAGTTGGCTCTAAATGAGTTTAATTATCCTTTCTCAGACTAGTAGGAATCAGGAGTTGTTACTAAAGATTGTCAGAGGTATGCTGGCAAGACACAGTGTGTAATGAAATCTGTCAGAGTATTGCCTCCACAACCTTTATCATTCTCTTTGGAAATCTGGTAGAGGAAATTGTGGTGGCAAGCATGAAGTGAGCATCTGACAGTGAAAACTGTAATGAGCGCTAACTGGTGGATTCAGCCCATAACAAACATGCTATAATATGTTTGTCCAGACTCCCTGGTTAAAGGTGAGAGGAAAACAGGACCCTCAGCTCTAGACCATGAAAACCAAAAGTGGAGAAGGAGAATCTTGCAACCGTATCCAGATTACTTCCTAGCGTATGTTTTCTCCTTCTTTTTGCATCGTCAGATCAGATTTTTTTTCAGAGATAGCACCCAGGGAAGGTGACAGTAAAAATCTTTCTTTCCGATATTTACCTTTGTCCTTTGAAAAAAATTCTTAGTGATTGTTTCCTTGCACTACCAGACATAATTCCACAGTCTCAGTTCAACCCCTGCTATCTCCTAACATGTATAAACTCTACCCTGACCACCCCTGCATTGGTCACCCTGAGCTGAATGCATTATCTTGCTGTTTGCTTTCAAGGCAGTTGTGTCAGTAATAGTGGTTCTTACGGCTCCCTGAATATCAAATGGTCAGAACGTCTAGTCAGCTGGAGTCTATAGTGAATTGAAACAAACATACAGAAAATTGAGACATTAATATTTAGAAATATAGATGCCACCAGTATATATAGGAAAACTACTAATTCATTAAACTATGCTGTTATGATGACTCTGGGGAAAGCAAACCTCCAGCTCTGCAGTGGAAGTGTCAACAAAAAACCAGAAATGTACCCTATTAAGATGTGTTAGCTACAAAAATGCATCAGTTTTAATCAATTTTGGATGTTTTCTTACAAATTAATAAAATACTAGAAAGTAGAAAAGTTAATAGTAAAAGTAGAAGAACTAATATAAAAATAGGAGGAAGTTAATAGAAGAAGATTGAAGGTTGAAAGATAAAGAAAGAAGTAAAACACGAGAAAACTAAAATTGCTGTCATCTATATAAGTGAATTCTTGTAAGAGAATTCCAGGAATTCTACCTCAAAAATTAAGGTGAAGGCAACTTTACAACAAGATGTGTTTTTCCTCTGGATTGGTAAACATATGCAGCTGGAGGTGGTAAAACTAACTAACATTATTATCAATACTCTCTCAAAAGCATCACATATAATCTCTTTAAAATAATTTGTATTTTATTCAGAGTTCTCATGAAAATTTATTTAACTTTCTTGGAGTTATTTGTGGGAGCTTGACATGACAGCAGAGTACATGGGATAGATTTGAAGATATATTCTGTTCTTATTTCAGAAATTCTTTTATTGTTATTCCATAAATATATACATATAAAAAGTACTCCTGTGTTTGACAATTTTATCCCTAATTTAACTGCAAAGCTGTCCCTGATCTTTGTCCCACTGACATGAATGACAACTCCTACTGACTTTAGCAGTACAACTGGGGCATCAGAGTTGTAATGGTTGGTGAAAACTATGTGTACAAAACCTAAAGTGAAAAAGGAAGAAGTGGTCTACATGTCATCCCTCAACTGAACCTTTGCAAAGTTGGTGTCTTTTTTTTGCTATGTATATATATCTTTTATAATGTACTAGAGAACAACAGAGAACTGTTTCCTTCTATAGCACAGTCTTTAACAAAATTAAATGAGAATTGTTCCTTCATATTTGGCTATGGCTTATTAATGATATCCTCAATCTTTACTTCCTGATACAATTTTTATAAAAAATCAAAGATTTTCTGTAAGCCTAGTAAAAAGTATAAATATTGTCTGTAGTGCTTGTACAAGTATTGCTTATCTGCCTCTGGTTATCTTTTTAATAAAGATGACAGCATTGCATCCTGAAGTTTATCAAGTGAAGTCTTATTTAGAGCAGGTAATAGTCTTTTTAACAGATTCAGTTCCTTTCACTGGGGCTGTAGGACGTGGTCATTACTGTCAAACCATGCTAGAAACAGCTGAAAATGTTACCTGTTACTTCATTTCTAAGTGATTTTATTGCCTTTTTATCACAGAACCATAGGACCATGGAATCCTAGGACCATAGAATGGTTTGGGTTGGAAGGGACCTTAAAAGGTCATCTAGTTCCAATCCCCCTGCCATGGGCAGGGACACCCTCCACTAGACCAGGTTGCTCAGAGCCTCATCCAGCCTGGCCTTGAACACTTCCAGGGATGGGGCATCCACAGCTTCTCTGGGCAACCTGTGCCAGTGCCTCACCACCCTCTCTGGGAAGAATTTTCCCCTGATATCCAATCTAAATCTACCTGCTTTCAGTTTAAACCTGTTACTCCTTACCCTGTCACTACAGGCCCTTGTAAAAAGTTTCCCCTCTCCCCAGCTTCCTTGTAGGCTCTTTCAGGTACAGGAAAGCTGCAATAAGATCTCCCCAGAGCCTTCTCCAGGCTGAACAAGCCCAACTCTCTCAGCCTGTCCCCATAGCAGAGGTGCTCCAGCCCTCTGAGCATCTTCGTGACCTCCTCTGGAGTGTCTGCAACCGGTCGATATCTTTCTTATGTTGGGGGCCCCAGAGCTGGATGCAGTACTGCAGCTGGGGTCTTAGGAGAGCAGAATAGAGAGGGAGAATCACTTCCCTTGACCTGCTGGCCACGCTTCTCTGGATACAGCCCAGGATACGGTTGGCTTTCTGGGCTGCTAGCTCACACTGTGGGCTCATGTCCAGCTTTTCATCCACCAGTACCCCGAAGTCCCCATATATTTTTAAATAACCAATAACAAGAAATAGGAATGTTATATTCAGTGACTCTAGGTAATGTTAGATCAGTTCCATTTCTTGAGTTGGTCCTGTCTTGTTTTTCTGAAAATCTCACATGAATCTGTTCATTGTCATGTCATCTGTTATTCCATACACAAGAATACAGGATGCAAGGGGTTGTTAAGTTTCTGGATATACGGTGGTCTTATGCAAGTGATCAGATTTCCTCATCAGACACGTGTGGATGGGACAAGTAATTTGGCCAAAGAATCTTGCATATTTGTATCAAGAATAAAAACTAGTTTTTCATTGTCTTTAATTTCTACAGACTTTAAAAGAAGAACATGATATTAGCGATGGTTGCTGAAGTCTGGCCTTTATAATTTTGTTAATTTGAAACATATATATAATAAGACTGACAGCTAGGCTGGGCTATTTTTGGCCAGAAATATATTAAGTTAGCTGAACTGTAGGGCTGCAGGCACAGGTGACAGACAAAAGAATGGAATGATACCATCCTAAAGAGTTTCTCAGTAGGATGTTACCAAGATGATCATCAAATGTAATTATACTGACTGATACTTACTTCTAGCTTGACCAAATTTTTGTGTTCACTCTCTCTGAAATGTTACTTTCTGTACCCCAAAATGATCAACTTTTGAAATTTGCTAGTCTAATGCTAGACAAGCCAGGTTTTCAGTGATGGGATGGGACAGGTTTGGAGCTGACAGCGTGAACAGTGGTAATGACTTCACACTTGTACAAACAGGTTGTAAATTATCAGCTTGTCAAATCCTCCAGTTTGACAGATGTGTGTTCACTAAAGTAAGATTTTTTGTTGGAATTTCATTCTGGGGAGGAGGAAAGTGTTTGGAGGTGATTATGATTTTCATACTACTACAGAGTATTTTGGGTTTCGTAAGTTTGGTGGGGTTTTATGAGATGTTTTAGTAAGTATTTTTCCTTTCAAGTTTCAGTTCAATGTTTTTAACGTTAACAAATCCTCTTCATATTACTGTGAAAGCACTGAGCTCAGTGTTAAATATAATTCTTGTCAAAGGGCTGGATTCTATACTAAATTAATTTTTTTTTTTTACACCCTTTACAATAGTGAAATATAAATAACACAGAGAAGAGAATACATAATGAGTAGTGAATAATCCTGTTAACACATATTTTTCAAGAACAGTCATTCCCAAGCATTTCAAGACATGCTCAGGGAGCATTTTAATCATAGCATTGATAATTTGGAGTAGAAGCACAAAACACTTAAAATAAGGAAACTTAATTTCTCCCTTCTGTGCTTTTAATCATTTTCATGGAGCAGAAACAATGCTGGTAACTTAGATGACTGATGAGAACACAAAATAAAAAAATAGTAAATAAGAATTTCCCCATTTATGATTATTTTATTTCCTCAAACAGACCCTACATTTTCATTTGGATTCTTCAGAAAAAATTAATAACTTGTCTTTGAAAAAGTCTATACTGACATAACTTCACTTGGCCAAAATTAATTAGTCAGAGGCTACGAGTGTATTTACAAAGAGTTTTCATGATTCAATGCGGCCAGCTCTCAATCTAATTCCTGATAAAAATAAAATTATGCCAAAAATTGTTCCATCAAAGCCAGTAGTTTTCTCACTGAGGTGAAGTACTACTCAGTGTAAGAGAAACTGTTACTATGTGAATCCTGGTAAGTATGAATGAGTCAAAACACATCTTAGAGAAAGGTCAGATTAATCAGACAAGAAAAAAACCACATTAATTTTCTGGCTAATTTATGAAAATAATTTGTTGTGTACTTCTATCTGTAGATGGAATGTGAATACAGATTTGCAGGTAGGTAGATTTGCAGAATGCAAGTAGGTGTCTGTGAATACAGATTTTTAACTGTGAAACTGTTCAGTGATACTTTCTGTCATGGGATTTTTAGATCAGGCACAATTATGGTTTATATGGATGTGCTCCGAGGCATAGATTACACAGGAAAAAAGCTACTTCACAGAGTGACAGACAGGAAGAGACTGACAAGATTAGAGTTCTTACACAACAGAGATTCATCAGCATTCATAGGGCATACACCCCTATGTAGTACCACAGGCCATAGACCCCCAAGCCTTTCCTAATACCTTCCAACAAACTTTAAAAGACTAAAATGTCAATTGCAAGGACTTGTCCAAAGCAACACTGCTGAAACTAATGGAAAAGTACAAGTGTGAAATTTGTAGAGTCAGAAATTTAGCTTTCAAAAAAGTTAAAAAGACCTGAGCACTGGAGATTTCTACAAGGTCTTCTGGAGAAACAGGAAAGCAAGACAATCAAAAGTAAGTAAAAAAAGTCACTGCTCTAAGTACTGTTTAAACAGAAATAATATTCTGCTTATTTTCATTGATTTATCACCAGTGAAAGACTTCTCTAAACATTTCATATGCTGCCTGAATCTGGTTTATCAACTGCATAGTTAGGTATTGATCAGCCTTTGCAAAGATCAGCTGCACTAAGAAATGATCTTTTACAGACGATCTTTCCTGAATCTCAGACATTCTCTGCTGTTTAGCTAAAAATGCCATGTATCAGAGCCACAGGGTGTGGTTTACTTTCAAGAAAGTCATCCACTCTCTCTATGCACTTCTTTTTCACACAGTTGGGCAAATTTAGACAATTTGCAAAACAAAACAAAACCCAAACATCCATCTTCAGGAAGGCAAAAAGTCATATTTCTTTTCTATATCAGTTGGAAGGTTAAACTTAAATTTGCATGTCTTACTAGACACATCCAGCTGTCTTCTACTTTTTCTACCACATATTGAATGATGTAATTATAGTGTGTACAAGAAAGTATAACAACTCTGCCAGATATACGACAAGGCCTTTGTTTAAAGTGTAAGGCAAAAGGAAACAAACCAAATCCTTTGTTTTTCTGCTTGAATATATATTCATAAAAATGTCTTCATGTTGACTTCCACTATAGCACTGTATATATATATGACTGTAACACTATCAGCTTAGCTATAGTTGATACTGAAGAAGCAAAAGAATGACGCCAGTTAGTTTTTGCAGATAAAGGCTTCTTGAGCGAGGAATAAACTAGAAATAAAATCACTGAATTTGCCCCTGGAAATGTAGACATGCCAAATTGAGGTGATAAGACCATACCAAATGAGTGCAACAGTAAACAAGAGGTGATGAATTCAACAACAGCAAAAAGCCTGTGAACTCTAGATTTGAAAGGGACAACAAGGCATATTTTAATTTAAAGATTTTTATTCTTCCAGACTCTCTGAAAAATGAAGAATGAGATATACTGAAAGATGGTGCTGCCTCTGAAGGTGTCTTATGCATTATACTTAAGGAAAGGAAAGTTGTCTTGGTTACAAAAATTTTACAAAATTTATATTTAAATTTATAATATATTTTATATTATAAAAACAATACAAAAATTATATTAAATACATACTTGCTATCATCACAAAAAACCCCTGTTGACTTCCACCCGTCCACTCTCCCTGCTTCCTTACTAAGATGATATTGTTCATAAAAACAATTGTATGCCAAATAAACCCGGGCAGGCGTGAGCAGCCTGGCTGGGAACTTACTTTGAATGCGACTCAGGAATTCACAATAACTTTGGACTATGCATCTGTACTCTTGTGGATATGAGATAGAATATATCCAGTGTTGCAAGTACTCTTTAATACCTTCCCAATTTTACCCCGGCACAAAGGTTAATTTCTTACAAAACATGTAACAGAAATTACAGCATCATCATTGATGGCAAAATGAAGGTAGAGTGGTAAGCAAATCAATCCATACTGCATGAACACAGTGTATATTTGACACAATCTCTTTGTCTACATTTGTTGTGGACTGTACTGTCTTTCATACTTTTTCTAGTCTGTACCTGAGCTATGTAATAAAACTATTTTTGCCCTATTTCTTGAATTGATATTTTACATTCCTGTCTTCCGGGTTATTTTTCTTATCATATACAGCTTTAATGAGAATTGAGAATACATCATAACCAGAATTCTAAACTGTGGTTTTTTGCAAATGTTATTAGAGTTAAAGAATGTTAAAGAATGTTAAACGTTAAAGAATTGCAGCAGAAAGTTCAGAACTGCTAGTTACAATGCAAAATTTAATGATTCTGTTATATCCACTGGGGAGGAATATTTGGCATTTTCTAAATCTCATAATAGCTGGACTAAACAAATGAACAGAATTTATAATAATAATACTATAAAATGCTGAAAGGGACTCTGAAGAAACAATGTCAATACATTTCTTTATTGACATAGATTCTGCATCAAATAAATTTATTTTTTCCTGGGTACCTTTCTCATCCTGGATGGAATCTATATCACAGTCAGTCAATACATAAGCATTATTTCAAGAAAGGAAGTTCTATAATTTCTTGACCCCTATAAAAAGATAATAAAAATAAATCCTTTCTTTTCCCAGCTCGTTCCAGTTATGGAAATGGACTTTCAATATAAACTGCACAGTTAATTCTTTCTTGCCCAGCTCAGATCCAGAAATGTAGACTGAACAGTAATTTCTTTCCTTCACTGTTGGTTGATACCACCTGTTAGTGGTCCAGATGTTCATCTCCAATCAGGCTTAAGTTTATGAGCTGTACTTTATGAACTCATGGTCTAAAGCAGAATCTATGTAGCCACCTCATATTTTTGTATTAGCCTGTCTGTCATGAAATCCATTAATTTAGAAAGGTACTCTACCTCAGCATTGCTAAGGTCACTACCACACTAGCACAGTGTTACAGTGACCTGCAAGACAGCACAATATCTTTGGATATTTGTAAATCAAATGAGACTCTTAAGGTAATTAAGAGGAAGGATTGTGGAACAAATTTTACCAATAAATTAAGTTAACGGAAATGGCATGTGCATTTAAGTTTGGAATTTGACCTTTCGTGTAACCAGTCACTTTATTAAGCAACTGCCCTTTTATAACATCCATGCACAATAAATGCACTAAATACTGTATCAGCAGGAAGAAGGCTATAGATAGATGGCTTACCCTCAAAGATCCTATTTTGCCTATTGGGAGCAAATTTCTTCTTTGCAATAAAGAGTGGAAGGTGATAGAGGCTTAAATAACTTTAAAGCAGTAAAAGGAATTACCACATTTCTGACAGGAATTCAATTGCAAGTACTATGTGGCAGTTCTAGAATGCAGAAGATTTTCAGATATTTGCTTCATCCTTTAAAAATAACAGAAATATTAATTATACCAGGACTACATCTTACTGTGCATCTCTCAGACACACACAACTTCACTTAAAAAAATAAGGAAAAAGAAAGGACAAGCATGCTGTCAGTTCCAAACACATGACTTGCCTGCAGATGCTGCAGTATATGGAAAAAACAGGGAATGAGACTGATATAAGTAGTTCTTTGAATACTGTAAATTTTTTTAATTACCATTTGTGACTTTTCTAAATCATCTTGTGACTTCTTAAATCAAACCCCAAAGCCACTGAAAGTTCACTTGAATGAGGCTATTTTAGTTATTGAGGTAAAGGGTATCACTGTTCGGCATTGCATTAGTGAAACCACAGCTAAACCTACTATCATGTCAACAGCTGTTTGCAGTTAAACATATATATCAATTAGAAAAATAGCATAGAACAAGAAATACCAAAGCAGGGGATACAGCAAAGCTGAGTCTGAGACCCTGTTTTCTGGTCTCAATATTAAATCTTTTTCCTTGCTGCCATGTACAGTCTATTACTACACATTCCTTTTGCAATTGTATGTCATTATTTCTAATCAACATCCATAATCAGCAATTCATTTCTTGTTTAAGTGCAATCTATATTTTTTAATCTTCACTCCCAAAAACAATTGTCTTGCTCTGTTTCAGAATCAAACAGTTAGTAAAAATCTAATATTCTTGCAAAGAATCATTTAGTAGATATTATGATGATATTAAAATGTGTCTACAATAAGTCAGTGTTTACATTATGCAGAAAGTATAAATGCTGTGTTTGCACAAAATGACGTGTTATTTATGTTTTCTGGATCACCCCCCTGAGCAACTTTTCATTATGAAGACTGAAGTGAAAAAAATATCTTTGAAAAATCGAATGATTGCTGATACTGTGTTATTTCCAGTGAAACTTTAAGAGGCAAAGCTATCTCCTTCACATGCTAGGCAAACAAAAATAAAACATTGACCAATTTTGCACAAAAAACCTCCTAGATTATTAAAAAACAACCAAACTGTAAATGAGATGGTTCTCTTTGTCCCCTTATCAAATGTAATGAACATTATGTGTCTCCTGCTTTTATCTGCATTTTACTGTATTCATCTACACTTGATGCAATTTAATTATATTTCAATGTTGCTAATAATATTTTTAAAGCTATCATATGTTGATTTAAGGGTAGAAATTGCATTTCCTTTCTTATATACTTATTTTATGATCTTTGATCCAAATAATTAATTATTTGAACTGCATAAGTACTTGCTCAGTGACCTTCAGATTTATGTTGGCATTCTAAACAT